>JAYKKI010000008.1:32927500-33260000 GCA_039881145.1 Druceiella hillmani
CCCAAAAATTGTAGACTTCATTTGTAAGATTAAGATAATATTATAAATTTTCTGTGTCAGTAAACATACATATTTATATTCGCGTTCTTATTTATAAAGGAATGACTGGGTTAATCACAAAAAAATATTTTTAGTAAGTTTCAAAGTAAATAAATTTATACTTTGATGAATATTTACGTCTAGTGAATTTATTGTTGCATGAACAATTTCTTTTAGTCAACCAAAATTGCAGTGCATTTATAAAGTTACATAACAGGTAGAAAATAAAATATAATTTTAACAATATACTATGAATACATTTTTGAGAAAAACAAAAACTTATCTGCTTTTGATTTTGACCAAGATTGAAAAGTAAAAGAAAGAAAGGAGAATGATTATGAAAGGAAATGGAATACGGAAAACAAAAAACAATTCCGATTTCTTTTGAATGCTCAAATGGATGATGAAAATCTGGTATCGAAATAGAGTTTGTTCCATATCTTGAACCCTAAACGAATACTCATAGTAGAGTAATATGTTCGTGAATAAGGAACTTGAGGAGATTCTCAGCATTCAAATTATTCCACTAATCAAAATGATTTGGTAATATTTTTGTGAAAAAATTACCAGATGTAATTTATATCACACTAAATAACTTGCGAATTAATTTTAATATTAAAATGTTTGTCACTAGTCATAATTAAATATTTCGACATAACACTTCGTAAACATTTAGTAATTACTTAAATATATTTAAAGAATTGCAAATCATATACATATATATATATATGTATGTATTATTCACTTTATTAATTTTTAGTTAATTAAGAAAAAAGGAATCCTCAATCCGTCTGCCATAGCTTCCCATATTCTGTACATATAAATACATACATCAGATTAGTACGTACTTAAATATTAAAATAAATGTTCCCCCACATACAAGTAAATCAGAGCTTTAACTTTTTATATGTAAAAAATGTTTGTTTGCAACAAATTACAAAATTCTTGTTTCGTTAATTGTCACACATACTACGTTCACGTGACCAATAATATTTGCATAGATTAATCATATAAATGAATAGCAGTCGTGACCGAGAGGTCAAGGCGTCTGCCTAAAAATCAGATTCCCTCTGTGTCCGTAGCTCTATTATAATTCGATTATAATTCTCCCGTTTCATTTTTTTATTTGTCATAATTATGGTTTAAGCAGTAATGATATATTTGTCCACATACCATTTGTCTCTGAAAATTAATTGTATTTGGGCAGAATTTATGGCCCAATTATGTACGGCTCGTTTTGTAAACAAATAGTTATATCATAATAGTTTTAATGAAATATCTTTTTTAAAGAAATTCAATTTCATCCAATAATAAATTTTATTTTAAGATGAGTTTTGTTATTTTTAATATAACTAATTTTTAATTTAAATTCACAACTGGTTCTTCTTAATAACGGATATTACCTAGATAGATTGTACAGTAATGGTATTTCTCGACCTAATATTTACAGGTACGCTATCCTGGTGTATACCTAATATATAACAATTTTTATAAATAACGAATAAGAGTGTAGGTATTTTGTAGGGAACTTTATAGGAATTTTATCACCGCCGTTATGTGCTAACAGCGAGCTCCTTTCTGCTCGTTGAGCGAAACTGGAATGATGTTTGTAATCGTATATTATGGGACCATTACTCCTGTTGATCGTCAAGCCACTTGACCAATGTGGCGATTATGGAGATTACCTCCAATGATAAGAACATTGGGAGAAACTAGCAGAGAAAAATAATAATAAAAAATAGTATGAAATGAAAGCATAATTAAGCGAATCCAAAACGTACATATATTTTTTGGTTTAGTATGTCCAAGAGTGAAATTTCTAAAGTAAACTCAGGTCAACGAAGAAAAGGAGAATGTTTACAGAAATATTAGGGTTATATTAAACTTTTAATTAGTTTTTATGTTTTGTTACTGTATGTTTTGTTATTGTATGTTTTGTTGTACTTCCTACATGAAGTTTTTATTTTTTACGAGATTCAAAATCTGTCGGTTCATAATTTCGGGAGATATGATGTCAATTATAATTAATTTCGTTGAGGTATTACAAAAAGAAAAAACTAAAAATTCTTTTTTAAAACGATAGTTTCTTTTACAGAATAGTTTTAACATACCACCAGGAAATTACACCACTAGATTGGAACATATTTATTTTAATACATCTTTAAAATTAACTATTTATTTATGTTACGTCCTGAATCCCTACAATACGCTGCTTTAAATTAAGTATGGGCGATCGTAACAATCTGAGAGGACTATAAAATGACACAAAAATTGTGTAATATAATAATATAAGTTTGCAATTACAAATATATTACGCTTGCTACGTTTTATAATGAATGATGAAAGTTATAGAAGAAAAAAGGACAACAATTATTCAGTCAAAAATCTTGAACACCATAGAAAAATGTCAACGAAGTTTTTAGTGTAAAGTTCTTTACACTAAAAAATTCCTTGACATTTTTCTAGGGTGTTAAATATTTTTGACGGGATATGGCCTAATAAACTTAATATATTTTGGTGTAACTGTAAAATTTAGCTCAAAAAATAACATCAAGATCCCTCATATTCGATAAAATGAATGAAGGCGAAACGGCCATGTGATTCTAAACTACCCCTATGTGAAAAAAGTTAATAGGCCAATTAATTACTCTTCATGACTTAATCAATGATGCTGGTATTAAAAGTTTTATTTAACTTGCTTTGTTTTCTGTCTGCCTGCCACAAATTTTGTAATCGATATTTCACTCACTTCCCGTGAGCTAGGGATTTGAAACTTGGCGCAAATATTTGCTTCCGGTACAACACATGATGATGATAATGACGACGGAGTCAGAATCTGACGATGAATTAAGCTTGCTATATTATTTTTTTTTCGGTTCGCTTTATTTATCTTGATAACCTTTTTGTTTGTGTTTCTTACTTATTAGTATATACATTAAAATAAACCTTTTTTAAGAAATGTTTTCTATTAAAATTCTTCTTTCCATTTGATAAGCAATAATTCCCGCTTTTTTTGAGTAATAATTAACGCGAACGAAGTCACGGGGGAAATTTAGTGTACTCTATAAAGTATTCGTAATATATATTATTTTTTATTTCGTTGCGTGTCATATATTATAAATTTTAAAATCCGGTTTTTAACATAGAATTAAAGAAAATGAATATGCTTTAAAATAAAATGCGTGACATGTCGTAAAATATACGCTAAGTGACATTGCACATGATCGAGAAAATGGGTAATTAAGCAAAAAAAATAATCGGGGTAAACTACATTGTACCCATTAAAATTTATAATTCCTGAAGTATACAAGAAATGTTATCAATTTTCCAATAAATATTTTACCAACAATATTTGAAATCATACAATACTTGAGATCAGTTGGAACAGAAACGTATAATTTGGTACTTTCACCAAAATTATGGATTTATTACGTTAAAATTTTGGAAGAGGTTAATGAAAGAAAGCGAAGGAAAAAGTTAATGGATACACGTAAACCACATCAAAGAATATGAGTATGTATACACGTACGAACGTACATACGTACATGCCTAAATAACTGTTTGCGTGTTTTCAAAGGTACATGAAATCTAAAGGAAGCATCCGATTGGAAATTGACGTCTTTATTTCATAGTGTTCAGTGGAATGAACAAAACAATAAGTTACCGAGCTAAGAAATACAAAAACTCGACAAATGATATCGAGATATGTTGGTATGTATTCACGCACGTACGTATTTATGTATGTACGTATGTGTGCTTTCAATGGCTTATAACATCTGAAGGAAACATCCCACTGAATACAGATTTTTTTCATTTGACATTCCACTGTCAAAGAAAAAAATAATAAGTTTCCAAGCTGGAAAATTCAAAAACTTGAAGTATACGAGACACACAAATCCAAATACTCAGAGGTTATTCTTTGATCGATTTAATATTAAATTGTGACCGGATCACATTTTCATTACTACGATGTGGTAATTGGTAATAGGCTCATTTTGATGAATTTTGTTTGACGAAATTTTCACTGTTTCATTTTTAACTGAAAATAAATAATACATCTAATTTCTGCAATGAGACTGCTTTGTATGATATGTGTCGTAACACTTGAAATACTGCAAGAAGAAAATATTGTATATATACTAAATATTGTATACTATGTCCCTGCACGTACTTACTAATTTATCTCGTTTATTAGTTACTGAAATTAAAAAAAATATGAAATAAACTTCACCTGGTTACGTTATTGCACATATATATTCTAACCTTTATATAAATAAAATATTATTTGATTAGGCAATATCGTTTTATGCAAAGAACCAAAGTGTATCAAACACACTTAGATGTGACAATTTATACCTGTACATTTTATTTAACTGTCACAATTTATTTGTATCGCCTTTCTCAGTTCGAAGATGAAATTATTTTAGTACACAATTTTCCATTTCGAAACTTTTTGTTTCAACTATGCTATACTTGTTTGTTTACAAAGAAGGCTCTACAAAAGTGGGCTATAAATTCCAGCCAGAAATAATTAATTTCAAGAGGCAAATGGTATTCAACATATTTCCTACACTGCCTCCTTGACAAATTCATACCTACATTACGTATATTAATTTCAAATAAATGTCGAACTTAACACAGGATTCATTGTTTCAGAGGTGATACGTAGGTATATAATTTGGAAAAGTATTTGTTCTAACTTTGCTCTTGTTTATAGTCCAAAAATTTAAGACTTAAAATGTACATGTTTGCTCTATTTTCACATGGAGCATTTAATTTGTTTAAATTATGACTGACAACAGGACTCATAAACATGCTACTCCCAATTTTGTCAAATGACAGCCGGTATACGTTTACTCTGTTACAGAACTCTGTCACACGGCCTAAAAATATATAAATCTTATTAATAGTGATTATTTCATAAACACAGACACTATTGGTTTGAAATTTATTTTAGCTTCAATGTCAAACTGCGGTAGAAATGATAGTAAAATTGCATTCCAGGCGCATAACTCTCTTTTCAATTTTATATTAAAATTAGACATTATTGTAATAAATTAAGTATTTTTCCAATTCTGACTATGATTTAAACTAGTGTACCAAGTTAGCGTAGCTACTTGGTGATATCATGTGGTGACTGTTAAATATCTTACTCTAACTGTAATATAAATAAAGTGTTCAGATGATTTCGACAATATCTCATTATTTTTATTTATTAAAAACGAAGTCACAATGACCTTTAGAGGTTATTAAGAGGTCAAATCGGCATATTAAGTACCGTTATCGCTAATAACTATCAAGGATTAGTCCCGAGTTCTACTTACCATCCGGGGGTATTTGAATAGATTACTAGCTCATTATGGGTATTAAAATAAGTTTTTTTATGTTGGTGATAATTTTTTTCCATTAAAATTATTGCTTTCATTTATTTATCGAAGAAAGGTTCTTAACATTGTTTAAATAGTGTATTTTTATACGAAACCTGAAGTGATGCATAGTTTCACACATTAACATGTAATCGAAATTTCGTAGACAAAGGCATTTTAATACAATTATCATATAATTACCCAATGTTATCGTTCCATTTCTTATTAATCTTCACTATTCGCCGCTACATTTATATGGAATTACACATTAAATAAAAATATAATTTATTATGGAGGACTGTAGGCATAACAATAAACGAAAAACTTTTCTTTGGTTTATGATACCTTATTTTGATCGAACGAAGAAAAAACGTATTAATCGACGTCTTATAAACAGACAAACCGTACTCTCTCTAATATAATACGGACGATCTCTGAAGTGGTCCTTAAGCCGTTCTCTAATTAAAGGATTATCTTAAGACTAAGTCTAGGAAATTATCTGACATTTGTAAATCAATATCTAGTGGTTTCTTAGTCCTGTTATTGTAACACGACGGTTGTTGTATATAAATACGATTTATGTCACTAATTAAATACTCTAACAAAACAAATAACATCCGTGCTCCATTTCTCCTTTCTTCCATCATTTCTTCATTTGTTAATATTTGCTTCATTTTTAATTATCACATTATGTACAAGTATATACTCAAATATTATAAGCAAATTGAAATATGTTTGGAAAACCCAAATGGTTTAATAGTGAGGAAAATTCGTGCATGTTTGTCGCCCATCATTGAGCAGAGCAATATTCAATCCGCTGATGAAAAAAATATAACCCTGCTTTTATTTACTGTTTCGTCAATATTAGTTATACTTGTCTTATTTCAGAATAGTTAAGACGTAATAGTTCAATTTTTTTGTAATTTGCAGACAAAGAAAACTGGACAACTTTTAAACGTGCTTACTTAATGATTTTTTTTAATCTTTATTTTTTTCTAGTTAACGAAGAGACGAATTTAAATAAACTAGCGGTCGCCCAGTGGTCGAAATTAAAATTTAAATTATAAGTTATTTAATATAAATTATTAAAATATAATGCTCAAACATTATTAAGGTTCTATTGTCAAAGACTATATACTACTATAACCACAGATTTCGCCAAAGCTGTTATTTTCCTATTTAAAAAAAATAAATTATATGGAATTAAAAAAAAAGAAAAATAAAGAATACCTATTTTAAAAAAAAAATATTGAAACAGAACATGCTGTAAGATGATGCGAAATAAAAAAATTATGCGGTAAAAAATGCTCTCCATTGAATAGCACTTTTTATCGCATATTGCGATAATATAATTAACGATTTAAAACTTTTCTGAAAACAATTTTTTTTTGTAAAAACTCTTTCATCGTTTGCTAAACGTCCTTGACCGTTATATTCGGAAATATAAAACCTTAAACCATCGAATGAACGGACTCTACTTGCTGCGACATACAATTGCCCATGTGTGAAAACTGGCCGATTCAATAAAATTCCAGCCTTTTGGAATGTTTGTCCTTGAGACTTATTTATTGTCATCGCAAATGCAGGTATTATAGAAAATTGTGTTCTTTGAAAGTTAAACGGTAAAATAGTTCCAGAGCACGTTAAATTTATATGTGGAATCAAAATTCTCTTACTGCGTGCGGTCCCAGTTAAAACTTCACAATCTATTGAATTTCGATGCATAAATTTGATGCGCATTCTTGTTCCATTGACTAATGCGTCCTTAGTATTTAAGTTTCTGATCAATAAAACTATGCAATTAACTTTCAATACTAACTTTGTGAACTAAGCGGTGGTAAACCACTAATAGACAAAGAATATAAAAACTCTACCGGATAGTTATTGATGTCATTGTCATTATCACAAATTATTTTATCATAGCTATGATATTTTCGCTGTTCACCAGGAATTTGATTAAGTATATCAGTATTAATCAAAGTACAATCGTCATTTGTAGATGCTAAAATAACAGAGTTCAATATATTTTCTGAGAGTATGTTATTGGAAATATTTCCATACACCTCATCAATAATATTGTTTTTATCTCCTATTAATTGGTGAGGTATTTCAATAACATTTTTATCAAACTGAGGGAATTGTGGAGCCTCATAATTTCCAATTTTTTTCAAGAATTCTACAAATTCTATTTCATTTGGTAAAGCTCTCATATTTTGAGTAAATGTTACTTTATGAAAATTAGGAAATTCATACCAACTTGTAACACAATTTTCAATTAAAGTTCCACGTGATCCGTATGGGATTACTGGTAAGATTTGCCGAAAATCACCGCACAGAAGTACAGTTTTTCCTCCAAACACTATGTTTATCATTTTCATCACATAGATCACGCAATAATCTATCTATGATTTTCAACACTTGCAAATTTGTCCTGACACCCGCCATTCATTGTCATTTGTAGCTATTCCGCGAGCATGGCACCCTGCAACATCCTTGAATGATTTTGGACCACAGACATGTAATAAAAGCAATCGTAAGTGAAAAAGTTCGATATCTTTTGGTGACACTACATATATCCTTGTAATGATTTTATCACCTCCAAGGCTTCTCTTCTTCCATTTATTTCGGGAATCTTCCCACACATAATGCATAGGAATTTCATTATATTTATACTCTCGTTCTGATGGATCTGATCGATTCAACTCAAAAAATGCTAATAATTTTGTTTGTCTTTCATTATCAATTACTTGATGTTCTCGCCCTTCTCGGAAGTATACATTCTGTCGACGCGGTAAATGAATATCAAGTCTGATTATAGTATGTGACTGAAAATGCATTGGTAATTCATAGATGCGCCATATGGCTTCTGTTGATCCGTCATAACGACCAATTAAAAAATTGGTAACTTCATTATATTCTATATTTTGACCTTGTTCATTTTCACCAGACCCTAGTTCAACAGATGCACTGTCATGCCTTTATACACATATTTATAAATATATTTGACACTTTTGACTGTAGTACATACTTCAACATTTATATGGCAATTAAATTTAGCAAGTAAATATGGATTGTATGGTACAACATACCGATTGTCAAGGCAACTACCATGAACTTCTGCATTAATACCATTATCACGTATTTTGTATAATGGATACCCATTTAACGATTCACGTGTAGTTTCATTAAATCGTTTTGGATACTCTTTTATACATTTTCCATCTCTCATACATACAGAATTAAAATTAAGTACTCCGCATGGACCATGCATCATATGTTTTACAACATATTTATGTAATGTTGGATGTGTTTCAATGTGAGGAATCTCCGCAGATACAACTTTATCAATATCTATTGCATTAACAATTTTATCTTGCTCGTTTAAAGTGAGTAAAAAGTGAGCATGAGGCAATCCTCTTTTTTGAAATTCAATTGTATAAATGAGTGCTTCAACTTTACCAAAGATATTATTTTGTATAAGGCCCTTTATGAATGCTTTCAACTTTGACTTGAATACACGCATAATAATATCAGGTCTAAAATTAGCAGCTTCACCTACACCACTGTTGTTAACTATTTCTGGCCAACTTGGATTGCAAGTCATTGTAATAAATAAAGACCGTTTTCCGAAATGTTGTACAATTGACATTACATCTAAATAATTCTGATACATATTTCTTGGAGATCCATTGAACGAAGATGGTAAAATTATTCTACGGCCAAGCTTACTGGCATTGATGTTCAATTCTATGTAGTCTGTTAAATTGTCATAAACTTCAGATCTAAGAATTGTTTGATTTTGTCGAATGCAATGTAATCTTGAGCCCTCTATTCTCACATACATATCAACTATCCACTGCAGAAATAATTTTTTGTGAATGGTGTTAGATGCTGAAATCTTCTCTAATCGCAAGTCGATAGGCTGCGTACTGAAGCATGGCTAATTTTTTTCTGGGTGCTCTTGAATTAGATATAGTTGGTACGTTATGAGGAATATTGATATGCCACCCAGTATCACCATTTGGAAAAATTAATGGATGTGCTCAAGGGTCTAATGATGAATTTAAAATTGAGATATTTTTAATGATACTATTAACTTTTGAAAATGAAATCATATTTCGTTCAAATGTGGCTCACCATCAACTGTACTAAATATTACTGCTACATCAGTTTAAATTGCATCATTGAACAGGCGTTGATTTAAATCATGATTCACTTTAATGAGCATACAAATTTCTTTTTTTTATTTTCAACTTTGTGACAATGATGTTTCATTGCAATGAATGACCGAACCAAAGGATTACTGCGTTCCAATTCAAGAGTTATTTTGCGCATTATATTGTTATTGCATGTTTGATTAAAATATTGTTGTAATCTATAATTGATAATACATAAATGATAGTGTCGAAATCATAAAAATCGAATTGCGCACAACATGGTGAGCGACCATATGCCGCATTCATTGAACCTGATCTGTGATAAAAACATCATGTTTTTGAAATGATACACTCCACTTGTAACTGGCCCGCAAATTTTAGCTTTTGAGCTAACCATAGCAAATGATGAATTATATTTGCGAATGTTTTCAAAATAATTTTTTGCCTTACTTTTGATTGAAGGTTCATTTGAAATAAGTCCATAATACAATGATTTAAAACATTCATTTTGACTTAAGGGCGGTAATATTGCTTTACCCTTATGACAACATTAAGTGAATTCAGTCCTGTCACTTAAAGTCACTTCAGATTCAAAACGTTTCGCATTGCAAAACCTGCATTGTAAATCCATTAATCCACAATCATAACTATGAAAAAGTCTTGGAATTACATTTAGTGCACATTTATATGTATCTCTAAAAATTACTTCTTCATTTGTAAACTATTAATATTATTTAAATTTGGGTTTGGTCTATTAAACAAACTATGAATATGATATTATCATAATTATGATTATTTTTGACATTCAGTAAGACTATGGACAAATATTATTAATCTCAGTTTGACCATTTACTTCAACCATAAACAAAATAGTACATATGTGTGTGTCAAACGCATGTATTTCTAATAAAAATCTATATATCTCTTTCGATGTAAAAATATTAGCTTTCAGCACTCTTCTCCATACAAACTTTAACTGTGCCAAATTTCATACTCCTCCGGACGCGTAATTTTCGAAAAAAGCAGTATAAAGGTTTTGCTTTGCATATTAAGATTTTGGTTATTATTAACCTTTAAATTATGGTTATTATTAACCTTTAGAAAATTTAATAATATTTTATTAAATCGTAATAACTCTAATTTCAGATAAAAGATCAATTTTTTTACTATTATATATGAGAAAATAACAAAGTTGAAGTCTGTCTGGCAGATAAACTACAATAGAAAGCCAGCGGAAAAATAAAACTATAGACTACTCATATGTTAATTGTATGTATATACATGTGTGTGTCAAATGCATGGTAGTGTGTGTAATGTTTTATTTATTGATTTATTGTACTTTATGAGCATTATTATTGAAAAATATTAGCGTTCTGCACTTCTCCTACATATAAACTCTAAGTATGCCAAATTTCATACTCCTCCGTCCACGCAATTTTCGTAAAAAGGGGTCCAAAGTTTTTCCTTCACGTATTAATATATAGATTAATAAATAATGACTTATATTTATTGTAAAATTCTTATACGATTTTATTGATATTAACTAGGAACTTCCCATGATTGGATTAATGGTATCAAATTTATTTATTGAGTTCCATTATTAGGAAAAACTTCTAGTCAGAGAATCGAAATGAACATTGAGGTTATTTGAAAAATCTACAAAAATTCATATAATTAAAGGAAATTGCCTTACCAATATCTACTTTTGGGCAATTTTAAGTAATAGAATATTAAGAATTTTCTTCGTCCATTAGAAAAATTTCTTAAGAGTAAAAACGAAGAGACGACATAATAGCATAATTTGACATTAAGTTTTTTTCGCGCTTTACATTAATTTTTACTCGAGAAAATTTGATATTCTGAAAGCACACGAACATCCTTAAACCCTCCTACATCCGTTTAGGAATCGATACAGTCAATTATTACACGCTGGTCGTTACAATTATTTCGAATCGATTATTCAGTGTTTTAAATTCACTCTGTGCATGGTTGAGGACTCTCCGAAAAATATAAGAAATATGTTGATTCTTCGGTACCATATTGTCAACTTGACTACGGAAAAAATAACTCAAAAGTACGAAATACATACACATACATACATAGCTCGTGAACTTCATAACGTTATATACCCTAGATAGCCCTCTGGATCATGACGAATCTAAGCACATCTTATTTGATGAAAGTACTTTAGTAGTTTAGTACTAGGGAACGAACTTATTTACACACATAAATCCTACTAATACTATAAATACGAAAGTTTGTGAAGATGTATGGATGGATGTTTGTTGCTCTTCCACGCAAAAACTACTAAGCAGATTTTGATGAAACGTTACAGTGATATAGCTTATACATCAGAATAACATATAGACTACAACTAGGTTTTGCCCGTGACTTCATCGGAAAACGACATCGTTTTCCATAATAATTCCACGGGAATATACCCTGAAGATAAAATATAGGTATTCTTTTTACTGAACCACGTCATGTCTACATCCTAATCCTAATCCTAATACTATTATAAACGCGAAAGTTTTTGAAGATGTATGGATGGATGTGTGTTGCTCTTTCACGCAAAAACTACTAAACATATTCTAATGATTCTTTACAGTGATCAGAATAATATCTAATCATAATAATAGACAGACTACAATTTATAAGGATATTTTGTGATTTGGCGATTATATAATGATAAGAATCAAATAAGTCGAAAAAATTCCTGTCCTCTAAGAGTTATCTTAGCGTGTGCTGCCTAAACCGTTAAAGTTACACAATGATATGGAATGGTTCTAACAAAAAGTCTGCGACAACATATATCTACCTTTTATGTGGAAGCCATTATAAACAACATCTTCAGGCTTAAATACTATTAATTTGAATTCTTGTTTTACAGTGTCCAATTTATTGTACTAAAGTAATTCTTATCAAAATAAATACCTTTATCGCTTTTGGTATTTAAAGTAGATAAAGTTTGTTTTTTACATTAAATAATGTGGACAAATAGTTTAAAAGTTGTCCCGATATGAATGACTTTCGCGGAGCGCTATTAAAACACGCCGGTGATACGCTGTCATGAGACGGTGGCGCGGGTGGCGCGTGGAGCGGGGGTAGAGAGGCGGGCGAGGCAACGTCACGCACTATCGAGCGCTCGACGCGAAGGCAGGCAGAGGCGTGAGGGCAGACGTCCCGGGAAAGACCCGGAAAGTTTTGATAATTAGGTTAACGACATGTAGACATGACCTGGATATTCAGTATAAAAAATACTTACATTTTATCCCCATGGTACATTCCCGTGGGATAATTATAGGAAACTATGTCGTTTTTCGACGTCCACGCGGGCGAAGCCGCGGGCAAATGCTAGTACGTACATATACAGTCTGTGAAATTTTTAACGTTCTTTACTCTAGGACACTCTCTGGATCAACTCGAATCTAAGGACACATTGATTGGTAAAGTTTTATTATCACACATACATAGCCTGTGAAATTATAACGTTATATACCCTAAGACACTTTCTTGATCAAGGCGTATCTAAGGATACCTCATTTTTTGAATAACTTTAGTAGTTTAGTGTGTACTAGAGAAAAAAACTTACTTACGTACACATATACCTAGCCAGTGAAATTCATAACGTTATATACCCTAAGACACTCTCTGGATTAAGACAACTTAAAGGCCACCTCATTTGTTGAAATCAATTTAGTAGATTAGTCTGAACGAGAGAACAAACTAACTCACATACGTACATAGAAAAATATAGTGTTTTTATTTGCGTATTAAAAAATATAGTGTTTTAAATATCATATATTTTAACAGAAACTCGTAGATTCGCTCGATTCGATCACATACAAAGTTCCTTTTGACCAAGAATATTGAAATTTAGCAAAGAGAAATATCTCACAATACAAGTAAATTAATTTTCAATTCTATGGGATAAATTTTTATTATTCGTATATTTGTATAGTACAGAATTACTAAAGATTTAAAAGTACATGATTTACAGAAATCACAGGGTGACAGTACTGTCTATATTTAACCCTCTTTTTTAGTGCCCCACAATATGGCACTTGATTTTTTGTATTACGTTGTCATTATACTAACTCCTATAATAACATTAAAATGACTGAAGGCAGTTTTCAATAACGATTAAATATTAATTTATCATAGTAATGAAATGTTATTAAGTTACTATGAAATCCTAGTATGCACAAATATTCAAATTAATTAAAAAATTTAAACGTTATCATAGATAAATATTTTATCAATCTCAATACGGTAGTTGACTCATTCTAAATTTTGATATTTTTCTTACAATATTGTGAAATATAAGTTAATTAAAAACCAGTTCTGAAAAAAATCAAAGTCAAAAAAAAAAATAAGCCAGTTATAGGCTTCTAAATTTGAAGATACGGATAGGGTTGGGTATATCCCTGTCTCTTTTCTTCTTGTAGAATATAATGTGCAATATTAAGAATGACCTCACAACACAGTATTGCTGTCCTTCTTTAGAGATTACATTTAAACTTTTATGACTCGGTAAATTTTTGAGATTATTAAAAAATTTTTTCATTCTTCATCAGCTTGTACCTTGAAATTATGATTAATAAAATAGGAAAAATTTAGTCAAATACCCAATTATTATATATATATATATATATATATATATATATATATATATATATATATATATATATGTGTGTGTGTGTGTGTGTGTGTGGGTGTGTGTGTGTGTGGTTTTGGTTAAAATACGCTTGTCGTTTAAGCGAGCACAAGTTCGTTGTTTAAGTGAACACACCTTTGTTGCTTAGGCGAACACACTCTTGTTGTTTAAGGGAACGCCCGCTGGTAGTTTAGGCGAACACATATATGTACATTGACTTTTGAGGAAAGCGGTGCACGAGTATAGGAACCTCTCATCCTGCTATGGGATCATGAACTCTGCCGCTGCTTGAGTCATCTTCCGGCCAGAAATTGTAACGTATATGAAATAGTGCCTTAACTACGCGATACGACGGACCGAGCATATTGGAGTCCTGTTTCCCCATATATATATGCTTGCTTTTTAATAAGAAAGCCATGAGACAATTTTAAAATAGCAGGGAGATTTTATTCGCCGATTAACTTTGCTGTAATAAGCAATAACTCGTTAATAAACATCATTACGTACTGGCATACAGACCGTCTTCATCACCGTCGGAGCATCGCATCGGTACGAATTTTATCACATCGGCATGAATTTGAATTGTCAAGGAAGAATCGTACGGGTTAATTTGTTAAATATTCAATTATGTTTTTGTGAGCAGCTCGCTATTAGGTTTTCTGTTTAAAAACTACACCCTTTCCTTTTAATATATATATATATATATATATATATATATATATATATATATATATATATATATATATATATATATATATATTTATATATATCTATACACGAAGAGGTTCCTTCTTCTCTTTCCTTATTTCTAGGTTTACTTCTACCTGTTAACATGTAAATAATGATATATAAATGTATTATACGATGACGTTTTGTCGTCAATTATTTATTAGCGCTGACATCCAACATACGAGTGGACATTTTTAAGTACGCGGGGGTAAGAAGTGAGAATAAAAACACAAATTTATTATTTTTTTCAATATATTCATCTGATATCCTAATACATTCTTCCGATCTTTCAATTAGCTTATTAAGCATGCCTTCATGAAAAAACGTTTTATCTTTGTCCGAAAAGTAAGCTGAAACGGCGTCCTTCACTTCTTCATCGTTTGAAAATTTCATCCCACAAAGTTCTTTTTTCAACTTTGGGAATAGATAATAATTACTAAGGACCAGGTAGGTAGGTAGGTGATCTAAAATATCGAAGTCCACCTAAATTATCTAAATATGCAGGACAGTCAACAGTACACGATTCATGTGAACAGGCACCTTGTCGTGCAGAAGGAGGACATATTTGTTAATTTTCCCCTTCTTTTTTCTTTGATGGATTCTCTCCACTACTCTAACATTAAAGAATAATATTTTCTTATTATGAAGACATCTTTATCTTAATAATATATCAACAGGATCCCTTATGAGTTCCAAGAGACTGTTATCATGAGTTTCCAGCCGACTGTGACACCCTAAACTTCTTTGGGGTTGACGCGCTTTTTTTGTGCCACTGCACTGAAGTCCTGTTTGGACTCAGGTTCATAATGATGAACCCAAGTTTCATCCCCAATAACTATTCGACTCAATAGTTTTTCTTTGGCTTCATTACAGAGGTCCAAAACGGCGCGAGAACAATCCACGCGGTATTGTTTTTGAGGCGAAGTGACGCAAATCTGGCACCTACTTTCTGCTGACTTTACTCACCCCAAGATGATAGTGAAGAATTTTGAAATGGTTCTATTCGACATTCCAACAGCTTCTGTGGATGATATAAGTTATTAAAAGGGACCAAAGAAAAAGAGAGTCAAAAAACATTACAAGAAAATGGTGTACATGAAAATCGATGATATTTCAAAATCGATTTTTGCGAGGTTCAAATATTCAAATTATAAGAAGAGAATTTTATTATTTTTGGAGTTTAAGGAATGTCAACAAGTTGAGGCAAGAATAAAAGTTGCTGGGGACGATCAGGATGAATGGAGAAAATTAAACCTAAAACCAAGAATAGATTGAAGACATCGACAGAGTACATAAAATAATTCAGGAGTTTGACCAAATATACTTCAGACAATTAATATATTATGAAGAAATAAGTTGGAAAGTATTAAGGTACAAATTTTTTCTGATAAGTAAAAATTATATTAATTGGTTTCCTACGAGACATAGAATCTGATTTTATGAAATATGAATCATGTATTGAAAGTGAAATTAATATCATATCTTTCGAAAATAATAGAAAACGTGCAAGAGATTTTAGAAATAGTCCATACGGATTTAAATGGGCCACATGCAACGATAAATTATGGCGGAGAAAAATATTTTCTATCATTCATAGATGATTATAGTAGGATGGCAAAATTCTATGGTACTAAATCAAAGGCTAATGTTAATTGTTTTGCTGAATATGTAAATCCAGTAAACAATTTAGTGGATAAAATAAATAAAGTATTAATACGTGACAACGGTAAAAACTTGAAATATTGAAATTCAAATATTTTTAGATTTTTTAGAGAGAAAGGTGTACGTATTACATCTTGTTCACCTTATGTTCATGAATAAATGTTACAGCGGATAGATTTAATAAATCTGTTATGGATACGTCAAGACTTTTATTATTCGAAGCAAAAGTAAATAAAATGTACTGGACAGAAATAGTAAAATGAGGAACGGATTTAAAAGTTGTTAAATTATAAACAAATACTATTGAAAAGAAAATTCTTTATGAAATGTTTTCAAAGAAAGGCCAAATGTTAAATATTGAATAACGATATAATAATTAATATTTAATTATTATACGATAGTAGAGTATCTGTGAGAACTCCTGAACAAATGAGAAAAACAAAATGGGATAATAAAACTAAAGCGGGAATATTGTTAGATTATTCTAATGTTGGGCATAGAATTTATCTGGAAAATAAAAAGGTTAGATATCCAGATACGAGTATATTTCAAGAAAATATAAAATATATAGGTTTTAATGATAAGAAAAGTGTATTAGATGAATCTAATGAAAGGTGTTTAAATGAGCCGTATATAATAATTTAACAATGTATTATATTACTAAGCAAGAGTCAGTTAATGGAAAATGATAAAATTGTGAATGAACAGAGTAATTTAAGACATATTAATGAGACTGAATTAAGAAGTTCCTGTAGTGTTCAAAAGCCAAATAGTTACTCATAATAATGATTTCGTTAATTATTATGTTTATATAAATTGTTGATCAACTACTGAAACACTGGATACATTTGAAGAAACAATAAATGGTATTGAATCTAAAGAGTAGATAAAAGTTATGAAAAAAGAAATTAAAATTATACGTGGAAATAAGTTAGTGGGCCAGTAAATAAAAGAATTATGATGTGAACTGGATATGTACGAAGAAAAACAATAATAAATATAATGTTAGGTTGGTAGCTAATGGAATTCAACAAAAAGATTATGTTGAAAATATTTATTCCTCAGCTGTGAAAGGGCAAATTTTAAAATTATTGTTAGTATTTTGTTGTCAGTTTAGTTTTATTATTGGCCAAATAGATATTAACACAGCATTTCTCAATGGAAAAATTATATCTGAAGTATATGTAAATCAGCCAGATGGATATAATTTATATATTGTATCATTTATTATATGGTTTAGGAGAAAGTACTAGATCCTGGTACGTACGTTTTAAAAATTTGATGAAGAATTAAAATTTAAAGGAATTAATTATGATAATTGTTTATACATAAAGAAAGTAATTAATTAATTTATATATTGATATTTATAGACTATATATTAATATGTAGTAAAAATATAAAAAAATCTTGATAATTTAAAATTAAAGTTAAGTAAAAACATATTATATTGGAATAGATATTGATTATAATTATAAAGACAAATTAATGAGAGTAAATCAAACCAATTGTATTGAATCGCTGGCAGAAAAATATTGGTTTAAAAAATGCAAGTTTGTATAACATTCTAATGGAGATTAGTTTGCAGTTAGAACGAACTGAAAAAGTATGTAAGTATAAAAGCTCAACATGGGAATTTAATAGGTGAACTTTTGTATATAATTTGAGCTCTAAGGCCTGATATTTCGTTGAGTGTTAATTATTTAAGCAGATTTAAAATTGTTTAGATAATACTTATTATGGACATGCATTATGAGTATTAAAATATTTACATTTAAAGAAGGATTTAAAGTTTACGTATAAAAATATATTAATTCGGGAATTTTGGAACGGTGATAATGTAGATAAAAAATCAACATTGAACTATATAATTAAATTTGTTTGGTAATGTTATTTACTGGAGAACTTACAAAGTTCTATTATTGAATATATTTGGCGTTAATTTTGTAGAAATTCATTATTGATAATTAAATGAAGGGATTCTCCCTTCATTGTGAATAATCAAAATTGAAAATTGTGATAAGAACCGCAGAAAGTCACGAGATTCGTGTTGTATTACGGGTCTGTAAATGTAATTGTTTCATACAGTTGGCGAATTATCGTTGAATCGATATCGTTGATCGTCGGATGAAGTGTAATTGTCATGGGAATGTCGTCGATCATACAGATGGCGGTAAATGTATATAATTTTTTTTAGGAAAATTTATTAATATTTCAAATAATTATACAATAAATAAAAAAAATTGTAATTTTCAAATTATCATAATTTTAATCCAAGAAGCTAAAACTAAAGTCAATCCGATATGCGAAATATTAGAAGCATTTTATGCAAAAATAAATAATCCTGTAAAAATAATTCTGGAACATTAAGTATTGCCGAAATCGGTAAGTTTGCTAAAAATTCTTAGCATATTGAAGTACAATATAATAATATTTATAAAAATAGTAAAAGGGGATTTATTAAAGTAAACAAATCCGACCTATGAATTAAATCTCTAATTAAAGATAATTTTATAAAATTTAGAGAAATGTTAAAGCTTATTAGCTTTATTAATATCGTAATTGAAATTAATGAAATATAAATGTAAAGAGGGTTATTATACATTAATATTATAGTATTATACATTTTACATTAATATTTCAATTATTTGTTAGTGCTGACATCTAAAGCATAACTGAACAAATATGTTGTATGTGTCAGAAGGGCGACGTGGAAGCGAGAAAGAAGTAAGCCAAGCAGTAATATGAAATATAGCGAAATATTTGGAAATTGTAATCATTTGATTCTCTTATAATTTATATTACGTAAACTAACTATGTGTACTGTACTAGTATAAATAAATATTAATTCATATTATACCAAATGTAAAAAAAACGCTTCGTGCTATCACTCGCACTTTCTACTGAAGTAGTCTACCGATTCACGTATTTTGCAACGGTAAAAATATTTTATAGAGTTTTTGTGGTTTGAGCACTTAATCGAAAGGGTTAATTACAAAGATTCTGAAACAATTTTATTAAAATTTTATAAAAAATGATTTTCCCTTCCGTCACCCCAGGAACGGTTAAAGTTAAAATAATAAAAAAGTGGATTTCTAAAAGATATTTTTCATAGCTTATAAAAGAAATACTAGAAAATATATTAATATTTACATGAAAAATTATATATGATATTGGATATTTTTGTTAATATGTCGAAAGAATATTATGTACACATTTTAAAAGTCGCAGTAAAATCTAAGTTGTTTATGAGGAAAACAAGAGGTGTAATTAGGTTTCTTTGGTAATTATAACTTAAATGATATTTGTGCACACAAAAACTGCTGTATTTTATTTAATTTCTACTTCTTTCATTCCAAAATCTATTTTTCAATATTATTTTAATTTAATAGTACTCCTTGAAAAGATATCTAAGACGTGTATGAATATATATCGTACAAATATCTCGAAGAAATTTCGAGGAAAATTACTTAATACCTTGAAGACAAAATATCAAATTCCCATGCTCCCACATCACTTCAATATACCTATTTTCTTTATTGGTCACCGTCGAACGTGTGTTTACACAGGAATGTTTTTATTCGATATTGACATCAAAGGCTACGAAGTCAACATTACTTCAAGAGTTTTTGTATTGTTGGCACAAAGACCGTTCGATATGTCTGAGGATATCGATGTTTACAATAGTCTCTAAGAGACAGATGCTAGAAAAGTAATATAAATACACGATTTTGTTATTTAATACGGGAAAAGAAAATAACAAAGAAAATTGTCTTTTTGTAAAACATTCAGACAGCAATTTTATTTTTCATTACATATAGTAATTAATACTGTCTTTATATTCTAAAAATAATTGCGTTTATTTCATGAGGGAGATTTAGACGGGGAGTTGAACAGGGCTAACAACTACGCCTACCAGTCGCCCATGTTCATTGAATATAACTTTATTTATTTGTCACAAATTATTTGCCGTTTTTTATGATTTATGCAATAAAATTAGTTTGTAATAAATGTTTTCCTTAATATTACACTTTTCATAAGTATTCTTGAACGAAAATTTTAAATATTGTAACACGCCGATTAGCTTAAAAATATACTGAGTGGAATTAGGCCATACACTTTACCCAAAAATATTTAATTTTTATTATCAAAATCTATTCTATGTGGTCTAATCACTGTATTCTTTGTAAAAATGTAAACTTAAATACATATTCTGGTACGCTTACCAGACGTTATCGTCATCCATACTCTAGTGGAGACGTTTTGTATACACATACATTTAAATAAAATTTAAAAACCTTTTTGAATATTCTAAATATACCTTGCAACTTGTTTACTTGAATTAAAGTATAAAGTAAAAAAATTATTTATTACGTAATGGAAGATTCTCAAATTCAATTTATAACTTTTGAAGATTTTAGAATCCCTTAACTCAGTATAAACAGCGACTCCCGTAAGCTTTAACTGTCATCGTTTTACGTAATTCGCCCGATCTCTCCTCGTTCCTCCAACGTTTTAACAAAATATCGGAATTTATCGTCAAATATCCTCTAATAACGAATCAATTGATGGGAAATCGTGCTTCTCACAAATATTTTCATCAGTATCAGGATTCGATGTGTTTGTACTCACATTAAAAAAAACTTATGAATTAATTTAAACGGCTGTATAAGACATTTTTGTTGTCATATTAATTAGAATCTTGGAAAAAATGGAGATATTTGTTATTTAATACAAATTAATACAACTTGAAGGAGTTGAAAAATTAAAAAGAAATATCAGTCTACTCATTATTCTGACATGGTAAAATAACCATTAACCATTTTGCATTGTCGCTAACAACTGAATACATTGAGGTCCACCGGCGCTAAATCGCGGATACAGAGCTCAGCAAAAAGAATACTGCATGAAGTATACTTTTATATTACAAACACTGCAATGGAACATCGGCGAAGTAAATGTCGTACCATGGATAAATACGAGTATATCCATGGTAACTGAATGGACGTTAAATTCACACGTACATTACATTAATGTTGAATGCATCCCGCGACTGGAGTCAATATTGGTTGAATTTGAAATTCAAACCACCGCTCGTTAATGATGATGCCGTGTAATTATGGCACATCGTAGTTCGGTGGTTAAATTAATTAATTTTGCCATTAAACTGATCATCGCCTGATATTGCCTCCCATTTTCATTTCAGGCATTCAAAAATTATTTAATTTCGAATATTGACAAAAATATAAATATATATCTTATTCTAACGTATTTTTACGTGATTCTAGCGGTACTTAAGTTGTCTCAGCTGGCACACAATCTTGTTATACCATCGATTACCAAAATTATACCACGACCTAAAAACTGAATAAAGATTTATCCAAGAAAGCAAACAGATTTCTGACATGCACTCTTTTCCTTTCTATGAGAAATATGCCAAGTAAAAATAAAATTATTTCGTAAATAAAGCATGGAAATGAGATTAAAATTTTTGTTAATTTCTAACTTGAGATTCACTAAATCAATTTTCATGCAAATTTGTTGTATCTCTTTAGATAATTTAGCAAATAATTTTGCTGTGTGCATATTTATAAATTGCATTATTTTTATTGTGATAAAATAACAAAAATAGATTAGACTTTCCTATGTGGTAAATCATTTCTGTGTGGCAAAAATTGTTTTAAATTTCTTGTAATGGTGGCAAACACTATACCGTAGGTCGACATGACAAAGCATCACAAATTTAAAAATCTCTACTAAAAGGGTTCCTTTTTAATAAAGTCGCGTAGGTTGAGAAACATGGAATCAATCAAAAAGTGTCTGTATAAGACGTCATTCATTAATATATATTTCTTTTAATTAAACTTAAGAAATACCTACATCATGTCGGAAAGTATGTTTGAACAACAGGCCAAATACATGTCGTAAAATATACATAGAGTAGGGTTCCGTACTTACCTATATCTGTTTAAGTTGTTGAAATACGACGAGTCAATTGAAAATAAATTTTAATAAAATTTTCGTTAAAAATTCTTATATTTTCTAGTATCTACAATTTTTTCACATTTTTCAAATCAACTGTTTAAAAATTACAGGGCAGGACATTGCGCGCCATTTTCAAATTTAATGTTTATGCATGTGATCTTATAAGGGTTCCGTTTACTTTTTTATTGGAGTATGGAATCATGAAAAATAGGGCAAAATAGAGTTAATTATATTCGATACCATGTATTAAATCTTCAAGTTAATTTCATTTCTCTTGTAACATTAAGTTTTTTGATCAGGATTTAGATAAAATTTGAAATAATTCATAGGGTATATAAAATAACACAATATTTATTATACAACGATTAAAGTTTTGTATCAGTTCGATATCTTTTTTGGTATTTACACATTATAAAAATATATATTATAAAGAGCGGGGAAAATAAATAAATAACTGTGATGCGAGATGTCGATATGTGAAATTTGTCTGGAAAATGCAACACTGCGTGCGTTTATAGATCAATTTCCAATGGTCAAATAAAGGGCCCACAGATAACAAGTAAAAGGTTGAGAGAGGTAATTACAAGTCATGTGATAGAAAAGTAGGGAAGATTTTCCATCATGATACAAAATAAGGGTCGTATAGTATGAAACTTGCAGAAAATTAGGTTATCCGAAATTCACGCGAATGAAGTCGCAAATAACCAGCATATTAAATATATACAAATGTTAACGAGTTTAGCCACAGACAACGAAACATAAATATGTTGCTATCTTGTGTAAAGCTATTGTCATTAAAGCCTATTTCATATAACTTGAAAATAAAAACAAGCCTTTATGATGCTATTTTAATTAAATAACTATAGCAAAAATCTATTTGGTTTAAAGTAAAACGGATATTTACCTCTCCGCCAAAAGCACCCTCTTCAAATAATTTAAGAAATTGACAAATTAATTAACTGATATTAAAAAATACCCTGGTAAGGGTAAAATATTTATATAGCGAATGATAACATCAATATTTATAAAATAGTTTAAAAGAAATGTTATGCATCCTAAAATGTTTATACTGTGAATTAAACAGTTTTGTATTCTACTAGAAAGCTTGGCATAATATGATAATTTTAGCAGTTTATTCGCTGAGCATGCAACTTTCATGTGGTCAGTTATTCAATTGATCGAATAACAAACAAATCATTTTTTACAAATTATTTTCATTAAATGTTTTAACACTCAGATGTTTAATTATTGCTTAGTTATGATTTAAAGTAAATACTTTTCACATGCCTTTAGCAGCCCAGAACGCTTTTTAAAGATCCCGAGGTATTATTTAACCATGCAACTTAGTAGTTAATACTTTGACTCGTAATAAATAACAATCGACCACGCGTAATCTGGGCGCGGCTCGCTTGACCTCCCGTTGTGTAATTTGACACTTGTGGGCGTGATTTGACAGCTGCTGTAAATGCTTGATGCCATTGACCAAAATGCGGAATAACATAATAGCACGTCCCCAATACTACGTGTGGTGAAAACATTTCGAGATATAAACAATTAAATGAACGTTGTAACTCGCGTGATAAGGGTTTATACTAAATATTTAATCACAAGATTAATGTGTGAAATAACGACATTTATAACTTTTTAGAAAAAAAAACTCCCTCAAAACAAGCCTCTAAGTAACAAATAAAATGTTTTGTGTTTTATGCATATCTTTGGTAAATGTATATCTTGCTCTAACTGTAATAAATCTCACAACCCAAATATGAAATTATTCACAAATGTTAAAAAGTTAAATAAAATAATTGACTCGAATTATCCGCTCCGGTTCAATAACTTCGCATAAACATATTCTAATAATTTTACTAGCATAGAAGACCATCGCTTTTACTAGAGGCAAAAAGCGTCGAAGTTTGATAATTGTTTGAACGATTATGTGTCGCCAAAATCATTTAGGGAAAGACTTTTTTTAAAAAAATACTTTTTAATTATTGAAGCTAAAAATAACTGTGCACGAAACCGACAAATCAATATTGTGTGCGTTCAGGCCTACGCAAATCAGATGAATGATCGTTATAGTTATATAAACATTAAGTGTGGATGTTTTTTCACGTCTTAATAAATTATTTATGAGGTATTTGCCCTCATGATAGATAATAAACAGTAATTAAAATACGAAGATTTTGTGTCATAAATTTACTCGTTTAGAAATATATATTATTTAACGGTTAAAACTAAAATGGTCAAAGTGATTTTAGTGGGATGTAATACAACTATTCTGGTAACATTTTTCTAGTAACACTGTTTTTTCCACGTTTTTCACTTTTGCATTTTCAAAAATGGAATAAGCGCATTTTTTGTGGGCAAAGAAATCTCTAGAACACAAAATACTGAAAAAATAGCTTTAAACCCATACAGTTCGCTTGTTCAATTTATGTGTAACACATGAAATTAAACATTTTGTGTATTTGTATGAAAATTTAAATTTGTGTTGACAATCTCATATTTTTGTTATTGTTAACAAATACTTTTGATTATTAAAAAGAATACTGAGAAGAAGAACTGCTAGAATAGAAAGACAGAGGACGGACATGTGAGTGATATGGATTTTTTTCTCTTTTTGAAATATAAAACCCAAAAAGAAGGCTTTATATGAATGTTTAAAGCAAGCAGAAAGGAAGTAACTTGAAACCCGTCATCCCAATTTATCATATTTCACAGTATTGAGTCGTTATTATTTAAGATATGGAAACATCGCAAATGAATATAGTTCTCAATGTCATTCAACAAATTTTTGTATATATATATTACACATATTATATATATATATATATATATATATATATATATATTATACATTATATATTACACACATTACAAAAGATTGTTGACAAATGACGAACATATTCAAATCGCTACAAATATGGTCATAAATCAGGCAAAAGTCAGGCATTATTTATTTTCTGTGTGATAATAAAATATTTTCGAACCGAAATATATTTTAGTGGAAAATTGAAAATGAAAAAAACTACATATAAATTTAAGACGTACGTTGTCCACATCAACAGTATTTCAAATTAATACACAAACAGCAAAATTTCATATAGAAAATAGACCAGTTTTGCCATTTAATGTTTAACAATGTAATTATCAGTTAATAAACTCGAATATTTACGTAGGCTCATTGTTTACAGGTTTCAATCAATAATATCAGAGCCGGTTGTAACGGCTGTTTTTTTAGAGGTATACAACGTTAAAATGAAAAAAACAGATAAAAATTATGATAATGGCTTTATTGAAAATGTAATTAGAACATCTCATAACGTCGTTTTTTGTCATAATTTTGACTTCAGTTGTTTTAGAGGTGTAGTCTACCTCACATTACATTACGAAGAAAAAAATTGTATATATTATAACTTGCTCTTTCAAAAATCAAATCAAATCTTTAGGCAAACTGAAAACGTAATCAAAAAAATATTTCCGAATGAATATTTTAGGATCTTAACTATTGAAGCATCAAACGTTCATATGTTTTATCGCCATGAAAAATTTGATTTTTTTTTCTGATGTGGCACAGAGCAACGGATATGTGAGTGATATTATAAGTGTCCGTTTTATTTTTCTTACTTAGTACGGCACTAAGAACTCAAAGAGACTCTCCTTGCCTTTAAGATTTAGATACATTTATTTACTTAACAAACTGCAATTAAAATAGCTTTATTTCTCATAGAAAAAATTTCGTTATTATATCCACCGTCAGTAGCCATATTCAACGTTCATGAGCGGCACAGTGGGTTTAAACTGACAATTCAGCATTGCTCTACTCGTAAATATGGAGTGCATTTAATTAGCGAATGTAAACCAAAGCCTGTGAATCGATTATTTATTAATCCAATCATAATGTAAACACCCTGAAATGAACGCGATCACTGTGCAGTTCTATTGTTTGGAATCTCAGTAGAACAATTGCATATACCGGCATATGCGCTTCGAGTGAATTAAGCTTACTAAGAATAATTGAATTCAATAATTTGGACGGGAAAGTTTTTAAACTATTTTTTATTTCTTCTTATATTCATACGATTACCATACCTATTCTCTTCAGATTTTATATTGGGAATGGTCGTATGTTTTTTTCCGCTCCTACGGAAATTACTTGGGACAAGGCATTTTTTTAATTATTAAATTATTTTGTTGATAATAGCACGGTCTTGAGTTTAATAGCACTTTATGCTACTTGCTGTTTAATGAGTGGACGAAGTCGTAGTTTATTCCATCTATTTAGAGGGCGTATTCTGCAGCGTTCAACTATCTGCAATGGTATTGTCCATTCAAATTAAATGTTGTCTTTACATAATTTGCATTTATAATAATATAACCACGTCCAATGCTTTGGTTAAATCTGTAAGTTGTGAATAAATTAATAAATGAAAAAATATTATGTGGAAGTAAATTTTTGATTAGATTGAAAAACCCAAAAGATATTTTATAATTGCAAGCCGTATGAATATTTTATATAGACTATTAACACACAGATGGTATTTCTTGTGGATTGACTTTCCATACCATCTAAAAGAAACTGTGTTTATAACGCAACAAATAGCTTTGACGGGTAATGTAATAGAGGTACGAAGCTTTAATGTATGCGAGAACCTGTTGCACTTAATACAACTGTACATCTAGTGAACAAGAACTTTCAATGTTACGGAAGGTCATGCGTACTCAAGAATGTCGTATATTGAACCATTGAGCCAAAACCCAAGGACGCATAGATAATGAACGCATTTCACAGCTTTTGAAAAGCGTGAAGAAGAAAATGTTACATTTCGCTCATACGTCGTCCACCATGAGTTATCTGCACGTTCTCCAATGAAGTTGCCCCCTAAGTCACTGTTACTTTGGAGTCGATTGTCTTACAAATAATGATAAAATACTCGTATATTTGAGGGCACCATATTACGATGACGACCTATGACATTTCTTTCATAAGTTAGCCATTGTAAAACAAAATAAATTCAAAATTTCGATCAGATCTTGTCCAAAGTGTGTAAATAGCCAACGAACTTATCCCCTTAGCCATCGTTACTTTGGAGTCGATGACTATATTACTAATAAAAAGTAATATTTGAGGGAGTGATTTTATGTTTACGAGTACGTTCTTTGAGAATGCTTTCACAGTTAGGTATGCCAGTTATTTTTCAGGGTTACAACAAGTCGAACAATTCTAAATTAAATGTTAACGAGAGGAAATTTTATTCGTAACTAAAATGATATTGATTCATTTTGTTTCGCAGGAATTTCTGAAGTAAGTGAATATTTTATGTATAATCAAAAACAATTGTTAGTACGCTGCTCGATGTGGAAATGGGTCTTTCATGAATGTCAACATGGGTAGCATGTTAACATTGCGATTTTCGAATAATTATTTACAAGTAAAACTTGAGTGAATTTTGCGATTTTTTTTAACTTTTAATCACTGCCCCTTTGAATCTATTGAACCATAATTATTTTTGCGCCGAGTTGCATCCTACCGGGATGATCTAAGTAAATACTGTAGGTTACCAATTAAGTATACAATATTAATTCAAAATACTCCTCAAAATGCGTATATTTAAGTTCAGCACAGACTACAAACAACTACATTAAATTAAAGTGACACCGCGGCATTAAAAGTACAAAAAATAAAATTTACATTGCAAATATTAATTACCTCTTTTCGAAATTTTCATCTCAATTTAAGCTTCTAAATAAAGTACACTAATAAGTAAGCTTAATGACATTTTCGCGAATAGCAATCAGATAGTACAATAGCGAAAAAACAACCAAGGCATAAACATGATAAAACCGACTTAAGCTTATTATGGAAGTCAAATAAGATTATGTACAAGAGTCAAAATTTGCGCACAGAGACCCTCCTCGATCGTTATTGGCGAGAAATGGGTATTAATTCCCCGGCGCGTTCTCTTAATATCCATTTAGATATTATTGTAGCTTCGTATCTGATGAAACAAAAAATGAAAGGATATAAGAACGACCTGAGCATGTCGGTCTGTTTTGGTTGGCAACAAAATAAAGGGGCGGTATTTGGATCAAGATATTCGACTTATCTTAATCGTAGTGTTTAAGATAATGACATTACAAGATCCGGCCATAAATATTTTTTTTTATTGTTATTTAATGTGCATAATATCTCTTTATTGAGTAATAATTATTATCAAACAAGAAAAAAAAGAAAGTATTAACATTTCCGTAATATTTAACTAGCTTTGACTCGAGTGTGTGAAAAAGCAGAAAAGTGTTTGTGTAATTCCACGAAGTAATTTTTCTTTAAATGTAGACTATAAATTAAAATGACATTATCAATATACTTATTTATATTCACGCTATTACCACAAACGGTTTTTTTAATTACGAAATCAAATTCCATGTTATTATTAACTTTCAGGAATATATTCATAGTACATAGATATGAAGATGGCAGAGTAGAAAAGGAAAGGAGAAGTATTCAAGTGAATAGGACAGGAACTAGATTGCGGAAAGTAAAGTTAGTTGTGTGTGATTTTTTCGAAAACTTGAATGAACGATGAAAGTCTGGCATTGAAACCGAGTTTATTCCATGTTTTGGTTGCGCGTAGTTCGTGCTCATAGAAATAAATAACCTGTTTATGGACAAGGAACGTGAGGAGATCTCAGAATATAGACTCAGGCAATGGAGAGAAAGGGTTATAAATCTGGCGACAAGAGGATTATAAGGATATTTTAGATATTGTAAAGCGTTAAAAAATGTAAAAATTGCACCCATCAAAATCTTCATCCATACAAGATCATGACATCGCACGACTCCATGTTCAATAAAGTAAATAGCAGTCTTTCACACAAATGAATTTTAATTTTTATACAGGAAAATAAATTCCGGGGTGAAAATTATATTTTATCTCCACAACACAAGCTCTATAGATGAGGTGAAAATTGGTATGAGTATGTAACATTTGTTTGGCCCATTCTGGTTTCAGATATGGATTTCAAAAAAAATATAAGTATAATAAAAACACATATTGCCCCGAAAGGAACAGCTTCTATAACATTTTGTACCACACAGTAAATATTTACACACGCATGAATAATTCTATTTATATCACGAGTACAGGAAGAAATATAATGCCAGTTGAAGAAATATATAAGAATATATTATGAATTTACCTCTAAATGATAAAATTTTACGAAATTAATATGAAAGTTCTTTAGTAGTGAAAACTCAAATTTCTTTAAGGAAGATTATAACCAAAAGGGGAAAAGTTGCTTGTTTCCTTTACTACTTAATATTTTAATTTCTTTAAAGAAAAGTAATAACCAAAAGGATAAAATTTGCCTCTTTCTTTTAGTAGAGAATACTAAAATTTCTTCAAGGAAGAATAATAACCAAAAGGGGAAAAGTCGCCTCTAATTTCTTCTAAACTCAAATTTCTTAAAATAAGAGTCATAGTCATAAAGTGAATAGTTGCCTCCTTCTTTTACTAGTGAATACTTAAATTTCTTTTAGGAATAGTAGTAACCAAAAGGGAAAAACTTGCTTCTTTTTTTTAGTAGTGAATATTAAAATTTTTTTAAGGAAAAGCAATAACCAAAATCGGAAAATTTGCCTCTTTCTTTTAGTAGCAAATACTTAAATTTGTTTAAGGACGAATGATAACGAAAAGGGAGAAAGTTGCCTCTTTCGTTTAGTAGTGAATGCTCAAATTTCTTTAAGGAATATTAGTGATCAAAAGGGGCAAAGTTGCCTCTTTCTTTTAGTAGTGAATACTAAATTTTTTTTAAGGGAGAGTGATAAACAAAAGTAGAAATTAGCCTCTTAGTATGTTAGGGTCAGAAAAATAATGTTGAAAAGAATTTCAGTATTATTAACTTACGAAAATAAATAAATAGAAATGAATATTACGTATTCATATATAAATTTGTGCTCAACTCCTAAAATGAATAAATGGAACCAATTTGATACGCAGAATGTATTATCAAAATTATATGTTATCATTAGTTGTACGTATCATTCGTTTGTAATTGCAGGCTTTTTTATGAATTTTATTATTCAAATCATTCATTGTTAAATATGGTAAAGCATTTTGCAATGTATGGCAGAATATCTATCCAAATTTTTACGCAGATCGATTGAGTAATTGAAACATGAACGTGGGAAAAACAAATAAATAAACAAACTTTAATTATCTATAAATAGCCGTGCCCCACGGTTTCACCCGCGTCGAATAATCTAAATAAGCTATTTCCTACCCGGGACCATCATACGCCTCCGCTCCGTTCGTCAAACGACATAGGTGATTGGAGTTGAGGGTATATCTATAGATATGTAAAGTAGAGGCCATCTAACACAAATATATTTTTTTGAAACCGGATGTGTACTTTTAGAGGTTAACGTGAACAAACAATGCGGGCGAAAATCTGTTCCGCTTTATCACCATTATGCCCCTTTGAATTAATATAGTTAATATAGTTAGGATGAAGACTACCACGATATTTTAAGTATAATAAAAGATTTATTAACCTTTAAGTTCATAACATTCAAATTAATGCATTACCAGGTTTAAATCGTGAGTCATTAGTTGTGAAGAGCATTTATATGAAAATAGCTTTATAATACAATTCAGTTTTCGTAAATAAAATTCAAGAAATATATTAAATGGAAGACAAATGATTATTACATATTATCATTCATTTATATCATACCTAATAACAGATGAATTAATATCAACACCGAAACATTGGTCACTTGTCATAGTTAAAATATTTCGATACAAAATATCGTAAACGTGTAATAATTATTTCAATATTTAAATAGAATTTAAAACTATATGAATATGAAGGAAAATTGATTCGCTTTAATTGTTCTTTGGGTTTCGTAATGAAATATGGAACTCTAACAACTTCGTTATGTCCGTCCGTTCGTACGTCCCTCTGTCACTACTTTACAATTTCTAAAGTTTTAGACCTGTGTGTACGATCTCAATTAATTTGAAGCTAAATATTAAAAACAATTAATGTTCCTCATACAATTACTGTGGGGTCGAAATATGCTTTTCTCCCTCGCATGGGAACAAAATAATCAGGTCTAAACCTATGCACAAAAAATTTACCAACATATGGAAAATAAACAAAATGTAAATTTCCCCTAACAATCAAATATCACAAGTGCAAATAAAAAACAAGTGTAAAGATTTATGCTTTGTGGAAAATAACCTCTCATTCCAACACTTAACATCATACAAAGTCCACTCATTATAAGAGAAAGTAAAAGCAGAAAGTGTACATTTCCCCAACAAAGAATACTTTACATTGTAACAAGAACACAGGTTTTATTACAGTTTTCTGGAACAAACGTTCTAGAAAACGATAATAAAACCTATGTTCTTGAATGAAAGGATCATCACAAGAAAACTTCTTACAATTTGCACCCCATTCATAAGACTTGTAATTAAAATGAAGCAAAGATAACTTAATATTAAAATAAGAAACCCTTTCTTCCTTAGTAATAATAAACTTAAGTACAATTTTCTAAGATCTATAAGATTGAATATAAAATTGAGGGATGATACTGGATAGATGTCACTTTAAATCAATAATTTCATAAGAAATAAACGACTAAGGAACCTCATTTTATGCTTTTTGTGAACTGCATTCGTGTAACTTTTTGGTTACCATTCCTCAAATCTTGCATATTTAATATAGATAATGTCAAAATATTTTTTTATCATTCACTTGAAAGCCTAAATATAGTATATCGACAAAATTTCCTCTGTATATTATGTTTTTCTTATAAATTAAATAAATGTTCTTATATCTGACTCGCTAATCGATAAACGGTCTAAGCTTTTTAATTGGCTAATTTCATGTAAACTAGTACTTTAACAAAAATACTTGGCTCTACGTAGACTGCAGATCTGTCAGTTTTACTTGCCTATAAATTATTTATTGTGACAGCAAAAGCCTGTACACATACATGAGTATACAGAAGTCTGATGAAAACATTACTCACCGCTTGCACAGTTGAATAAAATATCCAAATTAATTAGTAAAATGACATACTTCTTGCTTTTGTTAATGGTCACGAAATACACATATTACGGCCAACTGAACAATAGTGTGTGAACATTAATCATGTGACATTAATCACGTAATCTAACAGCAGTCGTGGCCGAGCGGTTAAGGCGTCTGACTAGAAATCAGATTCCCTCTGGGAGCGTAGGTTCGAATCCTACCGACTGCGATACAATTATAAGTCTTTTATTTTGGATTCGTTACTGATGATAACAAATCAGTTTTAATGAATATATGGCAAATACATTAGAAACTGTGGTTTTACAAATACACTTATTTTTCTGTTTTGAAATTTGTATGTACAAGTAAGAACTGTCAAAAATTATGAGATGTACGTGAAATAAAAAAAAATTGAACCGACTTCAAATAATCACTAAATAAGAAGCGCACTGAATTGTATTATAAAAAGTTATCAAATACGAGTAGAACTCCGACTTGGAGAGTCCATATATAGATATTTATAAACATTTAAGGATACATATAGCATATTAAACTGTATACAAATATTACTTTTCATAACATAAATATGTTGTTTACTGTAACTTGCATAAGCACAAAGCAAACAATTTAAATAATGATTTTTTTAACATTTATTGCTTAGTATATCTTTCACAGACATACTAAATAAACCGTCTATAGTAAGTAGTTATTTTTGCAGTTTACTTAGGTCATTTGGTTGAAGCTTGTATGAATTTTTTTCAGTCTTAACTCCATGTCGTAAATTGGTCGACTAGTACTCATAAAATAATGGTACCTATTTAGCTGTGATCATTTTCCTTTTACTTTCATTACACATGCTACATGTATCTTTAAATGTTTATAAATGTCTAAATGTGGATGAAATCCTCCAAGTCGGATTTCTACTCGTATTTGACAACTTTTTATAATACAATTCAGTTTTACATGTTCAAAAAGCTGACATAATACACAATTCTAAGGAAAATGATCATTTTAGCGAAAAAGTGCCCTTGATATATTCCAAAATATTTTTGAAAGACTCTACAATGATATCAACGGGGTACGCAAAAAAATCATCTCCATTGTATATACATGAAAGGTGTTTTTTAAAGATTTGATTTCAAAATATTATAGCGATTACAAACAAGTAGAACCATGCCATAAATATGGACAATAATTAAATAAAATACGGACAGGCAGAATGACAGACAGATGCCGAAATTATAGGGGTTTCCGATTTTATCTGCGGAACCTTAAAAACGTACGTCAAAAAAGGATGAAGCCCAAGATTTTTTTTTGTGTATTTATTACTCCGACATTTGTGAAGTGATTTGGATGATTCCTATTTCATTTAAATGGGTGTATCCTAGTAAATTTCCATGAAAATTTGGATCTGACTATGAAACTGGATAATATGAGTTTGGATAATATCCAATAAGATCAAAATAATATCTAATAATATGAAAATCAGGGTACAATGATCGAACCAGAAGTTGCTGTGATGAGGAGCAAACTCAACGTGTTGAGGAGCAAACGTGACGAGGAGCAAACTCAACGAGTTTGGTTTCTTATATATTTTCAGTCCTGCTGAAAAAAACCACCCATGTCCCACGTTTGATAAAGGAGAACAAGCCACTGTTAATATTTTACATTCCATTGAACAGAATCATAACATCATTGAAGACGCTGATTATATACCCTAAACGAACGACGATGATTCTAGTGAGTTGTCATCAAAATATAAAGGTAGGCCTAAAAAGGAAGCAAAAGAAAATACATAGACCAGAAAAGCAGCGTAAAAAAAACCGAACACCAATCAGGATTACTTTAGTGCAAAAGGAAAAAAAGTTTTTGCAAAGGAGTTTAACAGATTGTGGATTTAAAGATTTTGGATGCCCTTTACAATGTACAGTAAAATTATCTGTTGACCAGCGCAAAAAAGAATTTGAAACATTTTGGAGTTCTGGTTCTTATGTACTTCGGTGCCCGATGTTACAGGATAGCAATATTGAATCCAAAAAGAAAAGAAGCTATTCCATAGATTCTAAGCAAGCTTTTTGCAGAAAATACAAACTGTGCAATACTCCAGTCTGTAAAAAAGCTTTTTTGATTGGCATATGTCGATCGAGAACCAACTTGGTTCTTAACAAATTTAGGGAGCAAACTTCTATATGTGGTGAAAGAGGTATTAAATCTGGGGGCAGAAACGCTATTAATAACGACCGATCGCTGGAAATAAAACAATTCTTAGAGAGTTTGCCGAAATATCTTCCCATTATTGCATTTTTGCTTCCAAAATAGTGCTATCTCTACTATAATGGGAAGAGTATTTCGGTAATCAGCAATATTTTTGGTTCTAAATTTGAAGTTGTGTATCATTTATGATCTTTACAAAGAAAAATACGAAAATCATGTAAGTTTTTATATATTCAGGCTTTTTTATGCAGATTTTAATCTTAGATTTTAGAAACTACAACACTTATCTTTACAGAGACACACTTATCTTTTGAATGATTCAAAATTTGGAGATGTTGAATATGCTATAAAATCACAGATTCGTTTATATACTCCAGAAGATTATATTTTTGTGATGGAAAACTGTCGCCGCAAAGACAAATTTGTTGTTATTGGACACACCTTTACAAAATTGTATCACAAACCGAAAATCTGATCTAGATAAACAACAAATATCTGGGCTTTCAACATTTGGAATAGAATTACATCTTGATGAACCATCGACACTTTTCATGAAATCAAAGCTTGAGGAACAACCTCAGGCGACTGAGATAACAAACGGTGGGAAGGGTCGCAAAGAAAAACCGAATTTCGATCTTAATCTTCTTGTCTGCAAAATTCGAGATCTAAAAGAATTGTTAAAACTCATTGCAACAAATGAAAAAGGTTTTTATAGCTTATGCATATGAACATTTAAGAAAGTTCCTAAAGATTTCAAAATATAATACAAAATCTCTTTAGAATAATCTTAACTTCTGTTAAAATATATCAGTCATTTAAGATAAAGTGATGTTAAAATATTATTTCGGTTATAAAGTTAAGTTTATGAAAACGATACTAAAAAGATTCTGATAAAAAGTTATTTACATCATATAAGTACCTACCCAATATTATAATATTTTGTTTGAAAGCAAGAAGTTTGAAGCATAAAACTTAATTTTTGAAAAATATGATATTTAAGCTTTTGTTGTTTGTTAAATTATATGGACATCTATTTTTAAAAAAATTAGTACTTTCATAAAAAAAGATAAAAATTAATATTTGCGATTTTTATTTGGAACTATTTTACAAACTAATAATAATTCCATAACATACATTTACTGTCATTAAATTCCGGAATCAGAATTTAGCAAAATAGTGTTAAGTTCCTTGATTTGCTGTTTCGAATATTATAAGGTGTTCCACATTTTGCAATACACAATAATGTCATTTTTAAAACAATTAACCTTCTTCTTTTTTTATGATACTAATATAGTCTTAATCGATTGTTCCTTTTATTGTCTGGGTGTGTGACATCAGCGCCGCCTAGCGTCAACAACTTTACAGGCGCTTCAATTTTATTAGTACGCTTCAAATTAAAGGCTCTGGAAAATGTTTATGTGAATAATGTAAACATAACAGAAAATATCTAAATAAACGCTTTTATTGACTAATAATAACAAGATTTTTGTCGTCCTTACTCAGAATGTATAATATCCATTTGTTTCAAGCTCAACAAAATAAGTAAAATAATAAATGTATTACCCATATTATAACATTTCAACCACAATGTCAGACGGAATGCATTCTACACCAGCTATTCATTTATTTATCTTTATCTAATTTCCAATTCAATATTGAATGTTTGCGAAATTAATATTTGTTATTTTTTGAAGTATTTATGCGTAAAAAATTAGATATGAGTTCAGTGCAGCAAAAATACTAATTTTAGTAATTTTTTAAGCTAAAGGATTTACAAAAAAGATGATGTATTTACAAAATAAGACCCAGTATTGCAAAAATTGATTTTAAACAATTATTAAAGCAATATGTAAAAAGGGATTGGTGAAAGTGGGTTCGGCGTTACAGAAATAGGATATAATTTCTAAAAAAGCTGGTATTTTTTAGAACAGAAAAAGCAAACATTAACGATTTATTGATTCAACGAAACTACACATAGTTTCATCTTTATGTTTCAAAGAGTTCCGTATAACAGAATTCACGCACTGTTAGGAAAAATTACCTGACTTTCAAAATAATACAAGATTTCTCATTATATTTGACTGACGATTTAAATAAGTGATTTGAGAAAAACGTTTTTTTCATTGTCTTTATTTAAGGGTCTGATTTTTATGTGACTTGGTCCCAACAAACTTAAGTGAACATTCAAACACTCTGTAAATAACACTATGGTCTCTTTATACGTTTAATACTAGAATTTGCCGAAAACATTCAAATAAATTTTTACTGAGTAAATAAATAATGTGTCTAGTATTAATATATAGTACTAAAAATTACAATATTATTCTTTTTAAAACTCGTAAGTCGCGACTCACACTACTTGTAGCAGATGTCCGAGTTACAGAAATATTGAGGAGCGTTAGCATCGTATAAGGTGGAATCTTCATATTTTTAATAAGCACTTAATTTACTTTTAAAAGAATTTTTGTGCATGTGTAATAGACCGAACGAGAAAATAAAGAGTACAGGAATCTTCGGTGTATCCCCATTACATATTCTTCTCCCGGCTCTTGATTAATTAGAAAATAAAATTTTGTTTATGTACATAAATATGGAGATATGAATGTAAATGTAGACGTATTGAAAATCTGAAAAAATAAAATAAAGATATTTCTATAAGATAAGAACGAATATATTTATATGCTCTTGAATCAGATTTTGATAAAATTGTCCTATTTTTTAATTTCCGAATTTGTAGTATCGCAGACTACAAATATGAAAATTATGAAAGAATAGTAGAATGGTAAGAGTAGAACCGGCACTGCAATGGTTTCGTACACTTATTCTTACGTGAACATGAACATTCAAGGATACGTAGTATTTTTACTAAATTATTTTATTTAAAAAAATATTATTAACACAATATATAGTTATGTTTTATGGGTGTAAAAAATTATAAATTTTTGAATAATTTTAAGATTTCGAAACATTCCTAAGTATTTCTAGTATTTAACCGGATATACTACAAGCTATTTGCATTTGTCCATAGACTGTGCCTATTATTATTATTAGAAAAGTATTTCCGGTGGTAAAGACAAAAACCGATTTTTTTCCGTAGACCACAAATGTACAAGCAGACTGCGCTCGTGCAATAGAGAAAGATGACAGTCGAGTTAAAGCCGTTCCCATGGTCACTTTGTTTGACAGCTCAAATTCGATAAAGTTATTCTTTTCGATAAGTCTAATCATAATAAAACTCGGATAAGTCAGGCAGACAGGGTTGAATTATTTCGAGTATTAATTAATACTCGAAATAATTCAACCCTGTCTTCGATATAATACGACGTTGGTCAATTTAGTATTAAATTGTGAATATCCAACATTTTCATTAGTGGCAACATTTGATTTGCCATTTTTATGAAAGGTTTATTTGGCGGAACATTCGCGAGATCATTTGTTTATGGAGAAATGTAACAATATTTTCATTGGGTAACGAACAATTCTTTATCATATTGACCGGAAATTCACGCGAAAATCGCAGGAGAAAATTAATATATTTATTAAACATTCTTAACACATATTAAGAATTTTTAAATTTTGTTGCTTGTAATTTTTTATCATTTGTACAATGAGGATTTTAACATGATATTAAATGAAATAAATGTGTTTTAAAATTTGATGCGTGATAGATTGTAAAATATTTCATATTTAATACTGCTCAATAACAGGGAAAATGATTAATTAGGAGAACGAAAGATTATCGGAGAGAAATTATATTTTACGCCTGAACATTTTTAATTCCTATAGTACGCAATTTTACAAATTATAATACACAGAGATGTAGATTATAGCGATAAACGGAAAAAGAAATGAAAATTCAGAATATAATAGAGTTGGAAGGACAGAGAGGAAAAATAATAGAGTCCAAAAACTTACATTTAGTATTAAATTGAGATCGAGTCACATTTTTAATGTCATGATGCACATATCGCCTCATTTTGATGACTGGTATCTGGTATCGCGGTATTTTTACCGATATGTTTTTAACTGGAAATAAATAAAATATTGAATTTCTGCAATGATCTTCTTTGCTGTGATATGAACGTTACTATTTAATCTTAATATTTGAAATACAACATGAAGGAAATTTTGTATAAGAAATTTTTATTAAAAGTTAACTGTGCATGTGCTCTTACTTACTAATGCATTTCTTTCATTAAGTTATTTAAATTAATAAATATCAACTTTTAACAAAACAAATGAAGAAGTATTTTTTCTGGTTTGGATCTTAAAAAAAAAATAATATATATATATATATATATATATATATATATATATATATATGTATATATATATATGTATATATATTCTAACTTTCATTTATAACGAATATTCTTATGTATATTTTATAACTGAGACAATATCATTCTACACAAAAGAAAAATGAACACTATAAAAACTGGTTGATAGATATAAAATTTTATAGCTGCACATTTTATGTACAGGTCACAATTTTATTTGTATCGCCCTTCTCGGTTTGAAGGGGGAATTATTTCATTACACGATTTTTGATTTCGTAACATTTTGTTTCAACTGTAGTATATACGTGTCTGTTAACAAGTCGGGCCGTGTGAAAGTGAGCCATAAATTCCGCCTAGGAATAATTAATTTTCAGATGAGAATACTATTCAACGTATTTCCTACACTGTCTCCTTGACAAATTCATACCTACATTACGTGTATTAATTTCAAACAAATGTCGACCTTAATATAGGATTCATTGTTTCCCAAGTTATTACGCTGTTTGTTCAAAAGTCATAGGTGTGTTTATTTGGGAACGTAGTTGTTGTAGGACATGACCGTGGTTTAGACTAGGATAACTAAATATATGAAAAGTTTTATTTTTTTGTAACATGAAAATTTACAAATTAAATTGTATTTATTTTCTTTCATATGGAAAATTCTGTGTATCTGACTTACAGCCAAGTTTATGATACATAAATATCCTATTCCAAGTTATGTCTATTGACAACCGGTAGAAATTTATTCTGTTACACGACTGAAATTAACATAAAAGTTATTAAAAGTACTTTGACTAATCAATGAACACAGTTATGGCTGATTTGGAGTTGTTGTCAAATTGCGGTAGGAATTATAGGGTAAGTGCAATCCGGGCATAAATTTCTCCTTTCGATTTCATATTTAAATTGGAAATTACTTTATTAAAAAGTATTTTTTTCAATTCTTACTATTATTTAAACCAGTATACCAACCTAACGTGGCTACTTGGTGATGTCTAATATTTAACAAAGACTACGATATAAACAAAGTATCCAACGTAATATCGAAAATATTCCGTCTAATATCTCATTATTTTTATTTAACAAGAACCAAGTCACAATAACCATTAAGTGGTCGTTAAGAGATCGAACCGCCGTATTAAATATACATTATCGCTAATAACTATCAAGGATCAGTCTCGAGTTTTGCTTACTGTCTGGGCCAAATCTTGCACACAATATCATTTCATATCCTAATGACCTTGAATGGATTATTATATAATGTATATGATAAATTTTTTCGCCCAAATTATTGCTTGACTAAATAATGTATTATTATATTAAAATTTGAAGGGGTGCGCAAATTCATTCACATATTCAGATTTAATCAAAAATACCTAGACACAGACCACTTAATACAATTAGCATATCATTACCCCATTTTAATTTATTTCTTTACTGACCTTCATTACTGGCCGCTTCTCTCATATCGGGTTATATATTAAATAAAAATAAAATTTGTTACGGAGGTCTGTAGAAATAACTGGATTAAATATTTATTTTGCTTTTGTTAATGTTTTACTTTGGTTGAAAGAGAATAAGAACGTATTAATTACGAGCTAAGACGCAGACAAACAGCAGGAAACCCTCTTATATAATAAAAGTGAATTCTGGAGTGTTTCTTCAACTGCTCACTAAAAATTATTACTTTAAAAAAAAGTTCAGGAAATCACCTGGTACTTAAAAACCAATTACACATAATTAACATCGAATGCTAATGCAACCCCATTGTGTTAACACGACGTTTGTTACATATAAATATGATTTGTCCCATAAAAACGTATTGTATGAATAGTGGTTTTAATTTTATGAAGAAACACAAAAAATACATTATAGCTCCATTAGCTGCACCGTTGTTCCCTTGCTTTTTTCCTCTATTCGCACAACGTTTTCTCCATAATTGCTTCATCATCTCTACTATTTCTTCTATTGATAATATTTCTTCCAATTTCATAATTCTGCTAAAAATGTCACATAGAAACACTTTAAAGGCTATACTCAAATATTACAAGAAAATGCTCGAAATATGATTAGAAAGTACAAATTTTCCAATGACAAATTTGTACTTGGTCGCCACTATTCGTTTAGTAGAGTAATATGCAATCTACTGATGAACAAAATACAACACTACTTTTACTGACTTTACTTCGTCAATATTTTTTGTACACAACTAATTACAGAACAGAGACTGAGAAATTTTTGTTTTTTACTATCCGTAATATGCAAACGATGAAAACACCGGATGTCTTCTTTCAAACGTGGTAACCGAATGATTTTATTTAATCCGTATCTTTTTATTTTATTAACATGTTGTTAATGAATCGTTATAAAATTGTGTAAAATAAGTTTTTATAAAATTGTGATTGATACGTTGTTGTAAAATTCTGATACGTTTTTATCAACATTTCAATATCAAAGGAACGAATTTCCCATGATTAAATTAAAGGCATCAGTTTAATTTTATAAGTATTACTTAAGAAACCACTTGCCGTGAAAAGCCTAAATGAACAAGGTAGTTATTTGAAAAATTTCGTAACCAATTTTCTTTTTGTTGTTGTAAATTCAAATTGACCTACAGAAGTTCAACTAATTCAAGCGAATCACTCCACACTTTTTTTTCGCAAACTATAATTTTTACTTGAGTGTCAGAAATTTAATACTTTCTATATTTGTATAGTATCTACTTAATAAGTTTTAATTTAATATACATAACGTTATGGAATCCTAAGGGCGGCAAACCTATTTGACCATTTTTTGTGCTCCACTTTCTATCAATTTCCTACTTAAGAAATGTTATAAACTGATTGTGAAATCTCAGTAGGTAAAAATATTCAAACAAAATAACAAATTGAAATGTAATCAGCAAAATATACCTACATCGCATATATATATATATATATATATATATATATATATATATATACACATACATATACATATATATGACGACGAGCAAATTTTATTTAAGAGCCTCCAAACATGTGTATGTTGAGTAATTTAAACAATTGATCAATTAGGTCGCACAATGCTATCTACAATTTATACACAAGACAACGTATTTAATTAATGCTTATATGTAAACCTGGTTAAATAACATTTTTAACTCAAGTTATTGATGAAATATTCACAATAATTTCTGCTGTGCGTTCATCTTTTTACCATATCGAGAATAAGCATCGATGGTAACCAAACGCTTCATCGGTCCCTCTTCGTATTAAGGTTTTAGTCATCCCTTATTAAAACTTCTTACTATCTATTAATAATAACTCGTGATAATTAACGGTAGTAATGAATATTATTTTAATTTCTTAATTATAATCAAAATACAAAGAAAGAATAAAAAATTAAAAGACACTAATTTGAAAAACTACGAGCCACAAAAAGTTGAAATGTATAGAGACGATCGCATGCTTTGTGTTTTTCCACTACTCGTTTTGACAATTAAATATATTGAATCGATAACACCCCCTTCCGACTATTACCAAAATATGAATGAAAATATTCGCACTTGGGTTCCGTATCCTAACAGTAAATAAAAACCTGTCAAGCATAAGTGGGACTCGCATTACGAGTGTTTGCTATACATTTAGACATATATAAATTTGTAATTGTACGTAATATTCCTATCAAACTGTTTTTATAATTATAATTTTTCAGAGCGAAAATACATTGCCTAAAAAAAATTTATATGATGTAATTACAAATTCACGATTTTCGAATAATTTCCTTTACTTGTGCTGTGGGAAATTTCATTTCGGCAAATTTCGTCAACGAAATGATCGTATAAGGATTCTTCTTCCTTTTGAGGCACGGAACGCTAAAAACGGAACCTTTATACCCAAAATTCCATCCAAAACAACCGTTTTTTCTTGATATTAATTGATGTAATATATTGGAATATGTATGGCACACTAGTAGAGATTATTGATCCACATATTTGCAATGGTAAAGAGTTAAAAAATATTTTAGAAAGGGCAATTTATATATATTCTAAAACGATTTTATTGGATGATATCTGCCTGTAAAAGACGTACTAGGTATAAAAAAAAGAAATATATATATATATATATATATATATGTATGTATATATATATATACATATACATATATATATATATATATATATATATACATATACATATATATATATATATATACATATATAAATGGTATATATACATTTAGTAATATGTTTATATTGTGACAAACTATATTAACATTTGCAGATAGTTTGATATACACACTCTATATAGTTAAATGTCACACTTTCATATAAATCTAAGTATTTAATACGAAACACGTCTGGGATTAATTATGTATCCTTTGTCTCTAGTAATTATCATGACTTGAACGCTGTTTGCAGCCTACACTGCTGTATACACAAAAATCCCTGTATTTCTCTCTAATTTCCTAATGGATTTAACCGTGTTTATGATAAATGTATTTTTTCAATGTTACTAACATATTATGAATACCTACTTCTTGAGAAAATATGTACTTATTTAAATTGCTTCTGGGAAAAATGAATACGAAGAAAATTGGAGGCAAAGTACTTAGAATGCCAAATATCAAAATTTTTTTCCTTTATTGGTGTCCGTCAAATATATGTTTACACCTGAATATTGTTATTCGATATTGACATCAAAGCCTACGAAGTCAATATTGCTTAAAGAGTTTTTTTATTGTTGGTTTAAAGACCATTTAATAAGTCTAAAGATGTTTTACATTAGGGGCCCGATTTTTGTAGTTTCTAAGAGACAGACGCTAAACAGATTATAGTATAATTACAGAATTTCATTATTTAATACGGTATAAAATTATAGAAGAGTACATAATGTTTTTGTGGAAAATTCAGACAGTATTTTATTGTGTTATATAATGTAATTAATACTTTCATTATAGATAATGTTTTAATAAAACTTGCATACATTTCGGGGATGCTCAAACGGGGAGCGGAACAGCGCTAACCATTGCGCCCACTTGCCGCCATTGTTCACTGATCATTTACAGATTGACGCCGCCGATTTGCTGTGTACGTTACAGGAATACGAAATAATTATTTTCCAGGCAGAACAATTAAAATATAACAAACATTCGGACACTCTTGAAAAAAATCTTTAAACATGATTGTTTTATCCCGTCGATTAACTTAAAGTAGTTTGAGCGGAATTAGGCTATAAATTTTATAAAAAAACAATTATTTTTCTTCAGCAAAGTCTATTCGCTGTATTTCTGAAACTGTATTCATTATAAAAATGTATACTTAAAATACATGTTCTGGTACGCATCCATACGTCATCGCCATCAGTACTTTAGTTTGGAAGCTTTACAATACACATCTACTTAAACAAAATTAAAAATTTTTGAATATGCTAATATTTATGAGTTGAAGTAAAAAAATTGAAATATTAAATTTTTCAACTTTAACTCGTATCCAAAATAAAATTTATTTGTCACTTAATGAAAGATTGTCAAATTCAACGTAGATAGATCCATTTATGGCTTTTGAAGATTGCAGAAACTTCATGCTCAATGTAAATAGCTAGTAAATGTGCTGTACCTTTGTTGATGAGTTTGCTTCTTTTAAGACTCAGAATAGATCACGTTGACTTTATCTATATACTTGTACATATATAATACATCTACGTAAAAGCTCTGAATATAAAAAAATTGTAATCAACTTTGAATAAACGATTCAATAAATCAGCTACTTGTACCTCTATAATTTTAATCAAATGTTAGAATCTATCATCAAATTTTATCTAACAACAAATATATTTTTGAGATATACTAAACTTATCACAAGTTTTTTTGTGTCAAGAGTTGATATGCGAGTACATATAACATTACAAGAAAACCAATGGATTCATTTAAATAGAGTTTTAAGAAAATACACGTATATATTGTATTGCTTAAAAAAACTGTGTTAAGTTTGACTTAATATTTATTAATAGAGGATAGGGGAAACTGTTTTTTTCGCTATTTTGACTCGAGAGTGGTAAAAATACATTTTTACAACCGATCGACATGATAAGGCATCATAAACTTAGAAAATCTCTGCGATAAGTGTTCTATTTTATCAAATTTGCGAACGTTGAGAACATGAAATTGGCAAGGAAAGGCATTTATAACTCTACAAGACGTCATTCGTTATTATATTCCCTTGATTAAAGAAAAGTCCGTGAAATAAGCGATAATTTTAAACTGCATCGTATTGAACTATTAGTTACTATATTTTTTCACATGCCCAACGTCTTGGGTAAATCTTTTAACTTGGAGTTTCAAGAAATAAATAAATATACCTTTAATATCAAATGCAATACTTTTAATATAGAAGTTACATTTCTTTAATACATATTTTTCCTTTAATATGAATACAAAAACCCTTAATATGAATTATAACACGATAAGATAAAATCAATATCTTCCCTTCTACACCACCCTCGTTTATTGCTATTTAAGCATAGATAAACGTTTGTACCCAATTTTTTGTATGTTTATTTTTATTATCAGAAATGAAGGTACAATAACATTTAAGCGGTCATTAAGGGTGCGCGCCGGGGAAATTAAGTATCCGTTATGGCTAATAATCGTCAAGGAAAATCTCCCTCGAGCGCTACTTCCTATCGCAGGCAAGGTCGAACAATAAATGCTTAATCTTATTTGATTCCAATAACGAGCTTAAATCTATTTTGTTGTATTTATAATAAACTGCTATACTTTCAGCAATGTCATTCCTTTTAATTGTTATTAAAAAAGAGAATATTCTGGATTTTATGTATTTTATCACAAAGTATGAGGAATAGGACAGAGAGGATATCGTCCGTTGGAAGTAATAATTTTTTATATTTAATCTATTCACGTAACGAACGATATAAATGTTCACTGTTAAATAAATTTAGTCGGTGATTTATATGATAATGTCACACCTTCATCTTATAAGTATTCGTAACAATCCATAACATATTATTAACTTTTCAAATAATTTAGTGAAAAATGTTAATAAAATATGTACACATCGGAGTTAGTTTTTTTGAAGCAGTTTCATTGCTCGGATCAAAACTTTAAAGCGTAATTTCTGTAGTAAACATATTTTTTTTCACAAAGTAAACTCTATCAAAATTGAGTCATAATTTAATATCCACACACAAGACCTATTGGGTATAACTACGACACAGCCTTCTCCATACAAACACCTGTCTATATATATTCGATATAAATATCAAAGTCATTGTTTCGGATAATTATATTGTTTACAGAGAGGATATTTGATCTTAAAAAATACCTACATAGAAATACTATAATTATATTGTTTACAGAGCGGATATTTGATCTTAATAAATGCCTACGTAGAAATACTGTACGACCGCGGGTTAATTCTAAGAAGATCTAAAGGCCACATACATTGAATGTTGCTTAAACTCGAGCGTGAAATTATCTTCTATGGAAATATAACAAATAACTTATTATATGTCAGATTCTATTCAATTTATAACAGAAATAGTTTTAGTATCTATACTATAGCCTCTGCTGTTATTTTTATTTAAAATTTATGAAAATATTGTACAGATATTTGAAGAAAATATCAAAATCCAGGTTACTTAAACTTACCCATAAATTCACCACGAAACTAGGTATCTTAACGCATTAAATTAAAAAATTGGAAATTAATATAGCTTGAAAATTAATGTTGCAATGAAAGTGGCCGCCGTTCTTAAACGCTTCTATTTACATAAATTCACGAACGTTTACAAAGGATGTGTAGACAGCAATATAGGAGCTATGAATTGCATCACACATAATTGCATGATATTAATTAAAGTGGTGGTTGTCGAAGAAATATGTTTGAAAAACCAAGCAAATAGGTGTCGCAACAACATAATGCAGGATTCTGTAGTGATATGTATATTTTTAAATTGTTTGGTACGAGTCAATTAATATAAAATTTTATTCAAATATTCACTGAAAATTCAAAGGAATTGTAAGGAGGTTAAGAAAATTTTTAATATATATATATACACACACACACACACACACACACATATATATATATATATATATATATATATATATATATATATATAGTTTGATATTTTGTGAAAGGACCTCGGAATCATCAAGTGATGCGTGATCCGACTCGCACTTAATCAGATTTTATTTCAGGTGCGAAATTCTGAAAACACGAAGAAACAAGCTCTACCGATTTATAATATTAAACCATAGTTATTACTTAACGAACTGCAATTTAATTAGCATCATACAATAAAAAAGCATCGCGTAACCATATGCCATTATCGGTCATATGTAACGTTTATGAGCGGCGGGTTCAAATCGTCAATGAATTTAATGTTCAACCAAATATAGAGCGCATTCAATAAGCGAAAGTTAACCAAAGCTTATGAATTGATTATTTATTAAGCGAGTCATAATGTAAACACCCTTAAACGAACGCGACCCTTAAACGAACGCGACACTTTTAATTATATCGTTTGCAATTGCTGACAAAAGCTCAGTAGAAAATTGTATGTATCGGTTTCGCGTCAAGTAAACTCGCTAAGGATAATTCAATACTACAATTCTTTTTCCGTATTTTTATATGGTTACTACTTTCATTTATTTTCTTCAAATTTTGTAATAGGAATGGTCGGGTATAATTCTTTTTAACTGCGACGGGAAAAGTTTTTGATAATGTATTTTCTGAAATTATTAAATTGTTATATTGACAAAATTTCGGCCTTGCATTTAATAGAGCTTTATGTTCCTGGCCATTAAACGAGAAGACGAATTCATAGTTTATTTCATCTGCCTAGAGCGCGCAACCTGCAGCGTTCACCTGTTTGTTAGGGTTGGATTGTCTTCTTCGTTTATCGTTTTCATCATGGCTTTGTCTTTAAATAATTTTTGTTTATGATGCATAAACATGTCCTACGCTAAATCTACAATATGGCGAAGGATTTTACAATGAATAAATAAATAAATTGCCTGGAAGTAAATTTCTGATAGGAGTGAAAATTTCAGGAAAATATCAGTAACTTCAACCACTATGAATACTTTATGCGAGTAAATAAGACTGATGATAGTTTTTGTAGGGTGTCTTTTTGAGATCAGATGTAGTCCACTATATGCGAGTAGTCAACGAACTTACCCGCTTAGCCACAGTTACTTCGGAGTCGATGACTGTACAAATAATGAAAAAACATATTTGACGAAGCGAACTTACGACCTATGACAATTCTTTCATAAGGTAGGTGTTCCGTCGTAAAATAAATCTCAAATTTCGATCAGATATTATTCAATGCACGCAGATAGTCAACTAACTTGCCTCCTTAGTCACCGTTTCTTTGTAATTGATGAGTATACAAATAATGATAGAAGATATTTGATAGAACGGCCTTACTTTGACGACTTATGACAATGCTTGCATAACTCAGGTATTCCAATTAGTTTCAGGGCTTGTCTTTGGTTCAGTCGATGTCATAGAAATTCACGCAATAGTTTAGTACTCATTTTATTTCTTATTTACAAATAAGCTGATATTTTGGTGATAAAAATTACTATAACCTGGCCCACATTCTATATTACACGGTAATAAGGTAAACACCTTAGAAATTTTATTTTTAATTACAACACACTGATTTGTTTTGTATTTTACATAAAATAAACAAAAGTAAATAAGCATTGAAACAAAATATTATGTTCATATTTTTAATGAAACCAAATATTGACAAATTATGACGGGACAATTAATGTCCCGGTATAGATTGCGGAAACGATATATTTTAAAATTATTTTTAAGCATTTTGTAAGCCACAGAATAATATCAAATTAAAAAGTATTTTCATGAAATTAAGTTCGTTTAATTAAATTATACAACAGAATTAAACTCAACAGAATATTGTGATGATCAAATACACAAAACTCTTTAGTAAGCGAATATTTTGTATGCAATAAAAATATAGTTGTCATTACATTAGTCCATATTATTACAAATAGGTCTTTTAAGGAAAATTAGCATACAAGCCCGAGACAATTTAAAAAAAAAATTAATCGAGAACTCTAAATAAATCTTTGTTGATTTTGTTATTCACAAAATTAATAAAAAAAACTTCGATGGTAAGCGTCATTCGAAAAGGTGAATTTCGCCGAAAATACATTTTTAATAAGTTTGATTAACAACAATATATACAGTGTTTCTTTCAGTATTTGCACAAGAAACACACTCATATTAAATAAAAAAGTAGTGTGGCTTATGGCTCTAAGGTCGAAATATGGTTGAAGTCGTTTTTCCTTTATCACAATAAAGGATAAAAAAACATTTTTAAACAAAAAATTTATTTTAAATGATTTGTAGTGATGTTTTCAACTTTCAACTGCTGCCATTTTGAAGCTATTGAACCTAAGCTATTTTCGGGCCAAATTTAATCACGATTCAATAAGAAATATAGACTAGCATACCTGTAAATTTGGTTATATGTTATATGTATGTATCTGTAAAAATGCATATATACATGGTCGAAATAAACTACAAATCATGAAATTAAGTTATAGCATTAGAAGTAATAAATATACATTTTACGTTGCTAACATCACCTCTGTTCTCAGTATCCATCTCACTTTAAGATTCAAGGGAAAATACACTAATAAATAAGCTTAATGACATTTTCGCGAATAACAATCAAAGATTATAACAAGGAAGAAAGAATTTAAGCATAAACATGATAAAACCGACTTAAGCTTATCATGGAAGTCAAATAAAATTATGTACAAGAGTTGGAATTTGCACGTAGAAACCATTCCCAATCGTTATTGCCGACAAATTAGACTTAATTCCCCGGCGCGTTCTCTTAATGTCCGCTTAGATGTTATTGTAGCTTCCCATCTCATGAAACAAAAAATGAAAGGATATAAGGCCGATCTGAGCATGCTTGTCTATATTTTGGTGGCAACAAAATAATGGGGCGGTATTTGGGTCAAGATATTCGATTTATCTTGATCGTAGTATTTAAGACAATTATATTACCAGATCCGGACATAAACGTTTCTAGATATTGTTATTTAATGCGCGTAATATTTTCTTGTTGAGCAATAATTATAATTAAATAAAAATACGTACGATCGAAGTGTGAACTGTGAAAGAAATGTATTAACATTTACATAGTACTCGACTAGCTTTGATCCGTAGTGTACGGGAATAAAAGTTTCTTTAGTATTCATACTCAAATTTCCTTAAGGAAGAGCAATACCCAAGAAAGGGAAAATTTTGCCAGTTAGTATATTAAAAAAGACAGTAAAATAATGTTGAAGAGTATCAGTATTATTAAATAAGAAAATAGATAAACAGAATTGAATATGACATATCCATGGGCGCAAGCGTAGATGTGAGATTTGTAGATGTTACAAGTTTGATATACAGAATAAGGTAAGTTGTTCATTATCATCGTACTAGTGTATATACCGTCTGTTACAGTTGTTTTCTGACGAGCTTTGTAATTACAAGCTTTTTCTATGCATCTTATTTTTCAAGTCAGTTGTTATCAATATATGGTAAAGCATTTTGTAATACGTGATGAAATATGTCTACCAAATTTTACGGAGATTGAGTAGTTGAGACGCGAAAGTGGAAAACACAAAGAAATAAGCAAACTCGCCTTATCTATAAGTAGCTGTGCCCCGCGGTTTTATCCGCATAGAATTATCTAAGCATGCTGCTTTCCAGTCGCGGTCACTAAATGTTTCCGCTCTGTTTGCCAAATGACATAGGATATCGGTGGGGAAATTCAGGATGATCAGTCAATAAATAAGGCTGTCTTTTTGTACCATGCACGGTTAAAGCAGTGTTACACGATATTTGTTATCTTTTTAAAACTGATCTGCCTCTGTGAATCGTAACGTATTTAGACAAATTACAGGCTACCTAACATAAAAGTATTTTTTGAAATTCAGAGGTTAACACGGGAAAACAAGGTAAGCGATAAAACTATTTCGCTTGACCACCATATTTTGAATTATATTGATAATATAGTTAAGATTAGGACTGTTAACGATATTTTGAATAAAGAATATATTTATTAACACTTAAGTTTAAAACGTTGAAATGAATTCATTACCAGATTTAAATAATGAGTGCCCGGTTGTGAAGAGCATTAAAGTCAAATTAGCTTCATAATATCATTAAGTTTTCGTAGATAAACTACCAGAAGTATAATAAATGGAAGATAAATGATTATAAGTAATTATCATCTATCTAAATCAGATTGAATATCTTACGAATTAACATAAACACCAAAACATTGCTCACTTTTTCACTTACCATAGTTAAAATATTTATAAACAAAACATCGAAGAGATATAAGAATTATAAATTCAATATATAAATATTAATTCGCTGCAATAATTTTTAGGGTTTCTCAGTGAAACATTTCCGTCATGTCCGTCCATTCGTATATCTGTCTGTCACTACTTCACAGTTTCTACAGTTTTAAACCTGTGTGTAGAAGACAGTTTGCCAACCAAACTTAGGGTGTATCTATGGTAAACATTAAAAAAATTAGGTCTTCCAAAAGAAAATTGAGGTTTTTTACTGACTTTCATTTTAAGTACGTAATACAATATTAATCTCTTAACTGAGGTGCAATGTGTACATTACATCACCTCTTCTCTGTCTTTCATATATACAGATATATATATATATATATATATATATATATATATATATATATATACACATATATATCCATATACATATATATGTATATATATATATATATATATATATATATATATATATATATATATATATATATATATGTAATTTTATAAAAGCGGTACAAGATTTCTACAATTTTTTATTAATATTTTTTTAATTTTTTTAATTACCGTTTATCAAAACTTGCATGAACATAATTAAAGTTAAAATATTTTTTTTCTCCTTATACATTTGAGCTTGATCTAAAAACATGAATATCGGTGTAATTTTTCTAAATCTCACCTACTAGTTGAGAAACAGTCTAAGCTTTTTACTTGGTATAATGTTATGTAAACCAGTGCTTTAACAATAATACAAAATGCTTGGCTCTCTGTGGATTATGGATCTGTCCATTTTATTGAATTGTAAATTATTTATTGTTACTGTAGAAACCTACACACGTATAAATATAAATATAAATAAAAATCTACAAAAGTCTGATGATAACACTACTCATTATTTGCAACAAATTTATTACTAAAATGAAATATTCTTTGTCTTCATTAATAGTCACTAGATACACAAAGCATGCCCATCTGACCAATCCTGTTTGCATACATTAATCATGTAAACTAACAGCAGTCGTGGCCGAGCGGTTAAGGCGTCTGACTAGAAATCAGATTCCCTCTGGGAGCGTAGGTTCGAATCCTACCGACTGCGATATGATTATAATTGTTTCAATTTATCTTTTTATTTATCGTCCTTGTGGTTTGAAAAAATTAAGTTAAATAATGTAATTAAGAAAAATTTAAGTAATAATGAATTTTTACAAAATTAACGCCAAATATATTCAATATTTTAATAACTTTATAAAAAGGTAACTTGACGATTTGTTTTATTAATCCAATTATGAAAGCATAAATTACTAAAAAAATTCTTTCGTAGTTTATTTCGTAAACAAACTTTCTCAAGATAAAACAATTCACAAATTAATATAGTACCCGTGCCACTGTATAGTGGGACATGTGTGGAACGCTTCTGTTTCTATGAGTTTATAATTTAAGTATGGAAAATATTTTATCTGCGATAAGTAACTTCATTTAAAACCTTACTTACACAAAAATTTTAATTGCTCTAATTTAATTAAAAATTAAATTAAGATTTGATTATATTTATTTAATATTAGAAAGTAGAATTTATTACATGTTTGTGTAATGTTGATATTTTGCGAAATTGTAAATTACACTACGTTCAGTGTATAAATCCAAAAGGTATTGAAATCAAGTATAACTGTAACTAAAATTAACTCAATAAAAGTAAGTGAAATATTTATCTTTTACACAAAAACTTATATTTCACCAGATTTAACTCCACAACCACACCACAAGGGTTTTATCTACATTTAGGCATTTGTGAACATTTAAGGATACATATAGCATTTCAGTTAAAATATTTGAAAATGTTAAGTTTTCACAACGTAAACGTGTTACCTACTATACCTTGTGCAGGCGTAAATACAAGATACATATTCAATTAATATTGTTTTTCATATATAAATGTATTTCCTGGTATATCTTCCATAGACATTATAAATATACATTTAAAAATAGAAAGTTATTTCTGCAGTCATTTGTACTGAGTTTCAGAAATAGTGGTTCAGCTGATAGGACACGTAATTCTATCAAATATGACCACTTTAAATCTCGTTATTTTATTGACGATTTCTTTTATGGGAAAAGTGCTCATAACATAACCCCAAATATTTTTGAAAGAATTTGGGGGTGGTAAATAAACTCAATTTTTATTTTCGACTATATTTACTTATACCTAATACGATTTCGATAACTCAAATATGCACACAGTAAGCGATCTGCTATACCTAACTAAAGGCAAATACAATCCGCTGACCTGTTCGCCGCCTGGTTGGCTCCTCTTGTCCATTGTTCGAATGGCAGATGCACTGGCACAATGATGAGTTTTGATAAGTTCTAAAAGTTTATCATGGCCAACTTGATCAGACAATAATAATACGCGAACGTCGCTGTATTCGTCAATGAGTACGATTCGAATCTTCGGAGGTTGACGGACGAGTGGCCTATTGGTCGCAAGCGCGACCAGCCAAAACTGAAAAGCGTCTATCCCCGGTTAGCGTAGCAGATCGCACAGACCTGTGCAACGAAATAATGGGATATCCAAAAACGTTCACCTCCATTTTATATATAGGGAAGTTTTTTTAAAATATTTCTTTTTGTAATATTGTAGGGGTTAGAAGTATGTAAAACCATGACATAATTTCCGCTACATATCACTAATGGTCTGTGAGTAAAACGACTGTGACATACATATAAAGAGACCGACAGAGATATGGACATGGAGAAATTACAAGAATTCCCGGTTTGACTACGGAACCCTAAAATCTGATTTTAAAAAGGAGGAAGTGCTCAATTCCTTTATATTTTTTGTTTATATTACTTTATATTTCCGGTATTTTTCAAGGATTTGAATAATTACATTTGAAAGAGTATATCCTAGTATAGATTCATGAAAATGGTTAGAATCTGCCTATTAAAATTGAATGTACATCATAGAATTTATCAATACTGATACAGGTATAAGGATAACGTAATAAGCTAGTAAACGCTTTAGCAATATCAAGGTACAATGATAGAGCCGGAAGGAAGTGACAGGAACTGTTCGTGAGGAGGAGTATACTGAATAAATTTCGCCACTTTCGATGGTTACATATATATATGCAGATACATTAAAATTCATCAAACAAATAAGGTATTAGTAGGTAGGTAAGTAAGTACAGGTAAATGACGTAACTATACATAATTAGGTATGTAGGTAGATAATTAAGTAAATACAGCTGACTAGTCAGTGGTACTACGGTGAAGCAAAAAGAGGGAATGAAATTTATGTGTTCATACGTATGTACATATGTATGTGTGTGTGCATACATGAATGTATATAGGTAGATATTATGCGGGACGACAGACAGCAGTCAGAGTCCCGTACTTAACTGTTTCTGTATTGGAGGATTCGATGTTCACCAGACCTTCGTCACTTGTGACTATGTAGGGAGGAGAAAGCTCGCTGGGTCGATTACCAATGAATACTAATCGTCGTGTTTGATACATTTAATTCATTTGCTAAGCATCCCCTTCTGTGATCACCGGGTCGTCGTCATTTTCATCTATCAGTTTGGTCTCTATTATGTCGAGACAAGCGGCTGCGAGTTCGACTGGCAGGCGTACGCAAGGCAGTGAACTTTTTTTTGAAAGTTGCCAAAGCAAGGCAGTGAACTTTATGTAACTTTGCAGTCTTACTCCTGGTGTATTTCGATAACATTTTGTCTCAGCTGATGTTTTCTGTTGTAGGCGGCTCAACGGTATTTGCAGACGACGCGGTTTTGCTGTTGACGTTTGTGCCCATGCCTGTTTCGGACAAGTCTGTACATTAATTAAATTTGGTAATCGACACCGAAGATGGCGTGGTCTCCACCGTTGCAGCTCTCTCACTAATAGATCTGGTGACGACCATAATGCTGTTTCCTCTAAATCCAGCTCGAATGACCACGACGTGCGGGATTACAAACAGAAGTCATAGCCCTGCACTTGATTATTGCTAGAGTGGAAGATTCAATGTTCTCCAGAGCTACGTTGATGTTGACTATGTAGTCAGGAGAGAGCTCGCTGGGTCGATTACTAATGTAAACTCCTCTTCGGCGTGAGACAATTTCTTTTCTAATTAATTTACTAATTATAACGTTTAGCTTTACTGGAACCATAGTGAACTAGAAGTTGAACTCGAAGTCAAACTGATGAACTGATCGATGACTATATTTTTGCAGGATTGTGACCTCTCTTATATGCCGCTAAGTGATTCCTTTGTGCGGCCGCTGGTTGTCACGCCAGGGGTACACCTCGGAAACCTGATCGTCGCATAATATAGTGTGCCCGTCCAGAATAGATCTAACAGGTATTTAGGTTCATTAAACGCCGCAAACATCTTTTTCGATTTTTATAAACGGGAAATTGATTTTATTGTCAGTTAGTGATATTCTGGGTAACTTACGATATCATCGGCATATGAAAAGGTAGAAATGAAACGTTCTTAGAAAAAAATAATTGATGTGAATTAACCACCGAATAAGAAACGTAATGAAAAATATTTGTGGGAACTTTTGTAAATAAATAAATTTGGAAAACATTGCACTTGCGATAGATGAATATCAGGTCCACGTTATACATATAGTTTATAGGATATTCATATTTAAGCATTTACTATTTCCTCTAATTACCGTCGCTAGTTCCCTTTGTATAAACATTAATATATCTTTGTTGTAAAAAATTATAAAAGATTTATGTAAAGAAGACCGGCGAGAATGGGTCTAGAGTTATAGAAATGGAATATTATTTTAAATAAGCTGGTGTTTTTTTAAATATAAAAAAGCAAGTAACTTAATGAATTAATGATTAAACGAATCTATACTTTGTTTCATGTTGCTGGTATAAAGTGTTCCGTAGAATAACATCTAAAAACGGTTAGGAGAAATGATCTGACTTTTCAAATATTGAATATATTTGGCGTTAATTTTGTAAAAATTCATTTTTCACAATTAAATCAAACTATGTGATGTAGTATTATTTCTACTTTCTTTAAGTTCTTTACTACGACCTAGGTTTCGTTGTACTACAACATCTTCAGGTGGACTATTAGCAAAGAATCTTTGCTAATAGCCCACGAAAACGAAACCTAGGTCGTAGTATAGAACTTTAAGAAAGTAGAAATAATACTTCATCACGTAGTTTCATTTAATTGTGAACCTGCCTTTTCATAAAAAACACAAGATTTGTCAAATGTCTCACTGAAGTTTCAAATAAAAGTTTTAAAGAACACATTCCTTTCATTGTCTCTAATTAAATATATCATTTTTATATATGTGACATGGCTCCAAGATTATGTGAACATTCAACAGTCTTCTTTCTATGTTTAGTACAAGAATTCATAAAAAATTTTCAAATAATTTTTTACTGGGTAAATAAACAATTTGTCTAATAATAACACAAAACGTTAAAAAGTTACAAATACCATTATTTTAATAAGTCGCCACTCCCCCTACTCGCAGCAGACGCCCGAGTTGGAAAGACAGAGGAGCATATATATATATATATATATATATATATATATATATATATATATATATATATATAAATATATATATATATATATATATATATATATATATATATATATTTATATTATCATGAACTTGTACATAGTATCGTAGACTACATACTTTACTGACTAACACAAAAATTGTGAAAGAATGTTAGAACAGCAAAAGTAGCATTCGCACTGCAATGGTTTCGTTACTATAGAGTACTACGGACTATAGAGTACTTGGGATTATAAAATACTTTTATCGCAAAGATGACACTTAAATCCACATAATCATTTAAGAATATATAGTATTTCTATTAAATTATTTTATTTACAAATATTATTATAAATAAAAATTTATTTTTCGTTGGTGTAAAAAAATCGTAAATTTCCCAAGTATTATAACATTAGAATCACCGCCCGCGTTTTCTTTTAAATTCCAAAGCTATATCCTATAAAAACTAAAGAAAAATGAATTAGATCGAAACCGAACAAATTGCAAGATATTTGTATTAGCCCATAGACGGTACTTCTAATTATAATCGGAAAAGTATTTCCGGCGGTAAAGACAAAAAACTTAATTTTTTTCCATAGACCAAAAACTTACAGGCCGTGCGCGTACAATAGAGAAAAACGACAGGCGCATTAAAGCTGTTACTATGGTTACTTTGTTTGTCATATTTGAGAGCTTTTTCTTTTCTATTATAACTCGGATAAGTTTAACACTCTTAATGCGAAATGGTCCAACCCCATCTTCGATATAATATGAAGTTGGTTGATTTAGTGTTAAATTGTGAATGTGTAACATTTTAATTAGTGGCTATATTTAAATTGCCTTTTTTTGATGGAAGATTTATTTTGCGGAATCTTCCCTAGATCGTTTGTTTTGTAGAGATTAACATTATTTTCATAGGCTAAGGAATAATTACCATCATGAGGATCAAAAATTCACGCGGACGAAGTCGTGGGAGAAATTAGTTCCATTTATTAAATAATCTTATTTTGCAGGAGGAATCTTTTGTTTTGTTGCTTATCACTTTTTATTGATTACAAACTCTGATTTTTAACATGACATTAAATGCAATAAATTTGGTTTAAAATAAAAGGTATGACAAGTTACAAAATATTCTATATTTAACATTGCTCGTAATAATAAAGAAAATGAAAAATTAAGAGAAAAAAAAATATTTTGAGAGCATTATCCGTTGACGTTTCCAATTCCAAAATTTTAAATTTTTTCTTTAAATTTTACGGACTATAGAGTACTTAGGATTATAAAATACTTTTATCGCAAAGATGAATGTACTGCTTTAGTATCCGGGAGGATCCATGAAAATGAGCGAAGGAATATATTTTCCATTCAAAGGAAATGTTAGTGAATAATCACAAATCATATGAAAGAATCTGGGTAGGCATCCACTTACACACGTACGTAAGTATTCTCAAGGACTTTGAAAGGGTGCTTCCTTTTGATTTTGTAAATCTTTGATAGTTTATACGCTATCAAAGATTTATAAAACCAGAGGGAAGCGTCCGATTGAAAATGGAATTTCTTATTTGATAGAGCTCAGTGGAACGAACAAAACAATAAAGTACTAAACTCGGAAATCCGAAAATTCAACAAAACACATAGAAGGATGTGGCTATGTATGCAGGTTTATACCAATTAATCTATGTATGTATATCTAAGTATATGTCCTTTCAATGACTTGGGGAGGGAAGCATCCTATTGAATATGGTTTTTTTTATTTGATATTGCACTATAAAGTTAACAAAAAAATAAGTTTCCAAGCTCGGAATTCCGAAAACTCACATTATGCGAAACACAATAAAATTTAAATACTCTGATCCTACAGATCATTTCTTTGATTGATTTAGTATTAAATTATATCCGGGTCACATTTTTATTATGATGTACATATTGCCCCATTTTGATGGATATTTTGTTTGGCGGAATTTTCGCTAGTTCTTTTTTAACCGAAATTAATTAAAATATCTAATTTCTATGAAAAGATAGACATGCGTCCTAACATTTAGTCTTAATATTTGAAATATTACATAAAGAAAATATTTAATAGGAAATATTGATTAAAAGTTAATATGCCTCCACACGGTTTGTAACAAAACAAGTAAAAATATACTTTTTCTGGTTTTGTTCTTGAGCATATGTATTCTAATTTTTATTTAAATCAAATATTCATACGTATATTCCATAGAGGCATTACACAAAAAAGATAGATGTAAAAATTTATACCTGTACATTTTAAGTACTGACCACAATTTTATTTGCATCGCCCTTCTCAGTGTAAAGATAAAATTATTTTATTATACAATTTTTCTCTTCGCAACGTTTTATTTCAATTGTAGTACACGTGTTTGTTAACAAAGCGTTCCGTGCGAAAGTGGGCCATAAATTCCGCCCAGAACTAATTAATTTCCAGAGGTAAATGGTATTCAACATATTTCCTACACTACCTCCTTGACAAATTCATACCTACATTACGTATATTAATTTCCAACAAATGTCGAACTTAACACAGGATTAAATGTTTCACGGGTCCATTACATTGTTTGCTCAAAAGTCATAGGTGTGTTATTTCGGAACGTATTTGTCGTACGACATGACTCTGATTTATACGAGGATAATTGAATATATGAAAACTTTTCTCATGCTTTTAATGTGAAAATTTACAAAATAAAATGTATTTATTTGCTTTTATATGGGACATTCTACGTATCTGACTTAGAGTCGACTTTATGAATCATATAAACATACTACTCCCAATTTTGTCGACTGAGAGCCTATAGACATTATTCTGTTCTTTTTATCTGTGAAAAGAATATAATTAAATTTACTCTATCGCACAACACTGCCACACGACTGAAAAGAACGTAAATCTTATTAAAAGTATTTTGACTACTTTATAAACACATACATAGTTGATTTGAAATATTTATGCCAATGTCAAACTGCAATAGGAATGATAGTATAAAGACAATCCAGGCGTAAATTTCTCGTATTAAAGTGGCTTCTTGGTGATGTCCTGTGGTGATGTCTAATATCTAACGTAGGCTGTAATATAAACAAAGTATCCAAGGTAATGTCGACAATATTCCAGCTTATATCTCTTTATTTTAATTTATCAAGAAACAAGGCCCAATAACCATTAAGTGGTCATTAAGAGATTGGTCGCCGTATTAAGTACTGTTATCGTTAATAACTATTAAGGATCAGTCTCAAGTTCTGGTTACTTTTTGCTTCAAATCGCACTCGATGTTATTTTATATCCCAATAAGCCTGAAGAGTTTATTACATTACGCCTATGATAAGTTTTTTTCCCCTAAATTATTGCTTTTATTTATTTACTAGAGAAACATTTTAAACATTTAAATATTTGTTTTGGTTTATATCTTAATTTGGTTGAAATTGAAAAAAAAACGTATTAATCGCAGATGAATACACGGGCAAACCGTTTTCCTTTAATATGATAAAACCAACTCTGGAGTGATATTTAAAAGACTAAATACTAAAATTATTATCTTAAAATAAAGGAAATTATCTGAAATTTGAAAATCAATTATACGTGATCAATGTGGGATGGTTATGCACTCCTATTGTCCTAATACGACATGTGTAACATATGAATCTGATTTGTCTCATCAGTCAACTACCGTGCGATTAGTGGTTTTGAAGAAATACAAACAAAATTACATTATTGCCCTATTTGCTCCACCGTTGCTCCCTTGCTCTTTTCTTCCTCTATTTGCTTCATATTTTCTCCACCATTGCTCCATTTTCTCTACCATTTCATCTTTTCTGATATTTTTTCCATTTTTCTATTTAAGTTGTCATATAATTTTACTTAAAATGTCACTTATAAATACCTGCAAGTATATATGCAAATATTACAAGCAAATGCGTGAAGTTTTAATGGAAAATACACATTTTCTAATAACAGGGGAAATTTGTACATTCGTAATTTCTTAATCGATTTAATCACGATTATAATAAATGTTTTTAAATTTAAAAATTATTCATACTATGAATTCTCTTCAGACAATGTGTACATGTTTACTTAAATTTTTGGAAAAATATAAATGATGAAGACGAAGAAAATTAAAGGGAAAGTATATAGTAACTGGAAGGCTTAATATCAAATTCTAATGTTTTCACATAACTTCAGGTTACCTATTTTCTTTATTGGTGACCGTCGAACGTATGTTTGCGCTTGAATGTTTTTATTCGATATTGACATCGAAGCCTACGAAGTCCATATTGCTTCAAGAGTTATTGTGTTGTTGGTTCAAAGATCATTTGATAAGTCTAAAGTTACAATATAGTTGCCAGATTTTTTGTAGTCTCTAAGAGACTGACGCTGAACAAGTAAATTAAATAAAGCATTACATCATTTAATTCTCGATAAAATTCAGATAGTATTTTATTGTGTTATGTGTATGTAATTAATACAATATTAATAGTTTATGTTTTAGGACAATTTTCAAATATTCCAGGGATGCTCACACGGGGAATGGAATGGCTACTTGGTGCCATAATTTACTGATCATTAAAGGATAAATGCTACCGATTTGCTGCGTATTTTTCAAGAACATGAAATCGTTATTTTACTGGCAGAATACGTGCAAAAGACCTTCGGGGAAATACGGGATGTATTCCAATACAGTTTACAATGCCAACTCAGTACAATGACAACTCAGTATTTATTTGAAACAATTAATTTGATATTTTCTTTGTGATTTATGCAATAAAATTAGTTTGTAATAAGTGTTTTCTCTAGTATTATACCTTTTGTAAATATAGAATTCTTGAAAAAACTTCAAACACACACGATTGTTTCATTACATCTTGCCAAGTCGTCTAAGCTGAATTAGGTTATAGGTTTTAGAAAAAAAAAACAATTGTCTACACCCAAATATATTTGTTTAGTTTCTAATACCGTATTCTTTATAAAAATGTCTATGTGTGTACATATTCTGGCAAGAAGACCCCACTCGTCATCGCCATCTATACTGTACTGGTGACGTTTTGCAATACAATAAAATTTAAAAACGTTTTTGAATATTCTAAATAAAATATTCAACTTGTCTATTTCAACTTAGGTCCAAAGTAATAGTCATTAATAACTTAATGGAAGATTTTGAACTACCAAGTGTAACTTTAAAAATTCAGAAGCCCCAATCTCACTGTAAATAATCATAATACGAGTAATGTGGCGTGTCTTTGCTAGCAAGTTTGCTTGTTTTAACGCCCAGAATCAATCATATTGACTCTCTCTACATACTCGCACATATATAATACATCTAAGAAATGGTTCTGTAAATAAATAATTTCAAACAAATAACAAAATCTATCGTTAGATTTCCTTTAATAACATATTAATTTTTGAGAAATTTTAAACATAAAAGTTTTTTGTATGAGGAGTTAATGTGCGAGTACAAAACCTCATTACAAAAAAAAAGCCAACGAATTCATTTAATTTACGTTTTAGGAAAACATATATATTATCGTATTACTTAAAATTTTAAAATAAAAAATTGAAGTACGTTTTCTATAATATATGTTAATACGACGTTAAAAAGTTTAAAAATTGAAAAGAATTATAAGTCTATTCTGACATTGTAAAAAAACTATCAACCATTCACTTTCCCATTGTCGCTGACGATCGAATAAACAGTGACGTCCACCCTAGCTAATTGGTGGACAAACAGCTCACTCAAAGAATACTACAGGTATTATGTTTTAAAATTATAACCCCAGTAATGAAACAAACCTAAAAATAAATGACATAGGAGGATAAATATAAATGTGTCCATGGCAACAGAATGAACGATAAATTCACACGTCCAGCGTCAAATTGACATCCTGCGACTGGAGTCAATATTGGTTGAATTGGCAATTCGAACCGCCGATCGTTAATGATGACGCTGGATAATTATGGCACACCGCAGCGCGATGATTTAATTAATTTTCTTTGCAGTTAAAATGGTCGTCCTCCGGTATTTCCACATATTTTCATTGCAGGCTTTGAAATATTGTAGAAATATGGGTAAATAATATTTGGAGATATTTTATTTTAAGATTTTTTGCATAGTTCACGAAACCGACTTTCAAATGAATTTCTTCTAAACCTTTACAAAATTGAGCACAGTAGTCTGCTAATATACAGTGCGTATGTATTTTTTAATTGTATAATTGATATCATAATAAAGTAAGAAAAATGAAATGGAGTTTCCTCGCATCCTATGAGGATTGGGGAAACCAATTATTGCTATTTTGACCCGAGAGCGAAGGTTGAGAAACAGCAAAATGAAGAAATATATTTATAACTGTACAAAACGTCATTCATTATTATTTCGCATATTTCACGAATTTTCTTTTTTAATTAAAAAAGAAAATTCGTGAAATACGCAATATTTTTAAACTGCATGTGTTCCAGATATATTCTGCATTCTGATTTGCTATTTCATATAAGTCCATTTAGCTTCGACGGGGATTATTTGAATCATGCATTTTTTAAATTCTTGAATGATGACGGTAATAACCTCTTGGTCTTGAGTTTAGCAGCGCTTAATGCTGCTAGCATAAGAGATATATAAGAGGAAAATATCTTAGTTTATTTCAGCTGCCCAGAGCGCGTACGAATATCTTACAATGTTCATCTGTCTTTCGTGCATTCGCATTGATATTTTCTGTATGTAGTAATGCGAGATGCAGTCTAAATATTTTTTTTCCATTGACTTCTTCATGGTTCTTCAGGATTGCATGGACGATCACGACTAATCACAAGAAATATATTTATTCGTATTTTAGTTGTTATTTTTTTGATCCTATTAGTTGTTGTTCGCATGTGCTTGCATTGAACTATTGGATATTATATTCTTTCACATGCCCAACGCTTCGGATGAAGTTATATTTTCGGTGTGGATTTGTAAAAAATAAATAAATAAGTAAATATACCTTTAATATGAAATACAAATATTTTAAATACCAAAATTTAAGTTTCATTAATCTATATTTACTTTCAATATTAATGAAAATATCCTTAATAATAATTATAATACGAAAAGATACAATCAATATCTTCCCTTCAGCATCACCCTTCAGCTTACTTCTATTTATGTATAAATAAAAGTTTGTACTCAGTTTTTCAATTTTAATTTTTTTTTATCAGTAACGAAGTTACAATACAATCTAAGCGATCGTTAATGGTGCGTGCCGGGAACAAGGAGTACCAGTTATCGCTAATAATCATCAAGAAAAATCTTCCTCGAGCACCACCTAATATTATAAGCAAGGTCGAACAATAAAAGCTTAATCTTATTTGATTCCAATAACGAGCTTAAATCTATTTTGTTGTATTTATAATAAACTGCTATACTTTCAGCAATGTCATTCCTTTTAATTATTATTCGAAGAAAGGTGAAATTCTCGATTTTATGAATTTAATTCATATCAATTTTCCGAATAATTCAGTGAAATATCTCAACAAAATATTAATCCTTGGAGTTACTTTTTAAGTTTTATTGCTTGGATTATGATCTTAAGGCAAAATTCCTGTTATACACACATTTTTTCACAAAATAAACCCTATACGAAATTGGGTAATAAATTAATTTCCACACACAAAAGCCATTAAGTATAACTACGGCGCAGCCTTCTCCATAAAATACTTTTGTACATAGTACGAAATACATATCAAAGGCATTGTTTCGGGTAATTTTATTGTTTACACAGCGGATATTTGATCTTAATAAATACCTACATAGTAATACGGTACGACCGTGCGTTACTTCTAAGAAGATCTGAACTTTACATTGAATGTTAGTTAAACCCGAGAGGGAAATTACCTTCCATAGAAATATAACAAATAACTTATTACATGTTAGACTCTACAAAGTTTATAAAAGAAATAATGTTAGTATGTATACTTTAGTCTGCTCTGTTACATTAATTTAAAATTTATGAAAATATTTTTTAGATATTTAGAGAAAATATCGAAACACAGCTTACTTATACTTAAACAGAAATCCTAGTGTATTACTATAAATTAGATATCCTAACGCGTGGAATTAAATAAATTGGAAATGATTTGCAATGAAAGTGGTCGCTTTTCTCAAACTCTCCAACTTATATAAATTTGCGATTTGAAAAAGCGATATGGAAACGATGAAATTAATCATACACCAGTGTTAATTAATGTGATAGTGAACTAAAAAATTGGGCGTATCAGATTCGATGCGCGAGTGGAGTTTACTCCTTAGATACGATTGTCTTGTATTGTATAAAATAGGTTACACTGTATATAAATAGAAATATCAATATCATTCAATGTAAATGGAAAATTTTTTAATAAAAATGCTGACAATGTAATCATTTTCAAGAAAAACAAAAATGACCAAGATCAAATTTATACAACAATATTAAAAAAAAAACTTTTAGTAACGTCAGAATAAAAAGTTAAAATTAAAAGAGACTTTTTGATTTTGTATGATAGAAGACATCAAATATACACACATAATATCAACATTTAATGATCTGATAACATTTAATGAATAAAAATCTTGATATAAGCGAATGATATTAAATTATGTATGTAACACTCCGTCATTGCGATTACACTATTAGAAAATGCCAAATATGACAATATGCTGATATCTCACCTATAGGCCACCTAACGTTTACACTTTTTAACGCTCTGAACTTCGTACAATCAGAACCTAACGGTTACCCTTTTTTAATACTCTGAACTTCGTACGCTCTGAACTTTTGATTCGATTTTCGATTCTCAAGGATTAAACTCCAATAAGTTGACTACCATAGTCAATATCATTATTACATAACATAGTTATACATAACATATATTATATAGATATTTATGTAATGGTCAGTGTCCCGAGGAACCTGAGCAGATATTAGAAGTTATCAACGTTCCAATTCCCTTGGAAACAGATTCAAGATTTGCGTGGCGACAAGCTTTTATTGATTCCTATTTTGCAATCGGTCAAGACTTTTGCAAAATGATTTGCAAGTGTAATACTAATAGATCATATGTTACTTTTAAATACCGATAAACATTAAACTATTATGCGTATTATTTGGATTTTTTTAAGGAATATTTAAAATTTTTACACTAACTTCATTTGTGTAATTACTTGGTTTATTGTTACACTTGCTTTAATTGTTTTCAATCAAGACTTTATAAGGTAAATATTATTACTAATGTTTTATCGGATTTAGTATTACTTTTTCTTTAACATGTATTAATTTTTAATAATATTTATACCTTTATAAATTAATTTTACTTCTTAAATATGTTACTAAGGTACGTTTTATTTCTTTATCAACTGGAATGATTTTTATATGTATTGAGAAGCTTTGAAAACTATGTTATTTGTGACATTTTTCCTTTGTACAAATCTAATCCCTCTAATATTAATGAACATACAATTCATTTTTAAATGTATAGATAATATAGATACTTGTATCATTATATGTATCTACAGGGAAGTAACACCAAGTAGAAATGCTTCCTGTCGTTTTCAATCTTAGCATTTGTGTGAGGATTCTTAATTTTCCTTTGTGGTGTATAACCACGAAAAATATGTCAAAATAATATTATCATATTCTATACCAGAGAGCACTAAAGTAAATTTTATTTTTTTCATCGAAAATCGTAAGGTTGCAAACCTTAAGGATTTTGATAAGAATTGGTATAATTCATAGGGTATATAAAATAAGACTCTATCCATTATACTACAATTAAAGTTTCTTATTAGTTGGATATTTTTTCAGTATTTTCAAAATCATAAAAAGCGCATCATTTAAAGTGCCGAAAAGTACATGAACAGCTGCCATGAAAGACGTCGATACGTTACGTCACTCTGAAAAATTCTACACTGTTTGCGTTTAGATATTAATTTCATATGTTCAAATGAATGGTAGACAGATAATAACTAAAAAGTTGATGTAAGTAACTGCAAGTCATGTGATAGAAAATTGGGAAAGAACTTTTCATCATCATAGAAACAGGGGTTGTATAGGAAAACTGCTTAAAATTAGTCTTAATACATAATTCCTAAATCCATGTCGATGAAATCGCAGGTAATCAGCACATTTTATAAATACAAATAATCACAGAACTAGCCACAGATAACAAGACATGATAAGAAATAAATACGCGAAATGTGCGTACGATAAGTTAAAGAAGTAATTAAAGAATTATATTTATTTGAATTGCTGTGTTCCTGCCTAACACGTTATTTTTACTGCCTTTATATTCTATTTGTTCTTATTCTCTAGCGCTTGTATTGAAGGATTTGTTATTATATGCTTCCATATGCCCAACACTTCGGGTAAATCTATAAGTTGGACGTGAAGTTTTCAAGAAATAAATAAAGCATTCAGGCTAGATGCTTTGCATTTCTCCAAAACGGCATGTCTTTTATCCACTCATATTGACTATATGTTTCAGTATAGATTTTTTAACTTTTACTCTCCAAAACTCTGGACCTCATAATGGTGGAATACCATGAGCAATGTCTATTGCCGTCTTGTACAAAACTATTTTCATTGCATTTTATTTGATACAACTTAAAAATAATAATAAGTCTTTATGAAGTCCAAAATGAAGCAATGAAGCCTCCCATTTTGTATCATCGAGTAACTAATAAATTTACCGATTAATTAAACCTGGAACAGATGTTCCAAAATTTGTCAAATTATATCATCTAACATAAAATGAATTCACACTACTAAGGGTAAAATATTTATTTAGTGAATGATAACACTAAATATATATATACTGTTCATTAAACAGCTTTTTATTCTATTAAAACCCATAGTATAAGAAGGCCACTTTATGCAGATTACTGGTCGAGCAAAAAATATGTTCGAATTGTAAATAAACTACCTTTTACAAATTATTTCCGTTAAGTGTTTTAGATCAGCCCAAAAATGTCTCATTGATTGTTCTGCACAGCAACTCTTGAATGCATGAAATGTCTATTAATTCCTCTTGATCAGAGATGGATAGGTGGTCGGTGGAATGGTTCGCATAAGAGTTGTTTACCCTGTTCCAACGCGGTGATATTTCTGGAAAATAATTGCGTAATATCGCCGACAGATTTTGCAAGTTTAAAGCAAGCTTTATGACTGATTTTACAACGTCATTTACTGACGAAGAAGTAGTTTCCAGAAAAAACTTTTAAATTTGGAAATTGGTCATATTTACATTTGTTGTTCAAAGACGTCTAGAGAGATATTTTTTGATAGTTGACTCAACTTTCTCCTCCATAGTGAATATGGTTGCATACCGGCCTTGAAGTCCTAAATTCAACTCATTCAATTTTGTGAAAATATTTGACAAGTAAGCCAATTTTTGCATCCACGAAGGGTCAGTCAACATCTATGGTATTTGTACTTGTCATATCCCTGCTCGACTAAAAATAACTCAATTTTACGTCTTAACTCAAATATTCTTGAAACAACCCTTTCTCTGGACAGCCAACGCACTTCAGTATGTAAAAACGGGGTCTCGTGCTCACTGCCAAGCGCTTTACAAACGTCTGCAAAATTCTTGAGTTTGTGGCACAGGATTTGATTAAGTTAATAATTTGTATGGAATTTTTAAGAGTAACATCTAAGTTGGTTGGAATATTTCTACAATGGGTCCATGGTCCATGGTTTCTAAAAAATATTATATTTAAAGCAAATAATTTAAGAATCCTCATAATTTGGTCCTTCAGTTGATACGTAATATACGAAATTAAAAAGAAAATTTGGGTACTTCGTTTGACGAAAATGTGCGTATAAATATTTTTGAATTTAACTATTTAGTTACATGCGGGTTAATATGCTTTATGGCTGTGCCAAATTTCAAGTTTCTCCATTAAAACATTAAGCAATTAATAATAATAAGCATTAATGCTTATCTTGCGACAAACATTGCTTTTTAAATCACTTAATTTTTTTTTAAAAACATACCTACCTCAGACAACCACTGTAGGTAAGAGATACACATATTTAAACTGAAACTAAGATGGCCAGTTCAAGTCTCAATCATAATTAGGTAAAATGAGTTTATTTTTTTCCTGTGTGTTAATAAAATAACTTCTAACCGCAATATAATATTGAAAGTGGAATTTAAACGAAGTCGATTTAAAATTTTAGGTGGCGTTAACAGGCGACGTATTTAGAAACAGTCTCAGATTAATACCTCAAACATGAAAATTTGACATAGAAAATTGAAGTCCAGTCTTATTAGTTATTGTTCGACGATGAACTTATAACTAATATTTTCGCAGGCCTATTGTTCACGGGTATGAATATTATAATATTATATTCATACCCGTGAACATATAATATTACATGGTTATCCGACATACAATTTCTATGAAACTATTAATGGATATTAATATTACTTTTCAACGTATAAGTATACATTTCACAGACGTGAAAATATTATGAGTTATTTAAAAACTGTAAGTAAACTTGCAGTAACGCTACTTTTTTTATAATTTTGACTTAAGCGTTTTAGAGATAGGAGTCTCTTATTTTCATATTTACCAAACTTTACCGCAAGCTTAGAACCCTAAGTTTACAGTGGCGAACTTATTGCTACAAGAGCAATCTCTTACAGCTAACCACGATGAATAAAATGAGAAAGTAACCTCTGTAGCAAACTGTATTTGATTTTAAGGCTAATTAACCTAAAATATTAAGTAGGTAATGTGTATGGTAATAAAAAAATATGAAGAAAAATAAAAGCAAAACTATACTTTAGGTGTAGGGAGGGAATAAAAATGAGTTATGGAAGGGATTTAGATTTGCCAATAATGGCAAATAATGTAATTTGACACGAATTTGTACGCAAATAACGAGAACGTATTTTATATATTGGTAGTCAGTTCATTCCATAATACAGTAGAATAAAGGATTCTTCATAAAATTCAATCCAATGATGAGGGATTAGGAGAGTGTACTTATTTTTCAATCGTAATTAGAGGTCGTGGGATACAGGTAATGGAATCTAGATCTGAGGTATGAAGGTTTAGGAACATTTTCAACTTCGAACGGTTTCTGAGAAAATCGCCTGTGTTGAACCTAAGGTCGGACAAGGGAGTGATTTTATAAAGGTTCCATTTTTAATGTCCCGTAGACAAGTACAGAACTCTTATAATTTCGTCACTTCCGTCTGTGTGCCCATCCGTTTATTACACACTCATAGTTTTTACTTCTAGTGCTTGAACTTTTATAAATATTTGCTTCAGATAAAGAACCCAGTTGATATGAAATAAATATTTTCCTTAATTTTTAAGAAGTGGGAAGATAGGTTTTGATGGGTACTTTTAAACGAAGTTATTTCGAGTAATCTCACTTCATTTTGGAACTGTAAAAATGCTTGAGTATAAGGAAATAACATAAATGATAATTACTTGCCATCTGAACTTGCTAGTGTACTTGACATAAATTAATATTAATTTGCTTCGTAATATTTAGTTAAAAAATTAAAAGTTCGTAATATTTAAAAAAAGATACAGAAGACGAATCGCAATAGCAGATCCAAGTGATATTAGAATATTTATTGATTTAATACATCGAATTGCCTGGCCCGTTTGGATGGGTGTTAAAATGTTCTGATTGCACGTCACGTCTTGCCATTCGGTCAGCTTCGCGTCTTGTCAGCTCTTTGTGACTTAACGCTTCCCTCTCTACTACACTACGCACACGCTACTTGATGTGTGTGTTAGTGTATAAGCATTGTTTCTTATTTACTATCGTTTACAACTTTACTCGTTCATATCGGAGTATTATATTAAGAGTTTTAAAACGTTAAAAGCGTTTATTGATTTAAAATATTAGTAGATATTAGAGTTACAGTAGATATTAGAGTTACAGATATTAGAGTATCAGAGATAGTAAATGTGATAGTTGAAAACAAAATTTAGAGGTTTCACATCTGCCGGGCGTCCCATGACGGCTCGATATTTTTTCAGCTACTACATATTTATGAACATGTATGTAAGTGACATAAGAAATTGTAATATAAATTAACAAACTCTGACTGTCTATAATATTAAGACATAGTTATTGTTTAACAAACTGCAATTTAATAGCTACTAACTAGCTTCATATAACAGAAAAAAGCATCGCTTAACAATATGTCATAATCAGCTATATGTAACATTATTGAGCGGGGATTCAAATGGCCAATGAATTCAATGTTCATTCAAATATGGAACGCATTAAGTAAGTGAATGTAAACAGAAGCCTGTGAATTCATTATTTATTAAGGACGTATTTACAAAATCAGGCTGTTCGAGAACGAATATTTACTAACCGTAAAATTACATGCGGAGCGATGCAACAAATTAATAGTATGTTCGCATTACATTGATTGCGGTTAAAATGAGAATATGTGTTCAATATTTGTTTGGTAAACAGTTTTATTTATTTTGTATTATTAGAATTACGTCGGTATAACATTAACATATATTAGATGTAACATTAACATATATTAGATATAACATTAACATATATTAGATATAACATTAACATATATTATTACCGTATTAAATAGTATTTTACTCATTGGCCAGGCCAGCTAACTATTGTGGATCTGTACAATGATTTTATTTTTCATATGCAGCTTTATCGAGGTAGCAGTAGCTATTTACAGCTAGTGACTACTAACTAGTGTTGAAAATTCATTTTCCGTTTGACATGCACTTTGGATGGTTTATTTGGTTTCTGCCTGTAAATTAAAAACACATCTAAAATAAATGTCATATTTTTAAGTGAATAGCAATTTAAATACAAAAAGTGACTTTTGTAGTACTTTCTAAAATCGCCGACGAGCTTGCTTCCTCCATCCTTTTCAAAACGCGTGTAGTCTAAAAATAAACACATTAATATCTATTTATTAAATAATTGAATTTATTACCAATTACAAATATTACCTGTTGTGAACAAACATGTACTGGAATACAAGTATATCCTTTTAATGGTGTCATTTTAATAGTTTTTAATGGTATGTAATGGTAGTCGGAAAATAAACACATTAAGATTTATTTAATAAAGAATTGAATTGGTAATATGACAATTAAAGATCCAGTAATTTTGGGGTCAACCTTTTGTAAACTAACATGTACTGGAATACAAATATGACCTTTCAATGAATCGTGAGAAACTATTACAATAAACCAAGTTCGTAGGGGTGACAAATGAGACATTTGTTGCTTTCACTCGTGGATACTGCCTTAAAGCAACTCTTGGCTGTCTTTAAAATAATATGGCATCACATATTGAATGTTAGAAAATATCATTGTACTTTAGTAATTCGTCTTAAATAATAAAACACGCAATAAATACATTTACGTGCCTTTATGTATTTTCCACTCCTTTTTCATGCGTGTCTTTTAAAAATGTCGCAAATCATTGAATTTAATGATCTGCATATAAAAAAAAACATTTAACAATTTATTTTCTAACTAGCTTTGTTCTGTTTAGAAAATTTCACCAACTTATTAGTAAAAATGTATTAAACACGTAATGCCATCTATTACAAAAATAATTAAGGAAAATTTTTTTAAGTAAATATAATTTGTGTTGAAACGTAAAATGGCCATATCTTTTTTTTATTTGGTCGATTATAATAAAATATAGCCTGTATGCTATCTAAGATTCTTTCAGCTGTTCTTATGTAGTGCGTGAATGATTAAACAGGCTTACGCAGATTTCAAAATTAATATTTTATGTTCTATTACATTTTCTTATGTTACCCTAAATACTTTTGACTTAAATATCTTTAATATACAGACAGAATAATTCTACAGTTTTGTTATCCTAAGAAACGTAATGCTAAAGTATGCTTTACTTGATTGAGTAGAACGTTGATTGAGTAGAAAGATACTTTCGTAATATTAATGTTCCACCTGCTCGGAGTTGCAGACAACAGGGAACATATGTATTTACTTGACAAAGTTGTTTACCCCACATTTTAATGATTTGTTGCAAATAAATCTAATGGATAACAAATAATAGATAATTTATATTCTTAACAAAACTTTTATTAGTAACATGATAATAATGAAACTAAATATAAACATTGATTGTCCCGGTATATATTAGGGAAACGGTATATTTTAAAATTATTTCTAAGCGCCTTGTAATCCGCAGAAAAATATTAAATTAAAAATTATTTTCCTGAAATTAAGTTCATCTAATCAAATTACACTATAAAAATATTTATTGTGAAGATCAAATACAGAAAGCTCTATAGTAAGTGAATATTTTTTACGTAATAAAAAATAGTTTTTATTTCGCTAAACGATGTTATTATAAATGGGTCGTTTAAGAACATACTGCTCCGAAGTGAATTTTGAATAATTAAATCGAGAGCTCTGAATGAATCTTTGTTGATTTTTTCTACATAACATTAATATAAAAAAAATCCTAATGGCAATCCTATCGGCAGTCGAAAGGTTAAATTTCGTCGAACGTGTATTTTTAATTATTTTAAATAAAAACCATTATAAATAACGTTTTTTTTTCAGTATTCTCACACGACGCATACATAAAATAAAAACGTATAAAATGTTGCTTATGCCATGTGCTAAAATTGAAACTACGGCTTAAGTCGCTTTTCTTTTAAAAAATAGGGGACAGAAAAATATTTTTAAGAACAAATTGTATTTTAAATCATTTTTAGTCATCTTTCAAATTTTAATTGCCACCATTTTGAAGCTATTTTCGAGCCAAATTTCGTCACGGTTGAATAAGATATGTAGTCTCCAGCATAATTGCAAGTTTGGTTATATCTTATAAATACGTATGTGTGATATACACGGTAGTAATAAACACAACATTAAATTAGAGTGACGTGAGAACGTTAAGGTAAAATAAATTTTACGTTGCAAATACTAATTATCTCTCTGTTAAATCTTCATTCCACTTAAGAGAAAATACACTAATAAGTGGGTTTATCGATATTTTCGCTAATAGCAATCAAAGAGTACAACAGCGAAGAAACGATTCAAGTATAAACATGATAAAACCGACTTAAGCTTATTATGGAAGTCAAATAAGATTATGTACAAGAGTTGGAATTTGCGCATAAAGGCCGTCCTCGATCGTTATTACCGATAAATGAGTCTTAATTCCCGGCGCGTTCTCTTAATATCCACTTAGATATTATTGTAGCTTCGCATCTGATGAAAAACAAAATGAAAATATACAAGGCCGACCTGAGCATGTCTGTTTGTCCGCATTTAGGTGACAACAAAATAAAGGGGCGGTATTTGGGTCAAGATATTCGATTTATCTCAATCGTAGTATTTAAGATGATGATATTATCAGACCCGGACATAAACGTTTCTTGTTATTATTTTTTAATACCCGTAATATCCTATATCTTCTAATTGTGTAATAATTATTTTTATATAAGAAAAAAACACGAATGAAGTCTAAATTATATTGAAAAGTGTTAATATTTACGTGATTTAGCTTTGAAAAAAAATGACGGCGTAAATCCACAAAGCTATTTTTAAAATTTAAACTAAATATTAAGTCGATGCTATCAATTAACTGTGTAAACATAATATATCCTTATATTGCCACTTTTATTTTTAACAGGTGATTTCTTATTACTAAATTCAATTTTCGTTTCTTCATTTATTTTGCTTTCATGAATATATAGATATGGCGAACTTATTGCTACAGAAGAAACTATTGCCGGCTGACCAAAATTATAGTGCATTTACCAAGTTACACGACAGATAGATTATAAAAGAAAATAAAAACAAAATTATGAGGAAAAACTAAAAAGAGAAAAAATAAAATTTGTTTTCAATGGTTTTGGATCAAGATTGATAGAAAATTAAGGAGAAATATTTAAAAAAAAAGAATATAAAAGGAAAATGCACGTGGAAAGTAAAGTAGGTCGGTGAAAGTTTGATATTGGAATCGAGTCTGTTCCTTATCTTGCTTGCATGAGCCAAACAAAATAATAAAATAAAGAAATGAAATAAACAAATGTTCATAGAAAGAAGTGATATATTTAGGGATAAGGATGGAGAGAGCCAGGACCCAAACAACGGATAGAAAGAGTAATAAATCTGGCAGCAAATTAAGAGAGATTGTAAGGATTTTTGGTTGTTGTAAAGCAGCTACCAATATAAAAATTACACCGGCCACAATCTTCAATCACAATCGGTACAATCTTCATCTAAGATCAGGATAGTAATCGTCTCTATATTCTAGTAGAGTCCACAGCTATTCTTGACAAACATGAATGTTAATTTTTACCCACGATACAAAATATTAATTATATAACAACATTTTTATTTACCTAACTCAGGCCAAATAGATAAAGTGATAATAAATTTGAGTAAGATTAACAAAAATGCATATTTCCCTGAAAAAAAATACTTCTGTAACATTTTTTATCACACAGTAAATATACATGCAGGCATATATTACGAGTATATGAAGAAATACATTGCCAGCTTGTAAATGATAAAAATTTCCGAAATTATTATGAACAATTTTTTTAGTAGTGAATACTTAATTTTCTTTAGGGAAGAATAATACTCAAAGGGGGAATAATAACCTCATATTATATTAAATATGAAGAAAAATAATAAAATATTGAAAAGAGTGTCGGTATTATAACTTAGGAAAATGAATAAATAAAATTGAATGTCCCTATGAATAGCCATAGTAAACTTGTGCACAAGCTCGTAAAATGTATAAAAGCAAAGAATTTGATATGAAGAATGCATTAGTTAAATTGTTCATCATCATCGTACGAGTGTATATACCGTCTGTTGTAGTTATTTTCCGACGAAAGTTGCAATTACAAGCCTTTTCTATGCATGTTATTATTCAAATTAATCGTTGTCAATTTAAGGTAAAGATTTTCGTAAAATATGATAAAATTATACGATAAAGTGGTTTTCCGTGTCTTCTCTCAAAAATTCTTAAATTTAATTAATATTTATTATGTTCCAAATTAATTTTGTGTTTGTTAAAATATTTATTATATCACAAATTAACTTTAAGTTTTAGGTTTTATAACTACCAGGAGAAAATTTGTGGTCAGGGGAGCGACACTATAAACAGAATAGTGACATATTGAGACTGGGAAATGATACTTTCCTGTAATATTAGTAGGTATAATGAATAAAACATATAGTTCACTTTTTTATCACAGGTAATCTACCTTTATTGAGGTTCATAATTTACCTCTTTAGTTAAAACAAAATTTAAAACTCTATTGAAGACATTACAAAATCTGCTAAAAACTTAATAACTAAATTTGAAATGGAGTATTACAGTAGGTATTAAGCTATTATTATCTTTAACAATATTAAAATACACTAAACACCTATAACTGTAATATGGTCAAAATAGTTTCACTCTTCATAAAAGAAAATGAAATTGGTATTCATCAACAAAAATAAAATAAACTTTCTGCTTTAAAATTAATATTTCAATTCGCGTAACAAGAGATCTGACTTTTTGAACAAACTTTAAAATATAAAAAAAAAAGAAACGATATGAACGTACTTCTTATCAAACTAAATTCATCACGGTCGAATAAAATATGTTGTATGCAGCATACTTGCAAGTTTGGTTAAATCTTATAAATACGTATGCTAATTTCTTATTACAAATACCTTAACTGGGTTTTGGAATTTATAGAATACCCTATTACCTTGTAGAACTATATTTGGAACCGGTAATTTTTCTGAAATTTGTTTAACATGTAACATAAGGAATCCTATACACCAGTGAACAAATACCAGCATATCTACATTTTTTCTCTTTGTGCTTATACTGTACAAGAACAAAATCACTGTTCTTATAACTGTCATTCATATAATCAGTAGATTTTGAAGAGGAAAGATCCTTTGCATCGAAATTATTGTCTTCAGCGGTATCCGAATTACCAGTATTTTATTGAAGATATACTTTTTGCACGTCATCTTTCGAATCGGTACATTTTTCAGCAGCATTCAATCTGGCAGTATTCTGTTGAGGATAAGTAATGACACCTAAGTTGAGTAAAGAAATGACTACAAAAGCAACTAAGTCCTTCATATGTAACTTATGACGTAAAAATATATATCCTCGTGCTTGGTGTACCTTCAGTTTACCAAGCACGAGGTTTCAATTTATTTCAGTTTACAGGCTTGATGCGGGATCGATTGTCATCAATTATTGTTTTTTTGTAATTAAATTTTCTTTTCCGAAATAACAAATTGTATAATCCCAGGACACTATTTTGTGTAAAGGAACCTAAGCAAAATTGTCTATAGTTAGGATGTCACTTTCAATTGCGATAATTTTAATCGTCGATAGATTGGCAAGTTCCTTCCACACTACTTCGAGCTGTTTTCTTATGGCCAGCTTCACTGTAGTTCCGGGTGAAATCACACATCTGTGGGTATGATTCAGTCATTCAATTGATATACCAAGAAGATAACCATGTTTTTATTCCGGTATGGTGTAATTGTAAAATTGTAATTTACTGAGAAGGCCATATGGACCACATCCTCTTTATCAGTGAAATTACCTTTTAAAGTTTTGATAGTTTTATATTGATGTCCAGTTTTGGTTTCCTTCTGAAAAGTACCTTTGTCATTTTTAAGCTTCATTAAGATGTCTTTTGGAGCAAATATTCTCGTTTGTTTAGTTTCACAGTGTCCACAACGTTTTCAGTAACACATCGATTCGATGAATGTTTGACTAAAATAAAATTTCCGAAGTCATGACATTTATATTAGATTAAATATCAGACGAATTAACGATTACTTGCATTTAGACAAAATAAATTCTAGTGGCTAAGCTATAAATGAACGTAGGCTTGTAAATATCAAGTACGTGTCATAAAATTTATCAGAAAGGATTCGAGAGTACAGTGCCATTTCATTTGCAGTAATATTTGTTTTCTGCTATTGCTTGGTTGACAATAGGAAGAAAGCTTTTGGAAACCAGTACATGTGTTTATTTATGATATTATTTATCATTCGATAAGACGACAAGTTTTCCTCCTCAAATTGAGACTACAAGTAGTTAGTTTGCTTGTACCACTTTTACCATGCCAATGCATCCTAAATTCACATTGAGTTTTATTTCGGAATTTGGCTTTGCTTATTGGATTACTTCTGTATTCTTTTGTGACTCGGATTGTATACTGGACTATGAGTGATTTCTCTCTCAACGACTTGGCGCTATTAAAGGACTGTCATGGCTGCAGAAAAAAATCATTTTCGACATCCGTACTTGAAAGAGGAATACGCTGATATCATGTATTGTTACGGATATTGAGACGGTAACGCTACAGCTGCTCAACTTGAGTATCGTTGTTAATTCAATGACCGCCGGACATCTGACAATATTGTACTCATAGGCATGTATCGATGAATTAGAGAGACTGAACGTGTGCAAAGGCAACAGTATGATATTGGCAGACCACGCATTTGTACTCAGGATGATGAAACGACTCTTCGTCTTTCTACAGATCAAACATCTACAAATTTTGTGGCGAACTAACTCGGTATATTGTAATGGAAAGTATGGTTCACTGTTCACACTGCAGGATCATATCCATACCATTATACACCCGTGCACGTAATCGAAGAAGGAGATCCTAACAGACGGTTAGATTTCTGTAGTTTCATGTTAATGCTAATGCAAAGTATTCCATATTTTCCAGAAAAATGTTTTGGTCAGAAGAGTCAAAGTTTCACCAAGACGGAATTACAAATTACAACAACGTTATTTTTTAGGCTCCAAAAGTATTCAAACAAAAAGAGACCAATAGGGTCACGGGGCGACGTTTTTCGTTGACTGTGTGAATTAGAATAATTAACGACAATTTAATGGACTGATATTGTGTAATTGCCGAAGCGTCCGAGCAGTTTTTAAGGGAAGATATGTTTGGGCTACTTGAAGACTTGCCTCTGGAAACAAGATGGAGAATGTTTTGTCAACGTGACAAATATCCTGCACATTTTATGGTAACAGAGGAGGACCCATCCCTTGGCCGGCACGATGCCTAGACCTGACGCCGATGGACTACGTTTGGAGATACGTGAAGAGTTTGGTTTACGAATTGTGCCTTCAATAAATAATCCTAGAGACCGAATAATAAATGCAGCAAATGAAATAAGGATCAATTTATCAAGTTATGTAGTAAAAAGTAAATTAAAGAAAAGAATGCGGGTCTTCATCCTAAATAGAAGCCTACATTTTTAAAACCAGTTGTAAATACTTTCTTTAATAATTTAATTTTTATAAATAATTTCAAATAATTTTTTTTTCAATTTGTAAAAGAAGGTGATTTTCCCCTTTCACCAAAATAGTTAAGTTTGTTCAATAGTTTTGTAATATAAGGTACATATTTGTATCTTATTATGTAAGTAAAAATACGTAGACGTATTTATAATGTTGCACCGACTATTACATGAGTTATGAACAATCCAAATAATAACAGTAAATACCATGAAATTCTATTGTTTTTTTCTCTTCAATTTTAAAGATATCTAGACAGATTTTCTGAAAAATTTATTAAAATACAAGTAACTCGATTACGGTCTATTTTGGTATATTGTACTTAGGGGTCATTTGGTCGCTAATGACCCCTCCTAGAACCCCTTAAAGGGATCGTGACACATAACCAGTGACCTTGTATATAAATATATATATATATATATATATATATATATATATATATATATATATATATATATATATATATATAAACACACACAGTTTTATGAAATTTATAGAAACAGAATATAATTTTTTATAATACAAAAAGCAAAAAATTTGATAAGTCAACGATTCTACACTTTGTTTCACGTTGCTGATTTAAAGAGTTTGGTAGAAAAAGTATTTAAAAACTAACCTGGCTTGTATAAAAATATACTAGATTTATTATAAATTTGACTGATGGTTCAAATAAAAGGTACAAAGACAATATTTTTTTAATTTTTCTGTATTTAAGAGAGTAATTTTTAATTGTGTAATACCTGGATCCAACACTGTGTGAACATTCAGTAGCTTCCTTTATATCATTAATACCAGAATTCATCAAAACATTGAAGTAACTTTTTAATTGGGTAAATAAAAAATATGTCTAATATTGTAAGACTAAAAAAATTAAAATAGTAATAATTTTTTTTATTGTAACAGACGGAAATTTTCACTCGCTTTTTCTTTCTAAATAATAAAAAAATTGAAATTTCTATTTAGTCTCTTTCATGCGAATAATAATCCTGAAGTGTATAAAAGCACCTGTCTGTATAAAAGTGATATGAGAAGTTTTGGCTTTGGGACATTGTAAATGCTAGAAACCTCACCATTCTTCCATCTGTTGCTACCTTCCACCAGGTAAATTATCACTCTCTTCTTGATCTTTCCATTATATCTTCCCCGAAAAGTGTATGACCTAATTTACCTATCCTATAATTTGCGTAGTCCTAAAAGCCATCACTTAAAATATTTAATTTCTATAGCTTTAACAGTATTGACTTGCCTTATTTGCTTGAAAATGCCGAGCTCATTGATTGGAATAGTATTTTAGCCATTAAAACGGTTGATTAAAAAGTTGTTGAATTCAACAACCGTATCATCAGTGAAAATTAAAAGAAAGATAGCTCCATGGCTTAATGACTCCATCAACAAAGTTATGGTTAAGCGCGATTGAGTTAGATATAAAGCGAACATCAGTGCTTCAACGTGGGAGATATTTAGAGTGCTTAGGAATAGATGTATACAAATGTGTAGAAATGCTAAAAAGCATTACATCTCCACGTCCATACGCAAATGCTCTTCTTTAAACATTTGAAAATTCCTTGACACTCTGGGAGTTGGTAATTCTCACACCGATATGTACTGTCAGCTTGGCCCCTTCCATATCCATTACTTGACTCGGCTATTAAGTCGGAAACATTAAGGAGAATCCATCCTCTCCCTTTTTACCAAATAAATTAAATTTATATTTAATAATACCCGTGATTCGGAAGTTAAAATAAATCTTCTGGCGATAAAAACAAATTATATGGCATGCGATGGCCTACGTATTAAAGCCCCTAAGCTTATGCTATGCCTGTTATTACTGACATATTTAACACATCTCTAAAACTCCTCTTAGTAAAAACATTGTCGTCACTTTTCCAAAACTTTCGACCCATTTCCACACTACCGCTTCTATCGAAAGTCTTTGAGCGCATATTCCATGCCCAAATTGTTCAATACCTTAACATTTGCAAATATCTAAATCCACTTCAATCTGATTTCAAAACTGGCCATAGTACCTCAACTGCGTTAGTGAAAATTACGGATGATATAAGTATAGCCATGGATAGCACTCAACTTACAACACTTGTACTTCTTGACTTCAGCAATGCAGTCGACTCCGCTGACTTTGATATTTTGCTAACTTTTCTGAAATTTTTGAATATATTTCAACACTCATTAGAATGATAAATCATTCTAGCTATATGGATGTTGGCAATCTGTGACGTCTTTAGATGCGTTCTCTGAATGGACGGACTTATCATCAGGTGTGCCTCAAGGACGGGTTATTTCTCTCCTTCTATTTTCAATATTTATTGATGGGGTTGTTCGGAATATACATAGTAATTATCATCTTTACGTTGACGATTTACACATATATGCCCATACTGATGTAAGCTCCATAGCAACCGTCATAAATACCCTCAATAATGACCACGCTTCAGTCGGTCAGTGGGCTCATAAAATGGGTCTGTTACTTAATCCAATTAAGTCTCAAGTTATCATAATTAGTAGCCAAAGATTGCTTTTTAAAATTAGGCTATTAGATCTGTCGTATCTAATATTAAACGACACACTAATTTCATTTACGCCAACTGTTAAAAACTTGGGTCTAGTAATGGATCAAAATCTTAGCTGGCGGCCTCAGGTAAATGAAGTTAGTTGTCGTATTTTCAGCAGAATGCACTCACTCATCATCTTTAAATTTTTCTAGACGTTCAAACCAAAGCACACCTCTGTCAAACACTCTTACTGATACTGGTTGACTACGGAAATATACCTTGTTGAGTATAGCCTTAGAAAATTAGAACGCCTACAAAATTTGTGCATCCGCTTTGTTTTTGATTGAAAAAAATATGATCATGTAAAAAATAAAAATATGATCATTCAGAGCGCAACTTAAAAAGACGGAAGTCCGTAATCGAAATGAAGATTGCACTTCACATTCTTGCACTTCTCTATAATGTTTTGAATAATGGTACTTATCCAACTTAGCAGATTTAGTTACTTGTCTGCACGCGGAATAAGGCAACGCTAAAAACTAGCTCAGTCTCCCAAACATATAACCACCTTTTTTGAAAGTCCTTCCCTGTCCAAGCTATAAGACTTTTGAATCGACTAGATCCGGATACCAGGAACTCGCCCTCTTTAAATGTATTCAAAGATCTTCTGAAAAAGTCTTCTCATAATCCCTCTGTTCTACCGTTCCTAATTGCAATTGGTTTTCTTTGTTCCCCATTTTCTTTGTTCCCAACCAAGTCAAGATTTATAATCAAGCATTTTTTGTTTTTTATTATTCATATATACCTCAGTTTCACATTGTGGTCGACTGGAAGAGTAGCTCTTGTAGCAATAAGACCGCCAAATATATGTGTTAGATGAACATTAAAGTATAAATAAGTAAATTAATATTATTTTATTGAGTAGCGACTCCCACTACTCGTAGCAGAAGCCCGAATTACTCAAATATCGATGAACATTAACATCGTATACGGGGGAATGGCCATATTCTGAATAAGCACTTCATTTATTTTATAAACAATTTTTTAAATTGTATTTTTTTACATCTTCTAAACTGAGAGGGAAAAATAAACAGTACAGGAATCTACGATGTATCTCGGGCTGAGATTACCTGAACAATTAAATGTTGTGTGTATATAATATTTAATTAAATTTTGCGAATACATGGAGTTGTAAATATGGATAAAGATGTATTGTATATTCCTAGAAACAAAACAAATTTATTTCTTTGAGATGAATAATCAACATATTTATATCCTTATGAAGAAGATTTTGATATAAGTTTTTAATTTTTTTATCGTTGCTGCATCGTAAACTACGTACCTTGCTAACTAACACGGAAATTGTGGAAGAATCGTAGAACAGCAATAGTTCCGTAGACACTTAGGTGGATATAAACGTTTAAGGATACGTAGTATTTCTGTTATTTTATTTGCAAATTTTATAGTATAATCTTTTATGTGTATAAAAAAATTGTAAATTTCACAAAAATTGTACGATTTCGCATCATCTCTAGGTTTTTCCAGTAAATCACAAACCTATATCAAATAAAATTTGCAGAGAAACTAATTAGATCGAAACCGAATAAACTCCAAGTTATTTGTATTGATCCATAGATTGTGCTTATTATCATAATCAGAAAAGTATTTCCGGAGGTAAAGACAAAAACTGAATTATTTCGATAGACCAAAAAGGTACAGGTAGACTGCGCGTGTGCTATAAAGATAGACGACAGCCGCCTTAAAACCGTTACTATGGATATTTTGTTTTGCAGCTCAGATTCAACAGGTTACTTATTCTTCAGATTCAACAGGTTATGGCTCGTATAAGTCCAATACTCTTAAATACCAACTCTATTTTCGCTATAATACACAGTTAATTGATTTAGTATTAAATTGTGAATACTACTATATACATATATTAATTTTTTTTATACATAAGATATATGAGGTTTAAGAAACTCTTTATTTTGTTACGTGTCACTTTTTATTGATTATAAACTCTCATTTTTAATATGACATTAAATATAATAAATTCGCCTTAAAATAAAAGGCGTGACAAGCTATAAAATATTCCGTATTTAATGTTGCTCAAAATAAGAAAGAAAATTAAGAAATCAAAAAACAATCAGGAAGAAACTACATTTTACGTATTAACATTTATAATTCTTAAAGTACCCAATGAATTTTACTATTATATTTGAGATCATAGAGACAGTTGGAAAAACACATGCATATTATTTACTTTTATCAAAATGACGAATATATAGCGTTAGCATATATTCATAATTTTGATGAATATATGCTAACGCATGTAGGACGGATTGATGAAAGCGAGTGAAGGAATACACTCTGTATTCAAAGGAAATGTTAGAGAATAAGCACAAGTCATGTCGAAGGATGTGTGTATGTATGCAGGTATATACGTACGTACGTAAGTTTGTGCGCCATCAAAGACTTATAAAATCAGAAGGAAGTGTCACATTGGAAATTAACTAGTTTATTTGATAGAGCTCAATGGAACGAACAAAACAAAAAGTTATTAAGCTCGGCAATCCGACCACTCAACTATCATATCGAAAGATGTAGCTAAGTATGCAGGTACGTATGTACTTATCTATATATGCACCTGCGTAGGTATATGCCCTTTAAATAATTCATAAAATCGGAAAGAAGCATCTGGCTGAATAGAGATATTTTTAATTGACAGTGCTTAGTGCAATAAATAAAATAGTATGTTTCTAATCCCGGAAATCCGAAAACTCGCATTATACGAAAAATAATGAAAGACAAAAACTCAGATTAAATAGAGTATTCTTTGATTTATTTACTATTCAATTCTGACCGGGTCACATTTTTATTATGATGTACAAATTGCCCTATTATGATGAAAATTTTGTTCGGTGGAAATGTCTCCATTACGTTTTTAATTGAAATTAATTAAAATATCTAATTTCTGCAAAAAGACACCTTACTATAACACGTGTCTTATCATTTTGTGTTAATATTTGATATATCACATGAAGAAAAGTATTACATACAAAATGTCGTTCAAAAGTTAATTATGCTTCTCCACTTGTTTACCAATTCATTTATTTTATTATGTTACTAAAATTAATGTAAATAAAATGAACTCGTAACAAAATTGGTGAAAATATATTTTTTCTGTTTTTATTCTTGAACACGTATATTTTAACTTTAATTTAAATAAAAAGAACTTACAATATCATACAAACTGGTTGATAGGTATAGCAATTTATACCTGTAAATTATATGTGTTTCGCCTTCTCATTTCAAAGATTAAATTATTTTATTACGTAACATTTTATTTCGACTGTGGTATACGTGTCTATTAAACAGTCGGGTGAAAGTGGGCCATGAATTCCCCCCAGAAATAATTAATTTCCAGAATCAAATGATATTCAGAGTATTTCCTACACTGCCTCCTTGACAAATTCATACCTACATTACGTATGTCAATTTGTAACAAATACCGAAATTAACACAGGATTCATTGTTTCACGGGTCATTACATTGTTTGCTCAAAAGTCATAGGTGTGTTGTTTGGGAACGTATTTGTCGTACGACATGACCGTGATTTATTCCAGGAGAACTGAATATATGAAACCTATTCACTTGTTTTTAATAACTGTCAACGACTTATTCCGAATGAAATTAAGACATAAGTTTTATACAAATCTCTTGTCTGAATACACTAGAATATATTGATATATCATAATTAAATTTAAATCTTTCCCTAAATTATGATTAATAACATATAGAAATGTATTTAATTTCTCATTGTTTTTATGTATAAATGGTAGTCATAAACATAAACATTTATGAATCATTTTAATAAATAAACGTATTTTTTCGCAATATTCAAAAGTTTTCTATTTTATTTTATCATTAATACCTCTTAGATTTAAATGATTTAACCAGAACATAAAAACTTTATGCAGGAAAATTAAAAACAAATATAATTTACTATTTGTTTTCATGTGAATAATGGAAAAAACTTACATCAACCCCAAAAAATTTTTCTCAGGATTCGTCAGATTTTTTTTATAAAATATTTCAGAAAATATTTAACTTACTACCCGGAAAACAGTACATATGTATTAAATAATTAATGATTTGTCGATTTGGTGTTGAAATATTTTGTTAAATAATATTAAAGTATATTAATGTACTGTATTACGGATTTCATTAAATCGGTTACAAAATTGCTTGAAGGAAAATGTTCATACTGATAAAAAGCAATGCAATCTAGTATCTTCGTGGATATAACATGATTTTAAGCCTTGATTATATTATTTCCTTCTTTTAGTAATCACATATGTTATTCAAGCACCGTATACTTTATACTTTTATCATTAATAATTTTATTTCATGTTCTTTAATCTATCTTATGAAATTAATGAAGAATATCTCAGACGTTTATTTTCATATCATTATACCATAGAGCTATTTATTTAATTACACTTTTATCTCATTCATATGATAGTCTCCAAATATATTCAAGTTATATATACTTATGCAGTAATGACAGTCTTGCATTACTAACACGTATCGGTGTAACAAGGTCGCCATTAACGTTTTTACTTAAAATCCGACAAGATGTATTCAAATTGACTTATTAATTTTAGAAAATTCTCTAATTAGTTATGTTATTTTGCTAGTTTTTATTTTGCATGGAGTTATGGCACAAAAGTATATTATTGAGCATTAATGAACAATGAACAATGGAGCTCTACTATTTATCGCTTTCGATCGACTACTGAAGTGCATGTCACTGTGCAGGGAAAAATATATGATACGCGGATCATAACCATGCCACGCTTCTTACCATCTCTTGTTATATAATATACCCTGTGAGTAAAGCGGTGTAGTGAGGGACGTGGCAGGGAATTCCCCGCATTAACAATACTAGTTTATCGAAGTCTTGTTTTGCGGAAGCAATACTAGTTTAGTCTGAAGTGTGAATTTTATTACCAGAACAAAATGATACTGCCCAAGCTAAACTGGTTAAGCATTGTTTAGAATTATGTTTGGTCATCGACTTCGAATAATGACAAAAAAGACAGATACCAGCACCATTCTCTCAGCAGGAATTTAATACAAAGGGAAAACGCGCAATGAGGTAATTTACAAAAACTAGCACAAAAGAAAACGTTACAAATGTACAAGGAATTTCAAGTACATTATAAATAAATGATTTTTTTATATCATTGAGACTTTCTACTATGAGACCTTCTATGCCAAATTTCAAGATTGTAGGTTGATGAAAAATTTTGGTTTGATGAGCGAGCCAGTGAATTAGTTGAAAATACGTGATATTTGAAAGGCTGTTTGTTATCTTTTTATTACATTAAGTTAGAAGTTTTATTTTCTTTCTGGGCGTCATTTATGTTAATTTAAATATTATAAACTGCCAGACTACAAAGTCATCCCATAAGGACCTCGTTCTTTCATTCTGAGTTACGGAATAGATGAAGGAAATTCATAAATATCCTACTATTGAAATTGCATAAAGTAGATATTGGAAAAGTAATTTGTTTGAATTAGACGAACTTCCGTGGAAATTTTAAAAACAAAAAAGAAAATTGATCAAGAAATTTTCTATATAACTACAACGTTTATTTAGTCTCCAGCGAGATTTTTTTTATTCAGTAATAGAACTCGTGGAATGCAATTGATTGCTTTGATCTAATCGTAGGAAATTTGTCCCTCGTTAATATTTATAAAGTTGTGTTCGAATTTTACAATAAATATAAGTCATTTTTTATCAATTTACGTGAAATTTACTTTTGACAAATTAAAAAAAAAGATACAGATTAAATCAAAATATTCGGCCATCATCTGCTGTAGTATTTAAACATACAATCGTAAGTATTTATATACGACATTTGAAGAGAAATTATTTAGGTGAAAATAAAAACTCCATAGTTTATGATGTAGTTCTAAGCGAGTTTCCGGCCAATTGAAGCAATTATGAAGCAATAGAGCAAGTGTTTAATCTCTACTATTTGTTCGTATTTATCCATAAAATTAAAATCGCATTTTATTCGACACCTGATCGTTGGAGTCGAAAAACATATATATTTGTAACAATGGTCCTGTTGAAAGTCGACATTATCAGTATCGATCGATCGATACTGATAATGTGTAAGTGATTTTAAAATGTCAGGTAAGTTTCTAGACTTAATTTTAAGGCAAACATTTTGGTAGTAAACCGTTCAAGAAATACTTTAGTGAGGGAGAAAGAGCACAGTAGTGTAATACAGTTCGTGCACAAACAATTTGTGCAATACAATAATACAGTTTGTGTAACAACATATGTAATACTTGGGAGCAGTTAAGATTAAATTATGTTATTAAAACTGTTTTTGATATACCAGTCATTGGCTTCTATTTATTTATTTTATTGAGCCTTTAAATAATCCATTATTTTAAAACAACTTTGTCACATAGTATCGGCTAGCGTGCCAGGATAGAGTTTTGATGGTAGATGTAATCACCACTCCTGTAATTTAAAAATAATCAACGTTCAATATGGCTGGAACGAGATTTTTGTATAAAAATGTTGTTTTTTAATTTTTTTAAATATTTCTCTTTCGAGTAGACATTCGTCTCCATCCATTGATTTATACGTGTATGTACAATATATATGAGAACACACTGTAGAACTCAATTTTTGACTGCTTTTTGTAATGCTTTTTTATCGATTGGATAAATATCAGAATAGAAGTCAGTGTATTTTTTAGTAACAAAATTATTTTATTACAAGTCTTTTGATTTCCTTTATGTACACGAATTTAACATTAACTCTGCATATACTATATTATACGTAACTACAATTAAAGCTACTACGTCTATCTACATATAGAGTTGTTCGATTTGAAATTTAATAAAGAATTTTTCTTTAAATTTTCTTCAATATATATTTAAATTTTTGCTTACAAAGACTGTACGCTATTGGGCAAATGTTGTACGTGTTGCAAAAATTGTGTCAATAATTACTTACTTTTGTGGCACGTTTTCTAAAATCGGGTGGTGTAGGATTTATTAACCTCGTATACAATAATTATTTAACCTCACATTGTATAAATTATGTGTAACACTGGTTGTTGTTACATCATTTGACAAAGATATTAAAGTCAACTCTTTTTAAGTTTAACACCTAACTGGTCTCTAAACTACTACTAACCACAATGACTCTCGATAGGTATAAGATCAAAGACAAGCCAATAAAGTGTTTGATTGACTTGTTTTTAATGTTATACCAGTCTTGCGTTCAAATTTCTTAATTATAATATCATAAACATAGATGTTTGCTTGTATTTTTGTTACGTAGTTGCCAAATGTGCGTAAGTTTACTTAGTATTTTTGTGTATGTTAGTAAATATTTGACCAATTCATTTATTTTTCCGCAAATAAATCTCAGTATTCAGTTCTATATTGTTTATTTTACCTTCAATATTAATGTAGCAAAGCAGTCCATACAATCAATGTATCTAAAAATACCAATTTAAATTTTAGGTGCAAAATCACATCTTGCAAACATAATTACAAGACATAGCTTATATACAAAGCCAGTAAAAAGTATATTGAAGGTTAACATAAAATAATTTTTTTGCCGAGTCAAATAGATGGTGCAATAGATGGTGCAAACACATTTTAACGTGAATAATAGTTTTGTTCACTACATAAATAAATAAGGCGCATTAATATATACATACACATACACACACACACACACACACACACACACACATATATATATATATATATATATATATATATCACTATATAAATATATCGATATCTATACAAAGATAGTTGTTACTATCCTTTGCGTTAGGCTTATAATATTTGCATTTTAGTTTAACATTGTGATTTTGGCTTTGGTCATGGATTTTGCCTACTAATTGAGATTCATATTCTGTTATTCTTTGTTATTTTACAAAGCTGACATTTTTGTGATTTTGCATTTGGTACTGGATTATGTTCAATCTGATAATTAATTCTCGAGTTGCTATTGTCAACGTGCCTACGGTTATTTTTGGTAAATCAATTAGTCTGTTTTGTAATCCGCTGCTTACAAGTCTCTCTTTACCTTTTTATCTAATTAAAATAAAACCTGAAATACATTTTGTTTTGTGATGATGTATACATGACGTCTTCACACAATTGTTTTTTGGTTTTTCTTTAATTCCATGTGAGCGAAGTCACGGATGGTCAAGGATATTGAAAAAATAAACGGTAACGTAAGCTATAAATATAAAATAAAATGAAGTAATGATATGCTAGATGTATCAAGTAGTCTTTGTTTTGATCATTTCGATTACATGAATTCGTATACGACTTCAAGTTTTCACATAAACATACCTTATTAAGCAGCTTAAGAACCTTTCTCCAATAAAGAAATGAAAGCAATAATTTCGATGGAAAAACTTATCACAAACGTTATATAATAGACTCAAGCTCATTATGGGAATAAAATAAGATTGAGTGCAAGATTTAGTCCAGACAGTAAGCAGAACTCGAAACTGATCCTTGATAGTTATTGTTGATAATGGATACTCAATATCCCGGCTCGACCTCTTATTGATCTCGTAAAGGTTTTTGTGACTTGGTTCTTGATAAATAATAATAACGAGATATAATATAATATTTGGAATATATCATTTTGGCGAAGTTATTTGGATATTTTGTTTATATTTTAGTCAATGTAAGATTTTAGATATTATCACAGGTTATCGCTAAGTAGTCACGGAAGCACGATATTACAGGCATTAAAATAGTTATAAAAAGGACATTGGTTTAAATGTTAGTAAGAATTATATAAATAATTTATTATAATAATTCCAGATTTCAACACATAACATTAAGAAGAAAATTACACCTCATTTGCTATTACAATACCATTCTTATCTAGACATTGACGCTAAACTCTAATTTGTTCAGGCTTGTGTTCATAAAGTGGTCAAAGTGTAAGATTTATTTTCTATTTATTTGGGCGATAGAAAAGGTAATGTCTGCTGGTTGTCACTCGACAAAATTGGGAGTAGGATGATTATGTGTTGTATTGTTTATAGTTTAGACACATAAAACGTTCCATATGAAAATAGAGCAAACAAGTATATTTTATTCTGTGAATTTTTACATGATAAACGAGGGTATTAGGAAAAGTTTACATATGTTTAATTATTCTCATATAAATAACGGACACGTTGCACAACAATTATGTCCCCGAATAACGTACTTACGATCTTTGAGCAAACAATGTAATGACTCGTGAAACAATGAATCCCGTGTTAAGTTCGACATTTGTTTAAAATTAATGCACGTATAACGAATTTGTCAAGGTGACAATGTAGAGATTATGTTAAATACCATTTGCCTCTGGAAATTAATTATTTCTGGCTGGAGTTTATGGCCTACATTCGCACGATCCGTTTTTATCTAGATATGGTTGAAATGAAATATTACGAAATGAAAAATTGTGTTGAATGAAAAATGAAAAATAATTTTATCTTTAAAATGAGAAAGGAGATGCGAATAAAACTGTGACGAGCAAAAAAGAAGAAGGTATTTAAGTCGACGGTATTTTTTTGACTTTTGTTCTTTATGTTACCTTATATTTACGGTATTTATCAACCAATTTGGTTGATTCTATTCTTATTTGGAAGCGAATACTCCAAGTATGGTCATATAAGAATTGGTTAGAATCTGACCATACTGCAGAGATAATGTTTGCCTAAATCGTGAGACTTGAAGATCCGCTATTTTTAATGAAAGTTTTAGGTCTCAAGCAGTCTCTCTCACTCAGACTTGTAGGATTCAATACCTCAATCTTGAAGCCGCAGGAGACTATCTGCCTCAACCGTGGACTTAAGGATTCGTTGTTTTTAAATTAGTATTTTGTGTCTCAAACAGTGATTCTGTCGTTGAACTCTAGGTATCAACATCTCAGATTTGATGCTGCAGGATTACTGCTTGTTTAAACCGTAGGAGTTGAGGATTTACCGTTTTTAAATTACTATCTTCTGTCTCAAGCTGAGATTCTGCCATTGAGTACTGGATTCCCACTTCTCAGTCGTGATACTGTGAGGGCACTTCCTGCTTATACCGTAAAAATCAATGAGGATCTGCTGTTTTTACGTTAGCGTCGTGTATTTCAAGTAGAGACTCTATTATTGAACTACGGGTTTTAACTCCTCAGTTTTCATGCTCCTGAGGTTTTGCCTATCTAAATCATAAAATTGAAGGAACTGTCGTTCTTAAATTAGTATTGTGGATTTCAAACAGGCACTCTGCCATTGAACTCCTGATTTAAATTTCTTCAGCCTAATGCTGAGTGTCCTGTTTTGTGTACGTTATATCATGTCTTATACATTAATCCATCAATTAGGATGATTGCTTTTTCCATTTCAATGACACGTTATAAAAATAGGAACAAAATTTGACCGCGGAAGTTGAAGGTATACCACAGAATTCCTCAACAATGAAGAGAACAGGTGCTGTTATCAAGTTTATATGATATAGGTTTAGTGATATAATAATAATACAGTCTTTTCAGTTTTAATATCACTGAGGGTGACATAAATCTGTCCTTTAGCAAAACCATGATACAATGATGGAGTAGGAAGATGGTGATAAGAACGTTTACTGGAGAGGAGTAGATTCGTTTTATTTGTTTTGATGTTATCAAGAAAATAACAAAGTAAGATAGTTAAAAGTTAGTATATCCTGGTATATATAAAGGCATAAATTAGTTCAGCTTAGTGGTAGGCAGATAATTCAGTAAATACAGGTATAAACACATTCGTGAATTATCTAAATATTAGATAGGTAGGTAGGTATTTAAGTAAGTATATACAGGTACAAAAGCCTATAGCAACAAGAATATTATTATTACATATTATTAGGCTGATATGTAGTATATGTTGATATGTAGCACTATAATATTATTAGGCTGATAATAGTATTTGTGGTATGATATGTGGCACTAGAATATTATTAGGCTGATATGTAGTATATGTAGGCGTGAAGAAGTGACTTAAATGAAGTCAAAAGGGGCAATGTGATTTATTCATCCATATGTATGTATTTATATATGAACACATTCATGTATGTGGAATACAGATTAAGTTTATTAAACGCCGCAGATATCTTTTCCGATTTAAATAAATGAGAAATCATTGATATTGGGTTTACCGTAAGTTCGTGACATTCTGGGTTATATGGAATATCATAGGCACTGAAAATGAAAAAATTAAGACTTTTGACGAAAATATTATTAGCGACACTAAGAAGTAAAAAGAAATGAAAATACTAGGAAGTTTTGTGGTTTAATATCGTTTCTGGATATAAATAAATTTGCAAAATACTGCTAGTGCTAGAGCTTTTGGAGTCGGTGTCAAGTGAAATATAACAATCATTTGAGTGTGTGTGAGTATGCATAAGAAAGAAGGGAAGCCTTCACCTGGAAAGCAAGAAATACGAAGTTTTCACAAAATAGCTCACGTGTTCACTCATTCGTCTATCACAAATGTTTTACTCGCTATAAATTTGACATAGTTATAATGAATATAAATTCTTCTGTATCTTATTTATTAACATTTAAATATATTTGTAGGGAAATATTATAGAGGTCAAATTAAGTATCATATTTTATCTAATTTTTATTAAAATATTGAAAAACAAAAGGATTCCGATGGTAATATATTAATTTGTCTAAATAATTTTAGATATATTGCTGAAAATATCAGCCAAAATTAAATTAGGTCAAAATTATGAAAAATGATATAGCCTTACCAGAAGTTTACCGAAACTTACTAAAAAACTCTATCGTTGATTTTATGAAATCATAACTTTCGAAAAATTTACGATATTTTTACAGCAAAAGGCATACTAACAAATCAATTTACGCACGGTGAAAATTAATATCTGTAAATAAAATATTTTAATATAAATATTTTGTATCCTTAAACGTTTATATATGCCTAAGTATATACGGAAACATTAACCAGCTCTACTCTTACGTTTTTCTCATATTTCTCGGTAAGATGTGTAATCAGAGATATAACATTTTCAGAAACAAAAGAATGATAAAATTTCATTAAAATCTACTAAATATATTTTAGAATTATATTTGAATAAAACAAATTCACTCTTTAATATATGAATATATTAACATGTTTATTATTTATTTTAGATATCTCGCTTTATTCTGCTTATTTACAAGTTACAAGTACTTCGCTTGTGAATTATATGTTCAATTTTAATGTAATAATTAGGTCAGAAGGCAACAAAGCACCATTAGTAACTAAAACACGAATTCTGGTTCTACGTTATGAGAGTATTCACGAATTCTGGTTCTACGTTATGATTAGTCAACATTAATTATGAGAGTAAAAGTGTGCAGATTTGTTAGAATATAATATATTGTTCAAACTTACTTTATTTGTTTATATAATGGTAAAAACCTAAGTAATTTTAAATGAAAAGTAATATAAGTATATTGTTTTTATTAACCTCGTCATGACTACACGATTGTGAATTTATTTCTGCGACCATTACTAGTAACTGCATTTCATATTGTATTTTTGATTATATGGGACAATAAAATATGTATTTTATTATTATTCTATAAAATAAAAAAATTAACTCCCACTGTGTCACTAAAGTTTAGTTTGGATCTGACCTTAATTTTTTTTTATGGAACTTATTAATTATAGCAATTGAGATAGATAATACGACATAAACACATTTGAATTGCCATTCTTGATGTTACCATATATATAATTACACACCGGTGGGTGAAAAGGAGTTTGTTGGGTATTATTTCCAAAATCTATCGTTTAAGCTTGGTAAGATGCATTGTGAACATTCTATAGTTCTAATTTTTTGTGATTTTGATGAAATTTTTTTATACTTCGGATAAGTTCATAAGTTTATTAGTTTCAAGATGACGGCAGTTTAAAATTTAAAAAAGTCTAAACAAATTACAGCTGTTTAAAATTTCAGACATTTTTTTTCTTACTCTTTAGTATTTATTTATTAGGGTGGAGTTTCATTACTGCTGTAGAATTTATCTAGTCCGAAATTCGCTATTAGGAGTTTCCAGTTATATATTTAAATTTAAAAGTGATTATAAGGTGACTTTGTTTCAGTTATTCAGACCTATAATTTAACAAAAATTATTTTATGATAAAATTTAGCATTTGATCCAATTTTATTTCTTCGAAAAAGATATGGGATCAAAACTATTATAATATGCTTGTTTGTTCATAAAACGAGCCGTGCACGAGTGGGCTATAAATTCCGTCCAGAAATTATTAATTTTCAGACAAATGGTAGGCAACATTAAGGTATTTTATACGTCGCCTTCCTAACAGAAATTTATACTTACGTACAGCTTTTAATTTCAGACCTATTTTGAACTAAAAGTAAGATTAATTCTTTTATGTTGTTTTGCGTTACGATCACTTGTAATTTGGTACCAAAAGTATCGTACATACCACTGATTGATTAAGTTTATTTAATACATGAAAACTTTATTTAATGACCTCATTTACGGGATAAAAATGTATACTTAGTTGCTTTACTTTTATATATGAAATATTTTAAAGCGTTTTCCTTATAGTCAGCACAATTAAATAAATTAACCGTAATTTTGTTGACTAATAGCTGTTAAAGTGATGTTGAAATGAAGGAGTTTTGATGAGTGTAAAAATATTAGTTATTTAGTTGCAGATAGTTTGTTCATAAAAAAGTTAAGGATTGTGTAGTCACAAAAAATGCAAAAAAAATTGAGAAAGTTTCAACCTATGAAAGAAGTAACTTTTAAATCTCCGGAAGATAGTATCTAATTCTTTTGGCACAACTATATACCTATTATTAACAAATAAACAGTAAAAACTGATTAATTTTTGAATATGTTTTTAGACAGAAAAATATTAAAAAATGTACATTTTCAATGTTATGGATTAATACATACTTTTAGTAAAGAGATAAAACAACAAGAGAAGATTAATTGCATATTTTAAGGGAAAAAAATACTCGTTACTTAGCTATTAATTAATGTTAGTTGATTTCTGTATTATTTTCTGTATGACTTCATTTTTTGAAATTATGTAATTGCGGGGTCTAAACAGTACCTTATTATTGCGGCAAGGTCGTCTGCCTATCCGTCTATATTGTCTATCTGTCGGAGCTTGCTAACTCTAAACCAAACAAGACAGACATTTGAAATTTACATAAAATATGTATTTTATTTGTGCAAAACTAAAAAAGGTATTTAAAATTATATTTCAAGGATGCTTCTACACATGTAATGGGTTGACAAAATTTAATTTACCGTTTTGAGTAGGGCATAAACCTGTTTTTTAATTTGTTTTGTTAGTGGACAATCAATGTTCATTGAAACCATGTATACAAGATGACAATTTGTGTTTTTCAAAATTGCGGATTCGGCAATAACCACCGCCCTCCAGCTCCTGTGGGGAAAAAGTGTGCACTATTTACGTATTTCTGTCACATACATTATTATTATTATACAAATGTATGAACGGAAGCACTTTTTTGCAATTAACTATCTAAAACTTTTACAATCTTCTTAACAACAGCTTAAACCTCTATTATTCCATTATATATGAATATACATGATGTCTCTAGTCCATGTATTTTGTCAATTATAATGTCTAGTCCATGTATTTTGTCAACCATTAAAATACTCATAATTGAGGGAGGTTTGAAAATTATTTGACGCCTGTGTCCTCTTGCAATATTTTTGGAACAAGCAATTGGATACATTCGAACGTGAGTCTGCGGTTTAATTTTCATTTAATTAACTTATTACCTAATTTATTGTACATCCTCGCGGGTGTATGCTTATCTATAACTAGTGCGCCAGATTAGTGTTTTAATTATAGAGTATTACTTTATAATTATATAATTCGGGTAATTCTTCAAGCAATCAACTTTTAACATAGTTTTTTTTGCAAATGGGGGAGCTTTCTATAAAAATGACACTATTTTCTACTTTTTTAAATGATTTATTATGATCCAAAAATGTCTTTGAAAAATGGCATGCGTCACTGTCCGCGTATCTGTACGTATATTCTTTCTTCCATCGATTGGTTAACTATCAGAATAGAAGCTTATTAAATATCACAGTGATTTATCATATAGTTGTTCATAAGCAAATTTGTTCAAAAACTCCCTCTTTTCTTGCTTGGTGGCTTATTTTTGACACTTCTCTCTGTTCCCCCTTATTTTTTAATTTTTATTTGTTTTTCCCGTTTTACAATTTTTTATTTGATAAACCTCAAAAGAAGCAGGCTGTGAATTTTTTATTTTACTAAGTGTTATTATTTTGCGTTCATGAAGGTGGAGATAACTCACTAAACTCGGCGATCGTTCAACGTATGATATGAGAAACCCTTAAACGGTACGGAGTATTTGTCACAAAAATGGATGCGAAATATGAAGCTAGAGCGAACTGTTATCAATATGTATAGACCAGTGATATTGCTTTGTTTATGCGAAAGACTTCATGGGTTAAAAATCGACACTCATATTTGTAGGAGAATAAAGGAAATACGTTTTCAGTGATGTATTGGTTGTGTGTCATTTCACTCTTGTATGTTAATGTAAAAGCAAACCTTATTTTATTAAAAATTCCAATAATATCGGATTAGCATTCTTAAAGAAGACTAATATAATATTTTCTCTCTATAAGGTTTTTTATATTTTACTTCGATATATTTCTTATGTTTGAATATATGTGACTTGAGTAGAGAGGATGTCTTTCTTAAATAAGTAAATATTTCAGTGCATGAAGATGATGGCATGTTTGGTAATGCGATTAATATTTTTTGCAGGAGAATTTTGTTATAATTGTCTTTAGTTCATAAAAATCATAATATATTTTTATACGCACCTTATGATATAAACAAAGTTCATATAATTTATATATTTATATGCTTTTGTTTCGGGCAAGTTGATAATTTGTAATATTTTTTCATTAAAATAAATCAGGATACGATGGAATATATGGCGTAGGAGCAATTACGATCATAAATTAATGACATTAATAAATATTGCTAACTAACAACCTTGGAGGTTTAAAATCATGCAGAAAATACCTTTGAAGAACATTATTATACTAAAACTACATAATTTATATCTGATATTTTTTTTAATTTTAATAACTTGACAACGGAAAATTATAATACGTAAATCAACCAATTAAAACGTTTGAAAATCGAAATATATACTCATGAAATCGAATTTCAAAGGTCGAACAAACCATTAAATTGTAAAAAACGCACTTGATACTTTAATCCAGCGAGACCATTTAAAGTGTTTATTTCGAGCGAGCGTGTTATAAATTGTTTACTTAAATTCGAGACAGTGGGCTGTTTATTTATCCACTTGCTACTTTTGCTGAAATACTCTATTTACGTATATTGACAGACACACGCTAGCCTATTGAGGTGTTTTTAACTTTACTACGTGAGCGAAAAGGGCTATATTTTTCAGTGGCTTGTTTATCCGTATATCATACTTTATACGCGTTTATATTATACTTTATTTTTGAATATGATAATTTCACCGCTCTCAATCTAAATGGCTGCATGTAATTAATATATGTTCCTCTCCATCAGTCATATATCAATTACATTATTAAAATGTAATTGATATATGACTGATGAAATCATTGATTTTATAACCCACATACGGTCTTTTGAATGTTTGATGTAAGTGTTATCAATGATTTGACATTCCCAATTTTAAGTTTACCAGTTCAGTAGTTTTTAAGTTATTTTGCTTCTAAGGTTTTCTGTGTTTCCGGCACCTTATTCATCAGTAGATTTTCAAGAATCAAAGCTGAGAAAAATGAGTATTTAAAAAAAATAATGTAAATATATATGAAAATACATCCTTATAAGATCCCAACGTTAGATTTCATTTATATACTGAAAATAAAACAATTTCAATAAATAGCAAAAATGTGTATTAAAATCGTTCATTAACCGATGGTAAGAAACGTTGAACTTTTCTAAAATTTTCAAACTATAATATAAACACATTTTTATAATGCAATTCTGCGTTTATAATTGTTTTTAGGATAAATGTATTCATGAGAATCAAGATGTCAACTGAAATGAAACGGTGCTAATTTCGTCATTTAGCATTTTATTTATTGGGACATTTTTCGGGTACTATGGGCCTGTCTTTACGAAGTAATATAAGTTTATGCAGGATATTGCAAGATAACGAAGAAAAAAAAAAAAAATATATATATATATATATATATATATATATATATATATATCCTCCATATTACATTTCAAGAACTTGGTCAACCCTTACCTTACCCTTAATAATGTATAGGTTCTCTAATCCATATGCGACTCTTCTTAAACCACAGTTGCTCATTAAATCTAATAAAGGATCAATTATAGTGATATCACGATATTACAATTGCATTTCCTTAATTAGTTTTTATTCCGTTTATTACCTATAATCTTATCTTAACTTTCTCCCTTTCATAACTACTATAAGCCTTCTTAAGATTTATAAAACAAAGTACATTTTTTCGTTAACGAAATGTTCGTAAATTAGGAATCTGAAAGAAAATCTTTACCCGTGTAATTCTTTTCTTATCTTAAACCCTCTTGTACATCCTACAGCATTTTACCATTGTTACCTAATCATTCAATTAAAATTTATCCATCTGTACTAGAAGAAGACATTATGTTACTTTTATTGAATAGATATTATGTTACTTTTATTGAAATAGTATGATTAATCAATCAACAGGGAACATCTTTCGTAACGTTTCGAAATTACGGCTGTCTCTATTTTGTCATTATATTAAAAATACACACGCTTATAGTTAAAAATGAATCACTTTTATTACACCTGTAAATTATAATATTGACAAAGTACAAAATAAATCTAAATGATATATAAGTTTATAAATTAATAAATTCAAGGTTTGAATCAAATTAAGTTTATGAACATAATATATAATAAAAAGGAAATTTAAGATGAACCATATCTAAAAAAACAAGTTCTTACCAAATAATGCTATTCATAAATTACGTTTCATTGCGCCGTTATGTGTGAATATAGTCGTTAATGCCAAATACAGTCACACGAATACAAGACACTGTCTAATTTATTTGCCGCGTGGATTTAAAAATATTTCGAAGGAGTCTTATTTTTCTTGCGCAGTGAGCAGTTTAAATATATCTATTCGTAGAAACTGATCTCGCGTAGTATTTTCCTATCGTCAACCGAAATAATTGAAATTGTAAAGCCAAAAAATTATCTCTCCCTTGCTAACATAAGACGATGTCACCGAACTGCGTAAAAAAGCTTTCGCGCGTTTTAACGCGCGCGTAATTAGGCTAATTATGTGCCACATCACCACTTAGTCTAAATTTACGTGAATATTTTTTTAAGAGATTACAATATCTTTAATTATTGTTTTATAAAACCATTTAGGAGATTCTATTGAAATTCGTGAACTGTTGGTGAAGGAAGTATTTGTAAACTCACATAAGTATTTGATTCACTAGGCTTTACTTGGGTATGCGAGGGGGGTCACTTTGCTAATACGTTGACCTGATTTATAATGTGTCCGAACCTTTGATAAGGTAATGATTATCGAACTTTTGACCGTAATTTTTAAGTTATGGGACGACAAATAATTTCCATATAAAGAACGTAATATATGATTCCAAGAAGCGAATCTTCTGAAAAAGGAAGCAACATCGTGAGACATCGTAAATTAATCACCCATCCAAAATCCAATCAACACCAATATTTCATAACTTCTTACTGATAAAATATACCACGATATGCAACACAATATAATTTTTAGACATTTATTTTTTCAAAACACGGTCTTTAAAATTCTCTCAAGCATACTTAAGAGATATTTTACACACACACACACACACACACACACACACACACACACACACATATATATATATATATATATATATATATGTATATGTGTATATACCCTTCATATTAAATTCCGAAGACTTGGGTCAACGAAAAATACCTTTAGTACTTTTAACCAGTAAGTCACCATCAAAAATCTGTAGCTCCATAGACCAGTATTTTAGGTATATTAATTTCATCTTTATACCCCTGGCTTTTTCCGAAAAAAAGTTTTTTGACTATGTACGTAAAGGAGCAATAACAAAGTAATCCTATGAGGGTTTTTTTTTTCATTCTGATGTACGGAACAAAAAACAAAAGTGTTACTGCCAGTTGATATCGCAAGTCGTGTGTTCTACGGGTACAAAAAAACTCATAACAGAATTAAAATGTTTTTTTTCAAATATAAAACAGTAATTAAAACATTATTACTTTCATGTGGCTAGGATTAAATGATCAAACAATTGCTTTTTGACGTAACCATTATCGTAAATTCCAAACCGTCGCAATGTAAAATAACATACAAATCTTAGTTAACACATAAGTTGAATATTGAATATATTTGGCGTTAATTTTATAGAAATTCATTATTCACAATTAAATGAAACTACGTGATGTAGTATTATTTCTACTTTCTTTAAGTTCTTTACCACGACCTAGGTTTCGTTGTATTACAACATCTTCAGGTGGGATATTGGCAAAGTTCACTTTGTTAATTGTAAAAATAAGTTGACAACATAAGTTGTCTGAATATCAGCGTAATGCTTTGCGGACAAAATAATGTATTTACTTATGTTATTTCAAATAATAAATAATTTATAAAGTCTGTAAAAATAATTTATAAAGTGTGTAAATAAAACTGGTGTATTAAGCTGGGAATAATATTTGAAGTATCGCTTTTACATCAGCTTTATTAAGTACTAAGTATAAATACTCGAATTCCAACCTCACAAAGATAAATATAAGGGTGGATATTTGTAAATACAAATAATAAAGAATTAATATCGTAAAATTATTTTTTTCCCTTAACACATGTGCACTTTTCAATTCTGATATATTAATATTTATAACTATCGTTTTGTATCTATAAAAAATAGTCTAATTATGTGTAGAGGGATAAAAAATATAAATATTTTCAGTTACATTCTTTTTGTATGATTTCTAAGCAAATGTAATCGTTGAATGTATTTAACGGTTCACATCCGATTTATTTACCGGAAGAGAAATTATGTAATTTTTTATAAAGTGCAAAATTTGGCGGTATTCACATTTTGCTTTGTTTCAAATTTGGCTTTACTTTTATATTTTGTGTTCGAGAAAAGATTTGAAGTTTCATGAAGCTATCATTTAACTCGAATAATGAGAAATATTCTTGACGAAAACGTGTACTGAAGAACAATGATATCCCTTATTAATACCTAACAACCGATATGAATCAGTAATTTCTTCTACGAAGGAGTAGCTATGGGCGGAAATTGTTATTGATATTTATCGGAAAATTTATCGGAAAACAACAAGAATATCTTTGTAGTGCTATTTCGGTTTCTCATTTTGTATCTTAATGCGAAAGAATAACTAAGGTTATTGAAGATTACAGTAATATTGGTAGAAGTTTAGAGTGTAGCAACATATATTTTTTTGTGAGTGAAACAAATGAAACGTATGAGACTATAATTCGCATTATTACATAACCTTGATTGCAGTCTTATTATGTCATTTGTACTTCATTCATTATAATTATAAACGATGTTTTGTTTATTTATTAATTCATAAAAAAATTACTTGCAAAGTCAAATAGACACCCCGCGGATTCAATTATATAACAATTATCTCTTTGTCATTTTTTGTATTTATACATTTAATATATCATGATATATTAAATGTGTAAATTTAAATTTAAATTTATAATTAATGTTTAGGGTTATTATTTAAACATTATGTAAATATCAAAAATTTTATTGAGTGATATAGAAAATGAAAATTTACTACATTTGCATTTACCAATATCTCTTAGGTATGCTTGAGAGAATTTCAAAGATCGTGTTCCGAAAAAAAAATTATTAAAAAATATATTGTGTTGCATGTCGTGGTATCTTTTATCATTAAGAAGTTATGAAATATGGATGTTGATTGGATTTTGGATGGCTGACTAATTTTACGGTATCTCACGATATAGCTTCCTTTTTAAGAAGACTTGCTTTTTGCAAATGTATATTACGTTCTTTGTTTAGAGTTTATTTGTCATTTCATAACTTAAAAATTACGACACGCATTTTTATAAAATCTTCGATGATCATTAGCTTAGAGTTTAAACTATATATTAAGACATCATTATGATTAACAATCAATATGAAAACCGACTTGAAAAACTAGCTTTAAGGTTGGAAAAGTATTAGAAAATAACATCCGGACACATTATAAATTTGGTCAACGTATTCGAAAAGTAAAGCCCCTCGCATACTCGCAAGTAAACCTAAGTAAATCAAGTACTTTAGGGTGTAAGTTTACAAATATTTCGTTTACCGACAGTTCATGACTTTGGATACAGTTTCCTAGATGGTTTTAGAAAATATTAATTAAAGATATTGTTAATCTCCTAAAAAATTCAAGTAACATTAGACTAAGTGCTGATATGGCACATCATTAGCCCAATTACAAATGCGGCAAATCTTTTTTACGCGTTCGGTAACTTCGTTTTATGTTAGCGTGGGAGAGTATTATATTATTTGATTTTACAATTTCAATTCCTTCGGTTGACGATAGGAAAATAACACACGAGATCGGTTTCTACCAATAGATATATTTAAACTGCTTGCTGCACAAGAAAAATAAGACTCCTTCGAAATATTTTAAAATCCACGCGGCAAATAAATTAGACAGTGTCTTGTATTCGTGTGACTGTATTTGGCATTAACGACTATACTCACACATAACGGTGCAATGAAACGTAATTTATGAATAGCATTATTTGGTAAGAACTTGTTTTTTTTAGATATGCTTCATCTTTAATATCTTTTTTATTATATATTATGTTCATAAACTTAATTTGGTTTAAATCTTGAATTTATTAATTTATAAACTTACATACTATTTAGATGTATTTTGTGCTTTGTCAATATTATATTTTATTATTATAATTTCTAAGTGTATTTTAGGTGCATTAAAATTATTCGTTTTTAACCGTAAACTATTTTTAATATAATGCGATAATAATAACAGCCGTAATTTAAAAATGTTACGAAAGACGTTCCATGTTGTTGCGTTAATCATACTATTACAATAAAATTAATATAATGTATTCTTCTAGTACGGATGGCTAAATTTTAATTGAACGATTGGATAAGAATGATAAAAACTGTAGGATGTGTAAGAGGGTTAAAGATAAGAAAAGAAATACATGGATCAATTTTTTTAATTTCAGGTTCCTAATTTAGTAATATTTTGTTAACGAAAAGATGTACTTTGTTTTATAAATCTTAAGTAGATTTGTAAAAGTTATGAAAGAGAGAAAGTTAAGATAAGTTTGTAGGTAATCAAGAAACAAAAAACTAATTTTTCGGTACTAAGTATTAGGTAGGGCACGCTACGGAGGGAATCACTTGTAAATACATACTTATTATTAAATTTCTCACCCAAGTGTAATCTAATAATTGATAATATTATGTTCTTTCACTTTTTAAAACATTCATCATTTTTGATAAAAGGCCAACCCAATGGTATTAAATTTCATGCAAATGGTATAAATTTGATGCAAATGGTATTAAATTGAAACACATTGTCGATCACCAAGCTTTGCATTAAAATGTTATCAATTATTTCGATATATATTTCCTAATATAATACTTTAGCAGAATTTGTCAAATTACTTAGATGCAAAAAGAATAAATGCAGTTTAAAACCAGTGAAAATTTGACAGTTTTTAGTTATTAAATGAAAGAATACATATCAAAAACGGCATATTAAAAAAATTATTTTCGTTCTCTATTATCCCATAAAAAATTATTTGGAAACTATTTCTCATACATAGTGCGCTTTTGTAAACTACTTGTTAATTTTTTTTATGAAAAAAAGTAATTCAAAAATTTAAATAAATAAGAATTATTGCGGTGAGAGGTTAGAAAGTTGATATTTGACGGCCCTTCCATTATAGCAAAAGCCATTTGGTAAATTTATTTTTTTTATTAAAACCACGGGCGGTATTTATTCTCGTTAACCCGTTGTTTTTATGAATATTATTTTATTTATAGAATGAAAAAAAGTGCTATTATCACCAAGGATCGTACAAGATTAATTTAAAATATAACTCCCGGCTAACCGCTAATATTGATAAAATTAGCATACGATACATTTATTAAGAAAACATAATCTTAAAATTGGCTTCGATCTTCCATTATATTATTTTTCCAATAAAATATAAATTCGAAGATATTTCTTCATGACAATATACATTTCAAACTGTCATGACGAATAAGCACATTCACAAACTAATAAAATAAATACAAAGAGAAAACGAGTATTACATAATTAACTCATTCAATAAAATTCACTGATAAAATAAAATATGTAGGTCTATTTAGAAACTAAAAAATTAAATATTTTTATAAAAAGTCATATCATTACAATTTGTTTACTTCGGCTGATATTTAACAGATATTTATAATACATAGTGATTCGGCATGTGTGTACGTATATGATGGTCAAATAGATGCAACAAAACATGGATTGTACACTCTGAATACAGCCGAAGGTAAGCTGCTGAGTGAAGTCTTATTTTCTCTTTACAAGTCGGACTATAACGTAATCAATTTGTAATTAATCGATACATTATTCCTAATTTCATACTTCTTTCGACAGGAATGAAATTTGTACGTTTTAACTAATTAAGTTTTTAAATATTATAATGTATATTACAATATGTAAATTATACTATAATATCAAGATTAGTTACACGTTAATAGGGGCAATTGAAGCGTAATTATAAGAAAAACGCTTCTCTTATCATTACTGTTAGTATTACCAAAAACTGATAAGAAATATTTATATTTAATTTTAATGATAATTATTGAGATATTTATATAGAGACCTCAAACACCCGACTGTGATGTAATAACATTACATCATTCTTTGTTAGTGTGTATAATGTGTAAATGTATCTACAATTGATTTCCGGGTGATTGAATAAAAAATATTTCCCCATAAATAAATCAGGACCTTTTATTATTTTTAGCGAATTTAAATTAAGGAGATGACGCTATTGCGGCCAATTTTCGGTAGGAAATTTTCTAAAATTTCACTATATTTCCCCGATTATTTCCAATTTTATCGAGAAAGGAAGGTCACCACATTCTGCGGCCCCGCAATTCTGCTTCTTTCTATATATATTTAAATAATAACCTCTTTCTATATACAGTTAAGTAACTTTTTGTCTACGACTTCATGTCGTTTATCTAAATATTTATTTTATTTTACCTAGAGAGCTGCCAGCAATACAATATTGATATACTTAGTTTGGCGGAACATAAAATACGTTAATATTTTCTTGTAATGTGTGTACAAACAAACAGATAGTTGAATGAACCTTTCTAAATACGATAATTTTCTGTAGTTTGTTGTTGATTAAATATATTGTTAATGCACATTTTTTTAGTGTACCATAGCCGATTGGCAAAAACTAATTTTTTATCCGTTTGTTCCCGTTTATACCATAACGTCGTATCTCTTATTAGCTATAGTTGAATTATGTGAATCCAAAAAAATAAAATCCTTTTAAATACTTGCAGAATTTAACGTTAAATGTCTATATTAAATATTTATATATATTTTTATATTAACGTTAAATGTTGTTATTTAATGTTACTTGTGCTTTAGCATGTATTCTAAAGTACATATAACATTTAACGTTATACAGTAACATTTTAAGAAACCATTTACATATTTAATAATATTTTTTACTGAGTAAACATTTTGCCTCGAACATCTTTGCAGGGGTAAAAATATCGCACCTTGCCTTAAAAACCAATGCCTTAAAAACTGTGATTTTTAGTTATCGCCATAGTTTTTAAATAAACTTATGGTAATCGTTCTAATTTGAAGTAGGGGTTGAGAGGGGGTTGGAGAGGAGAAGGCGTGGTCAAGCATGGAGAGGATGATATATTTTTGTGAAAATTTTATAAATTAAACAGAAACTCAGCTTTTTAATCTTTGTAACTTGTAATTTAATAGATATCACATAGAGTACACGAAGTAAATGGTTTTTTCCGAGTTTTTCATTTGCTTTCTCTAAAACGTTCATAAAAACATTTTTGAATTAATTAAAAAATAATTTAGCCATTATAAATTTCGCATTTCTACGTCAAACTGTCTTTAGGTGAGGACGGAAGGACGTATAAGCATTCCGTTTTTTGCTTGTTAAACAGGAAACCCTGATTAGGAAATACTTTCATTAATTAAAGAATGGAAGTACAATAAAATCTCGGGAAAAACGTACTAAACCCGAACCAGATAAATTTTAGTTTCTTTATTTTGGTACACAGATACTATGTATTGTTTATGGTTAAAATCTGTAAAGTAGTTTCGGAGGTCTGGCCCAACAAAACCAAGTTTTGTTTCATAACCGGCCCGAGTTTCGCCCGATTGACGAAAATAAAAAAAAGATAGAAAATTATAGAAGTAGCGATACAAGTGGATTGTGATGAATAGATGAGATGAAATTTGAGATGAGCTGCTTTCCTTACATATTGATTATTGTTCTATATTATTGTTTAAGTTTATATATAATTTATATATATATATATATATATATATGTATATATATATATATATACATATATATATATATATATATATATATATATATATATATATATATATAATTCCAAGGATAGTAAATATAATTTTCAGATTGATAAAATATTGAAGTGTATTTCAATGTACTTATACTTGACGTAGATCAATTTATCCATATTTGACTATGTCAGGTATACGTAATACTAAAAGTTTATCAATCGGAAAGCTATTTGATACTGATAAGTAGAATTTTCTATATACACAAAAATATTTTTTTTAATTTGTTTTATACGAGTTCATGTTGGTTAAAATACTGTCTCTTACTCACCAAGCATACACAGATAATCGATCATCCATATTTATTATTTTATGAACATACACGGAACATGTATTATAACAGATCGCGCATATCTTTTCAAAAATTGGAAATGATTAAAATTTTGCAAATAATTTAAATCAGAAATTTTATTTTCATTAAATATTGAATTATTTGTATTTTGTATATAGAAGTGGTAAAAATATTACTTTCGCTGCCTACCTTGAAATTCGTTTTGGATTCTTCAGTAAGGGTCTCCGTGACAAAAAGTATTTTCAATGATTACTGCTCTTATTTTCATAATATCTCAACGACACGAAATTTATCTGACATCGGGTCTTTACTTGACATCGCGACTTTCAACTGATATATTTTTAATATCATGAAAAAATATAATAGCATTATGACGGAATTTAAAAAAATGGCTAGTTTCTAAAATTAATGAAAATTTGGTTACGCAAAATATTTTTTTCTATAATGTTAACTTTGCTAGCCTGGTTTATGATGAAAAGAAGGGATGGTACCTCAATAATTACTTCTGAAAAAAAGTTTAGTTACACTTTTGTCTGGTTTTTCTACTGCTAAACCTAGAACATTTTTAGGAAAATTCTGATGTTTTGAGATACTGTTGTGTAATGTTATTAATCTAAGCATTAGTTTATTACATATAAACAATTTATGGTGTGTTATTAAGTGTTCATCTCGTCATCATATAATGTTCATGTTCATCATGGTAAAGGTATGTTTTGGTGGTTAGATTTTGCAATAATTTTTGAAAACCAATTGATATTCATGTTTTTAAACTAATAGTACGACAAGTGGATTCATAATATATGTACATTTTTTTTTCCGTTTTTTTTATGGCTTTTGACATCTTCTCTTTGTCACTGTTAAATAAAAATATTTATTAGTGCTATGAATATAAAATCTTCCATTTTATTTTCTTTTATTTATTTACTTATTAACATACATTTCCGGAAATATTACATTTTTAACATCATTGCTTTTCAATAACGATGACTGGACAATTAATTAAATTCAATAACTTTGCCACACATAACGGTGATTTACTTTAACAAGTTTATTCTCGGTCATCATAAATACGTTACACTCTGGTGTAACTAGATGCCGGTATAGCAAAAAGATGATGAAGTGAGCGAAAGTAGTAGTAATATCAGTTACAAAAATAAAGGGTTTAAAAAATTTTCGGTTTCAAAATCTTTCTATTTAGCAATGGGAAAATGAAGAGAAAATCGGTAGAAAATAGAAAACGAAAGTAAACATATCGTTTCATGCATAAATATCGAAGAAATATTTTTGACACGTCGATCATCAGGCTATATTTAGTCTTATACGGGTTCCAAATAATAGAACTTCTTATAACTTGTTTTATATTAAAATCTTATGCAGCAGATTAATTGAAGAAATACATCCAAAGTTCTTAGCATTAAAACAAGTCAAACTCTTTTGAATTAATTTTTGTTACATCCACCAAATAACCACGAAAAGTCAAGCGCGAGTCGAATTGAATTCCTAGATCAATTACTTCAATACGTTGGCATAAAAGCGTCCCGCTAATGGTGTATTCATATGCAAGAGAAGTGCGTGCTCGATTCTAGCTTATTACAGAAAATTTGCTTGAATTGAATCGCAGATCGTTCGTACGGCTTCACTCGAGAACTCATCGATATGACGCTGAAGCAATTAACAATCTGCTTTACTTTTAATAGCTCAGATAATCGTCATATCATTGCAAATAAAAGGAAATGTGCAGTTTAACTACATTTTTGCACCCAATTAAATAAAACTACATGATATAGTATTATTTCTACTTTCTTTAAGTTCTTTACTACGACCTAGGTTTCGTTGTACTCGTATTACAACATCTTTAGGTGGGATATTAGCATAGATCGTTGCTGAAAATGTTGTAATACAACGAAACCTAGGTCGTGGTAAAGAAATTAAAGGAAGTAGAAATAATACTACATCACGTAGTTTCTTTTAATTGTGAATAATGAAATTCTACAAAATTAATGCCAAATATATTCTACATTTCAGCTATTATTTACCAAGATAATGAATAGGGAATTTATGAGATTTAAGCCTGATTGAATCCTGATTACGTGAAATAAGAATAAGATCACTATACTCGTACTCGTACGTATCGCTTTCTATACGCAAGTTACGAAAAGTAAAAAAATTGGTTCTGGGAAAAATGAAACACATCTCGAATTTTTGAGTATTAAGTTTGAATCTCGTGTGCGAGATGGGTTTCAAAGTTTCATAAAAATATATACACTCTCCCTCCTACATCAGATTTTTTCTTCTTTTTCTCTTTATCAACGTGATCACGTGTCACATGATACATTCTGTTCTGGAAAAGAGTGGTGAAAAAGAAAAAAGAGTAAGAGAGAAAAGAGTGGCGAAACGGAAGCAAACCATATATAAAGACTAGATGTTTTAACCCAAGAGGCACGCTCTTTCGAAGTCTCTTCTAAAATTTTCTTTTGAATTTTTTTTTAACAAATAAGCATTTTCGTCAATTTCTCTTACCAACGAATTTTATATGTTTAATCGTACCGATATACAATAAATACCTATTGCAGATTTTACGTACGACTGCAATTAAATCTGGCCTGAACGACCAAAACTATTGGATGCTTACGGGATTCCACGTTGCCCGCTTTTATAATATTCTGAGATATATTAAAAATAAAATCTATGGCAGTTAGAACAGAATGATGAAAGGACTCGTTTATCTCATAAGGTTTTATCTACTTTGTTTACCCTTAAATACCCCATAATTAGAAGGTGCACGTATACCTTCCAAAAAGCTTGTGTGTCAGATTATCCCGTTATATCTGATATTAATGAGGTTTCAATAAAAATCGTACAGATCTTTTTAACAGAGTCTTTTTTAGCCGGATATTATGTTTATGGCGTAAAATTGAAAAAAATGAGAAGCGACATTTAAATACAGGTGTGTGAATAACGTTGCTAGTATGCGCTTGGTAATTGAGGAAGTTAAGGGATTTTAAACATTTAGAAAATCCTAATGAATATTTCGCCTAAGAGTTTGCAATGCGCATCGTAAATCTAAAATAAGATAAAATAATATTTGTCCAGTAAATGTTGTGATTATCACGAAATCCAAATAATTACGTAGTACGAGTAATAAGAGTACGAATTGAAGAAGACCAATGGAGGAGAAGTCATATTATTTGGTATGATGTAAATACTACGTCAATCGAAGATTTTTCCAAAGTTGCGGATGATAAATTGCTCGAAATTAAACTCGAAGTTTATCGACTATAGTAGATAAAATAATATACTATCAACGTAAAATGAGAATAGTAGTTTTTATATTATAAATGTGCTGAGAGATATACAAACCATTACGAGGGTTAAACTACGGTCAAATGCTAAGTATGAGTATTTCTAAATAAATATGTGATTAAAACTTGTTATAGCGACATCTAAAAAAATTATAAAAAATCCTAGCACATAATATAAACTATTATGGGCTAGTGGAAACCTTGGACATATGAAGCAATAAATGTAGGCACTTTCTATAATAATTAAACGATGGTGCCAGTTCATACCTTATTATTTAAAGTAACAAATCGCTGTTATAAAGTAAAACAAAAAAATGTCTATCATGGCTTCACCAAAATATTGCTCATGTCTTGATTTTTCTATTTATTTTATAGAACCCATTATAACAAAAGAGCCACGCTTGATTAAAGTGAAACAATTGTATAAAAATTGCAAACGAAACCTAAAGTAGAAATAAAACCAGCATTGCCTGGTTTTTATTGTTAGCGTAACATAATTTTAACGGGTTTTAATCAGAATAAAATATATACATATTACAAAGAAAAATAAAAACAAAATAAATAAAACGTTATTTACACACACACATGCACCTAAAAATGTATATTATAAAATTGTACAATTAACGTAACTGCACATTGAAGACTCTTCTTAAAATGATTAAGGGTTACATAGTAAAAGTAATAGAATACAGAAATATATTTTTTGTAATTTGCGTCTCTTTGTCTGCTTGTCACGCGTTGTAAGATATTTTTGAAGACTATAAGAGTTGACTTGAAGTAACATTTAATTTTAATTTCATTTGAATCAGCGGACTCAATAATAAAATATGCAAAAAGTCATGCATCATTCATGATCAAGGGATGATCTGAGGTGAAATATGAAGTGGTATGGAAAAGGAAATTGTTTAAGTAAGCAATCTGAATTCGGGCAGATGCATGAGTACATACGTCGTTATTGGTCGTCTTATGCACACAATAAAATTTAATAAAAATGTAAAATTGTTGCATCTGTACGTTGGCGTTATTTAGAAAAAAATAATTTACGGGAATGTAATAAAAGTAACATAATCCAAAAATACTGTTTTTTTAATATTTGTCCGTTTGTCTATAAACAAGTTGATTTGTTCACGTGTCACGCAGGAATAACTAAAAGATTTCGATGAAGGTCTTCTGGTGGATTCTATTGGGATTCGAATAACATATAGGCTACGTTCAATCGTAATTGACTAAAAAGAAAATATGACGATTTGACGTAAAGTACATTTGCCACAAAAAGTTTACTTTTATAATTATCATTTAATTAACTTAATAATATTTTATAGCCCACAAGTGAACGAAATTGCGGACAAAGCTAGCTCTGTTACAAATTACATAGTAACGTAACGGAACCTCCCCGTTGTCGTTGTGGTGTTTTTTTATAAAATCGAGATCTTAGCAAGATGGCAGGATAACGCAGTCACGTGAGTATAAGTTGAGGGTCCATTACCCCTTTCTAGCTTAGATGGGTGGAAAAATTATATCAATGAGTGCTCTCTTTTAATGTAACAAGAAAGATTTTAGCTTAATTTTGACCCAGTTACATAGCTCTGTATAAGAGCACTATATAATAATATGTCATATCTTATTTATGATATAAACAATACTGATTATAAAGTCTGTTGACATTTGCTAGACACAAAACTAATTCCTATTCCGTTACCAGATACTTATTCTATTTATTTCTTTATATTAGTTCTAATATAAAAAAGTTTTTTAATCAGATCTTCGTATGAAAAAAAATATAAAATTTTAAATTGAATATTTATATAATACTATTTTCATTTATTGAATAGATATCGTGCTTCTTTTTATGTGTACGATAATGCTTAATCTGTAATTTACTAGCCACGATCCATAGATTTTTTTTTGTTATTCAGAGATATATGATAGAACTAGGTTATAACAAAATATTTTGTTGTATTAAATTTCGTTCCTTGGAAATATATCTTAAATCAAAATTTTATTTGCTTATAAAAGGGGCGTTAGGATAGGCGACAATAAATTCCTCGCGGAATTAATTTCTAGAGACAAATTGTATTCAACGCATATTCTACATCGCCTCCTGAACAGAAATTTATATTAACATACAGGTATTAATTTCGAACAAATATGGAACTTTACGTAAAATTCATTGCTTTATATTGTTTACACAATGAGCATTTGTCCATTGGTAACATTTTTGTCGTACACGTCAATAATTTATAAGAAGATAGTTAAACCACGTTTTTACAACTTTGTTTAATATCCTGTTTTACAGGTTATAAATGCACAAACTTTAAATATACGACAGTTATGCTGCTTTTATATATGTTTTATTTTAATGGTATATTCTTAACGTCCTATAATTACCAAAATGACACAAATATTCTACTCGTAATTTCTTCGACTACTAGCGCTAGACGTTTAATTGAAGTGAAATAATAAAACGTCTAGCGCTAGTAGAATGAAACCTTTTAGCGAGTATAATTACAGTAGAAATTAAGTTGCATATAATAAGTTAAGGATCGTGTCCTTTAGAAAGAAAATGCAAGGAATTGTGAGAAAGGTTTAATCCGCCAAAGAACTAATTTTTTCCAAAATTACCGGAAGAGAGGATATTGTTTCCCCTTCCTAATTGAACATTGTAGAATACAGAAACTATTAATGAACAAGCTGCGAAAAAGTGGATGAATTGAAAAAATTTTCTTGACTTTTGCGTATTAACGAGTTTTTTCATAAAGTTTGTTAAATTTTGATTTCTCAATATTTATTAAGTGTGAATTTAAATGCACGAGTACGCAGGACAAGTCCTCACGCAAACTGGACATTTTTGCTATATGCAAACCGTTCGAGCCACTTTTGACCTCAATGTAAATTAGTTTTTATTTAAGAAAAATAAATATAATCATGATAAATATAGTATATAATTATTTAATTATAATATAAGTTATCTATTTTTTTACTAGTCTTGATACCGAATAACAAATTTTATTATTGTGTCTATATTAATATTCCGAGATAAGGACCAAAGAAAATATCTAGATTTGGTTCGCTCACTGACAGGTTATCAGAACCTTTAGGTTACTTCCGATAATTAGCAAAATAAAATTTGACACCTTGAGAGTATATGAAGTTTATGAAATAATTATGAAATCGGCCAAGTGGGAGTTGGATTGGCGGCAAATCTTCAACAAACTTATCGATGCAGTTTTTTTTAAACAGTTAACTACGTCCCAAGTTAATAAATAACTTTGTTTTATATTTTATTACTTTTAATACAAATTTTCCTACTAAATGTAAAGTAAATATTTCATAATTAAAATCGCAATAAATAATTATCAGTAAAGTAATTAGTTTGGGCAAAAAATCGAATTCTACAAAACGCGCTTGTAAAGTTCCTTACGACCTGTTGGTATTTGAATGCGGACATTTTACTATTTCTGTTGGAGGTAATTAAAATACTTATATTTATGTGTTCACTCCTAATTACTTGTATTTACCACTTTAGGCAAATAGTACAAATCTCTGTGAAAGGTGAAGCTACACCACATAAAATTATTTCTAAGCCACCTGATGGCAGTTGTATGTTTACGTAATGCACGAGTGCACGGACAAGTTGTGCGTTTTCTAAATTTGATCCAATTATATTACTTGAACTCGTAACTATGATGGAAACGTATGTAGTTCTTATGAAGAATATCCCACTGCTACATCGAACATTTATCTTATATATCTTTATGTGAGCTATGGGGTGCAAAGCATCTTGTACCTCATAAATTTATTTTAATAACGGTGTGTGGCTCTAAAGATGGCTTTAGCATATGAGAGATCATTTGCTTCTATTGAGTCATAACAAGTTGTTTTGTATCACTCAAGTTATTGTAATAGAGTGCAATGACTTAGGTCAAAAATATGTTATAAAAAGAATATTGACAGAAAAGTTGTTGATAACCTATGGTACGATCAAATATTGCCTCAGTTCAGAAAACTGGTATAACTTTTAATGTAAAAAAGGCCTAACGGAAATAGTGAATGAAATCAGATGTATAAAAAATTAAGTTATAGAATATAGATACTAATTTACAACTTTTTAGAAACATGTCTAATCATATTTGTTGAAATTCTACCAAAAACAAAAAAATAAAAAGTTCAGAACGAGTTTTCCTGAGGAGTAATACATTTTTGGGCTAACAAAATTTGTTGAAATCCAAATCATTACCAAGTTCAAAAGCACGTTTCCATACACCAAGATAAAATGCTACTTGGAATAATAAAAGTCACAGATTAATAATATTAATAGACACTGTCAACTAACGACTTTGGAATTTAAAAATCATATGAATTAATATCTTTTAAGTAAATAAGTAAACAACAACAATACCACTCGTAGTTAAATATTTTTTTCCATCAATTTTCTAAATATAACGTAAAGGTGACGGTGGAAATTTGTAGTACATAAAGTAACAAATTAAAAAGTTCAAAAGCCAAAATATCGTACCAATACAAAAGCGATCATCAAATGCCGATTAATCTATCAAACTGTAATAAAATGCACCTGATACTTTAATCCAATGAAGCAATTAAAAATGGTCCTTTCTAGCGAGCGTGTTTTAAATTGTTTAGTCGAGACAGTGGGCTATCCGTTTTTCCAGTCGCTCAAGCAGGCTCTCACTAAAACACTGTTAACGTGTGTTGATAAGACACACGCTCGCCTATCGAGGTGTTTTCAGTTCACCTGCGCAGGCAAAAGAGGGTATTATTTTTCATTTCTTTATGCATATGGGTATTTTTAAGTTACACTTTATACCTACTACTGTGTAGCCTAGATAGGTGTATGAATTTTCATTTTTTGACGTGTTATGGGATTCGTCATAATTTTTCGACAGACATTGCATGACGTTACTGAAATTACAATATGGCGGAACACTAGTAGCCATTTTGTTACGAATATAATGTTTAGTATCTTTATCACAGACGTAAAAATATTGTGAATTTGTCAAAAATCATTAGATTTAAAATAATCGCCGTAGATTTTCGACAAATTTTACCCAACTTCTAATAATTCTGTTTTTTTCCTATGTTAGACTTGCATTGCATTGCATCGGGGATGGAAAAGGGAAGAGAGACATGTTTTTGATATTTTTGGACATATCTCTGACATTATTTTATGTAAAATTCTGAAAAAAAATTATCTTGGAATCCTTGTTATGTGATACCGATCCTAAAACTATTCTTTCAGAACATTTTTTTAAATTTAGCTACGTAGATATTTTCAAAATTTTAAGCCATTTGAGTAATGGCTGCGAGTAATAACAATTAGATTCGAAAGAGACTCCGTAAGGTCAAAAATGTTCCTGATTGCAGTATAGAGTCTCTGTGTTTTTCTTGTTTATAAATTTTTAATCCGCTTCTTACTAAGTAGTCGAAGCAGTGGGTTTAAGGACGAACGTTGATATCACACTTATTTTAAATATTTTTTTGTATATATATATATATATGTATATATATATAATATATATATATATATATATATATATATATATATATATATATATATATATATACAGAGTGTCCAGTGCCTGATTTCAAAGTTTGAACAAACATAGTGTTTGAACGCAACACATAAGAGAGGCACGGGGGGCGTCGTTAGAAGCGCAAGCGGTGCGGATGTTTTAGTAGCCATGGGACAGTGGACAGTGGAGAGCACCGTGCTTTTGCCGTCGAGGCGTACATTTCAAGTGGATTTTTGCTGCCTGTAGCACGCCGTCGATTTAATAATCGTTACAGTATTCGTCGGTTACGTGATGGACCATCGATCAACCGCATTCAGGCATGGGTTGCAAGGTTCAGAGCTACAGGATCAACTTTAAATAGGCCCAGGCCAGGACCTACACCATTGGTAGCCACGGATGAAAATGTCGAGCGTGTTATGGTTTCTGTCGTTGAAAATCTCCGTTTATCACTGCGTACACGTTCACCGATATTGGGAATTCCGAAATCAACTTTACAGGTAATAATGCGAAAAAAGCTCAAGTTCCATCCATATAAAATTCAAATTGTTCAAGATTTACACGATTCTGACTTTAATTAAGAAAAACTTACACGGAGGTGATGTTGTTGAGATTTCATACTGCTACCTGGATGGGCAACATATTCTTTAGTGACGAAGCTCACTTTCACATTGGAGGATATGTGAATAAGCAGAACTTTCGTTACTGGGATATCCACAACCCAAGATAAATGTATCAAGTGCCTTTACATAAGCCTAAAGTAACAGTCTGGTGTACCATGTCTGCATCTGCAATCATAGGGCTTTATTTCTTTGAAAATCAACGTGGCCAAACTGTAACTGTGAATTCGGAGAGATATGCCCAGATGTTAAATGACTTTTTCAGAGTAGAACTACAGAATAGTCCATCCTTCAACCAAAACACATGGTTCCAGCAGGACGGGGCCACAGCTCACACTGCTAATGTGTCCATGAATGCAGTGCGGCAGTTATTTCCGGAAAAAAACATATCCCGAAACGGTACCGTACCGTGGCCACCTAGGTCACCCGATTTAAGCCCATGTGACTTTTTGTTATGGGGATACTTAAAATCCGTTGTTTACAAAAGAAATACGAGCACTGTGATACAACTTAAAGAAAATATTCGAGCCGAAGACAATAGGATACCCCAGTCGCTCTGCAAACGCGTTTTTGAAAACATGCGTGCTAGACTCGAAGAGTGTGTCAGACTCGATGGCCGCCATTTGGAAAACGTGGTTTTTAAAAAATGAAATCCGCATTTGTTGTTATAAAGTTAAAATAAACCTACTTTGTATTAAAGGTGTAGTTTTTTTTCACAATTTTTCAAACATTGAAATCTGCCACTGTATATACCCTGTATATATATGATATGTATTTAAGATTTTTTCGATTTTTATTCCACAATATTTTGGTAGCGTTTTCCAATTCTAACCTTATATGTGGGTTTTTAACAAAACAAATTAATTTCAAACTCAAATAATATGACTTCAATTGACCTTGCGTGAAGGTACTCATATTATTACAGTAATTTGAAAAAAGTATTGTATATTTTGCTTATTCAATTATATAAATTCGAGTAAATGTCGCACTAACCATTACCTGTGATTTCTTTTGCATAAAAATTTAACCAAGGCCCAATTTTAAATCTTAAGTAGTATTTCGCAATGATTCATATTTTGCCATTGTGCAAGAGAAGTTTAAAAATTACACAACTAATTAACGATTTGATAAAGAAGTTGTTTGCTTCAGTTTTCTAAGGAACGCTATTTAGTGATTCCTTAGGAAATGTTTTTATCACTATTTTTTCGTCAAGTTGTCCTTTATGTTAGTTCGTAAAAACAATATTTCTTAAAGAATCATTAAGCAGTAATTTAAAATTCTTTCACATTTGTAGTATTAATACCTACATAGTAATAGCCACAGGTTATATTTTGGAACTAAAATTATATTTAGAAAAACATTGATAAAATTTTAAAGTAAATCTTGGCTGTTATTTCGGATCTTTTTTCGATAATGAAGCAAACGGTACTAAATTTTACAAACGAATAATTTTAAATCAGAAAAATAACTCTTCATAATATAAATGTTTTTAAGTACGAACATTGATATCAGATATATTTAACAGTTTTTAAACAAACGAATTATTGAATTCGAATTGACATTGAATCTTATTAGTAATAAAGGTAGTAGATGTTAATGAAAGTAATGCAAATACTCCGAAAAGATTTAATAACGTTCGCATCAGAAATATTAATTTTTTACTCTGAATCTACGCTTCGCTTCACGATTTGCCGGAAAACACGTTAATAAATTAACTAAACGATTTCTTTGTAAGAAGGAAAAAAGTCTTTGAGGAAACAAATTTATTATAAACGTGATAAAATCAAATTAGACTTATTATGGGAATCAAACGAGATTGAGTACGAGTGAAGGCCTTCTTGAGGAGATGTTAAGTGGAGCCTGAGATTGATCCTTGATAATTATTAGCGATAACGGAGATTTCATTTCCCAGAATGTTTTCTTAATATCCACTTGGATGTTATTATTGTTGCACCCTGTTTAATAAATAAATTATTGTAAAATGTGAGTATAAAGCGGTTTCATTTATAGTAGCAGGATCAAATGTTGGTGTTGGCTGATTATATTTAACTTAACATAATTGTAACGTTTGATATAGGTTTTACCATTTTAGTCCTAATTTGAAGAATGAAATAAGTTTTCCAGTATTTGATGAAACGATTTTTTAGACTTCTATTCTAGACATAAATTATTTAAACGATTTCCATAAGTTTGCTTGCTAAAATAAATCGAAGTCGATTATTTATATAAATATTTGAATTAATTTATAAATTTTATTCATGAAAAGAAATTTGTGCTCCTAATTCAATTACATTTAAACGAAATGACGTTTATCACAAATAACTCGGGATAATGGAATATCCATTGAATAGATCAATCACTATTTTTATTGTAAAGTTCGTAATGAACCGGTAGTGCTATACTATTGGGCTTAGACGTTAAAAAATAAAAATGACGGTCTTACCTAGAGGAAATGAAAAAAAAACTTGAAAGTTTATTTAAATTTTCAATTAGACAAATGAGTAATTTTGAAGGTTCGGTGGAGTCTAAGAAGAAATTAATCATCTTGTAGGGTTTTTATGAATTTTCTAAGAAGTCGGTTTATTTTTCATAATAGTTTATAAATGGTGGTCTCGGAAATTGGAAATGTTGGGACAAAAATAAAGAATTGGTCGCTATATAATGGGAAAATTCAAGGCATATTTTTCTATCGTTATCTTTATTTCTTATAAATAATTGTTGGTATATTACAAAAACCGAAACATGAACGTTTACAAAGATAGCTTTTTCTGTAACGTCAAGTACATTTTCACCAGTTTCTTTTTTGGTATGATAGTGATAGTGAAATCTCTGGAAGTAGAACGTTATAATGTAAAATAAGTATTCATTAGCTAGTTTTATGGTGTCACTATAGTTGTTATTACGATTTGTGCATATATATATATATATATATATATATATATATATATGTATATATATATATATATATATATATATATATATATATATATATATATATATATATATATGAAAGAGTAAACTCTTTGAAAACGTTTCTTCTTGACTCTTTCCCTGTTTTGTTTCAAAAAATGTAATAATTATTCTGTGTTCGAGTTTTCTGATCAACATTTTTGTTGTCTGATAATACAGTTATACATTTTGGTAGTTATAGTTTTAATTAGTGCCCTTATAGGAGCTTTTATTAAATATTATTGATATTTATTATTTCGACTTATTAGAATCGCGTCTATCTTCTTTTACTCTAGGAAATGTATTTATATATTTGAGTATCTTGGTGTGTAGGTAATATGATTACCTAAGAACACCTTGGTAATACTTGTCACCAGGTGGTTGAGTTTTAATTGAGATTTGTGTATTAAAATTTCTTGAAGTAACTATATACATAGATCTACAATTTATTATTGCTTCACTATTTTCTTATATTTTTCATATAGCGTTTATCGTACGGTAAAGTTGATACAAAATGATGAATGGATGTTTCGTGAGAAAAGTATGAAAAATCGGGAGACAATGAGATCTCGTATCACACATCTGGTGCAATAACAGTCATAAATGCAAAAGAAATTGTATATATTACTAAACATGCGTAATAGGCCTCTGCAGCTGCTGGCAATCTATTTCTCACGATATACGTTAGTTATCGTGAAGTCATCGAATTATGATAGTATGTTTCTCTAAGAAGTTTAAAATATATCAATGCTTCTCTAAAAATATATTTTGGCACTTGTAACATTTTTGCATCGGATGTGAGGTATGTATACATGTATATATATATATGTACATACACTTTCGTCGAGGAAGCAGCGTTAGGAATACGTTGAATAGCTTTAGCCCCGGAAAATTAATTATTTCTGGGCGGAATTTATGGTCGGTTTCATACGGTTCAGTCTAGTGGAAATAGTTGTACTAGAATATATATGTGCTTCAAGATTTCTTTTGAAGAGAGTTACACCACTATGAATAATGTTATCACACGATTGCGAAAGAAAATATTCAATTAATTATGAAAAACAAATAAAGTGTAAAGGATTTGTTATTTCAATCATTTCAGTATTGATATTCCCGAGCTTATTAATATTCTAAATTAATTTTAAAACGTCTACCGATAGCATTCGACGTATTGAATGATATTCGAAAAACAATTTATCTATACTTGAAAATAAGTGTTTCACTGAACTTTTATTATATTTTACACTGTGTGGGTTCTTACTATATAAACAACTGAGGGAACTTTTACTATATAAACAACACTGGCATTCCATGTTTTATTTGTGGTAATTTATCTGAATTAAATAAAAATATTTTTTCAAATAATGTCTTTACCAGATTTAACAAAATTATTCAAATATATAAAATAATACATGACATAAGACTTCTTGGCAAAAACCAAAGAAAGTGTCTTTAATTCACAATATAAATTAAGATGTGATTATTATTTTCATATCTTATATTCTTAATCCAGGTATACATTCTTGACAAAAATCAAATAATCGTTTCTATCATCTACTTCCATCTACTTTTTACGAGAAGTCGACGCAGGTAGTCGATTATATGGATATTATATGAATATTAGTTCTTTGAAGCCCAGTGGTGCTGTGTTATTTTTAAAGTCAAAATTAAACCCAGCGGTACTGTGTTATTTTTAAAGTCAACATTCCTTATTTTCTCATCTTCTTGAGCCAAATCTCGTAGGTTTATTTCAATTTCTGATTGCGTTCCTTGCTGTTTTTTGTTTTTATTATTATTATTATTCACAATTAAATGAAACTACGTGAATTAGTATTATTTCTACTTTCTTTAATTTCTTTACCACGACCTAGGATTCGTTGTATTACAACATCTTCAGGTATTACAACATCTTCAGGTCATATATTACAATATCTTTGCTAATATCCCACCTGAAGATGTTGTAATACAACGAAACCTAGGTCGTGGTAAAGAACTTAAAGAAAGTAGAAATAATACTACATCAATTAGTTTCATTTAATTGTGAATAATGCATTTCTACAAAATTAACGCCAAATATATTCGATATTATTATTATTTTTATTGATGATTATCGTTTCTATTCTATTAATGAATTACACCAGTTATTTTTCAATACTATATATTCTATAATTTAATTTAATGCATTTTTCAACGTCTGTTTGCAATTTTTTGTAAATCCTGTGTTGTTGACAATGTTTATACAAGTTTAAGTTTTTATGAACGTAGCATGTTATTGTATTGCCGGAATTGTTCCCTATGAATAGAATTGGTTTTTGTCCTTAAGTGAATAAATAAATATTTGGTTTTATGTGTCATGACATGAATGTGATCACTTCACGAACACTATTATATATATATATATATATATATATATATATATATATATATATATATATATATATATATGTAAATATATAAAATATAAAAAAAAAATTTAAATTTTGTATCATTGTCATATGATTGTTTTCTCTGCATTTTTTGTTTTGTGATGCGTACGTAACGTTGTGTTTTCAAATAAAACTCATATTGAATAATGGAAAAACACCCACGATAAGTGATTGGTTTAAAACTTGATACCGGTTTTTTGCAAGACACGAAGTTGGACGACACTGAGAAATATAGTAATTATCTTACGAAACTGAAAAATATAGTAATATCTTACGAAACTGAAAAATATAGTAATATCTTACAAAACTGAAAAATATAGTAATATCTTTATTACGAAACACGAAAGTGAAATCATATGATACTATGTAAACTGTGACAAATAGTATTGTCTGAGAATTAATCTTTACACATTACGGTCTAAAGTCTATCATCAATCAAGTTTACGGAATATTAGGGAGTTTTACTAATGACAAACAAAACTTAATAAAGGCGGGCAAAGTAATTTACAATGGGTGTGTTAAATCACATGGTAATTGTAAAAGTTTAAATAAAACTGTAATATTAATCGGTTTGATACTTTTTTGTGATTCAAATCAACTAAAGAGAGCGCTTTACTCCACGGATATTGAGCGATAACAGAGAGTGTATATATATATTAATATATTTATATATACATACATATATATATATATATATTCTTTTTTTTTTAATGTAGATATTAGCTTAGTTTTTGGAAAGTAAAAAGATGACCAAATTTAAGTAGAATACGCGACTTGATGGTTCCATATCATTATATCCATAGTAATGATAATTTATAAGTATGCAAAAAAAATAACAGTCAAAAAATAGAAAAAAAAACTTATTCATCATGTAATAAGTCTATGTTAGTCATACATTTACTTGCACTATAAGGTAGTTTTAGGTTGACAAAGAATGAAGTACACTAAGTAGTTTTAATGACTGACTCATCGTCATATATGTGATATTCCGTCATACTTTTGCCTTGCGTTAGAAGCTTGAATTTTATACAGCACTATGGGGATATGGACCCTAGAATATTATTTCAACTTCATACTTCATATTGTTTCTGGGAAAAAAATATCTTGACAAAAAGACGAAAAACGAAGTGATTCTATAGGGGTTTCTTTTTTTCATTTTGAAGTACAGAAATGAAAACGTTTACTTCGAGTTGGTTTCGTACATCGAGAAAACTATCATCCTAAGAACAAATGATAGAATAAAGATATTTATATTCACATACTTTGATCCCAAAATCACTTCTTTTATGGGTGTATGATTTAACCATTAGAAGTATGAGTAATATTTTTTCAAAATGGGTATTTCGTTAAACTACGAACCGTTGTAAAGTAAAATTGTTGATAAAACCAAAGATGTGTACTTCGCGCTACTTTTTAATTATAAAAAAAGTTAAAGAAAAAAAATAAAAATTTAAAAACAGAGCAATGTGGAAGAGCCAAAATACCCACCCAAAATCGAGACAGAATAGTCGCTAGGCAAGAAAAAAGAGAAGTTTTTGTAGGAAATTGCTTATGAAAATTAAATAGTTTGACTAATCATTGTGAAAAGCAATACGCTTCTACTCTGATAGTTAACCAATCGATAGAAAAAAATAAGGGTTAACAAAATCGATCAAGAATTGCGACCTGTAACTTATACGTACGTAGATATGTACAGGCGTAGATGCGTATAGGCGTAGATAGATACAGGTGTAGATACGTACTGGTGTAGATACGTACAGGCGTAGATAGGTACAGACCAGTGGAGGAAGATGAATGTCGTTTTTCAAAACTAAAGTTAGACCATAATAAAAATTTATAAAAAAATACAATTATTTCCGAGGAACATCTTCTCTTTCCAAAAAGCTACATTAAAATTAATTACTTATAAAATTATCCGAATAATAATTATTTTTATCATCAAAATTCGAGGCTGGCTCACTAGTTGTTACTAAAGAACACACAGATATAATGTAAAAATCTTATTTAAAATATAAGTTTGAGAATGTTACGAAATCTGGAAATCATTATAAATGTATAAGGATGAAACTATGCATTTAAGTAGACAAAACGTATAATTAATAAATTAATGAGGATTAATGCAACGAAGTCAATGAAATTTTGATATGTAAATAAAGGATTGAGGTTTTAAATGTCGATAACGTTTGTTAAACGTGAGGTTTGTTAAGTATATGACACTTTATATACTATACAAAGCTTATACTCGAATTCCAATCTAATAAAAAGTCATATTTTGAATGTTATGTTTATTTCTAAAACCATTTTTTTTTTCAATTACCGACTTGTACATATTAATATTCGTATCTATATTTTCATACATGTAAAATATAGTTTTTAATTACGTACAGAAGAGACGAAAAATGTTTTTCTAGAGAGTTATGCTCTTCCTGTATGAATTCTAAGCAAATATACTGCTGGAGGTATTCAAGATTTCATTTTCATTCAGTAATTGAAATTATGTAACTTCTTGCAAGTGTAAAATTTTGTGATTATCCATTTACTTTATTGTGTGTTCGACAAAATGCTGAAATTTTATGCAGTCGTCCTTCATTTCGAATAAGAAGAAACATTCATGACAAAAACGTATATTAAAGCACATCAATATCAAACATAAAGACCGATATAAATAAAAAGTATTTCACCTACGAGAGCCGAGTTATGGGCGGAAACATATATTGATATTTATTGGAAAATAATGAAACTATCTATGTACTGCTACTTCGTTTCCTCATTTTATATCATAAAGCAAAAATGAAGTCGAGATTATTGAAATTACAACAATATAGATACAAGTTTAGAAGGCAGTAATTCAATTTTTCTTCGAGCGAAATAATTGTACTAGGGACAGTATTAGGTTGTATTAAAACTGAACCACAAAGAAATTTGCTTCGCTACGCAACCTGGATTATTGTCTTCTTTTGTTATTTGTATTTCATTCATCACAACTATTAGCGGTATTTATTTATTTATTAATTAATAATAAAAATTACTTAAGGTAAAAATTACTTAAGTAAGTCTACTATTCCTTTTTGTTGTCTACATAAATGTCGAAAATGGTATTTTTTGAGTAAAAGTGTTTTTGTAACTTTAAATTGAAAAAAAGACAATTTGCCATGCGCAGCTAACCACATTATTCCATTATTCGAATCGTTCGAGCCATCTTCGCATGAAGGAGTTTACTACGATTATAAGTTACTACTGAAGAATTTACTAATGAATGACTTTTTAGTCATAAAATATAAATTTTTTTTTCTATTCTTTTTTTCTATTTCAGGAGAATTTTAGCTCTGTCGTCTGTCGTCTTCGACATTTTTTATTTTTCTTCTCAAATGACTTCTTTACATTAGCTGATGTCAAAATTACTAATTTCAGGTTCTTAAGATTTATTATTGTTATTTACTTATGAATTTATTTTTGATAAGTATGGTAAAAAAAAACAATATTTTAATAGTGGAACGCTAACAACTGTGCCATATTTTATTTTGTGAACTTTTAGAGTTTCGTACCTAAAAAGGAAAAATGGATCCTTTTGTATGGTCATTCGCGTATCTGTCCGTCTGTCACAACCGATTTTCTTAGAAACTATGCAATATAGAAACCTGAAATTTGTATTTCATAGTAATAAATTCTATTAATTGCACAAGCACTAGCTAACTTTTTAAAATGGTTATATAAGAATTAAAAAGGGCTTAAATTAAGCATTCAATTTTTTTATATTAAAACATGTTTTTTCACAATTTTAAATCTCATATATAAAAATATGACCTAAAAAAATATAAGAAAATAGAGCAACCTCCCTATTATTTTTGAAACCATTGTGGCAAAGAAATATGAAAAAGAAACAGGGTTGGTTAAGCCTAACTAGGAAATTGCAGGAAAACTATATCGATTATCCTAAGTCTTATTATTGTTCGGAAAATCCATCATGATTTCATGCTTGTAAGAGATTCAGTAAGCAATATTTTACGTTGTGAAAAATTAATACTTGTAAATAGTTTAATAAAACAATCTATATATTCTTAAATGTACTAGTACCTAAATATTAGTACATTTAAGGATGTATAGATTGTATCTAAATACTCATGCTTGACAGGTTTATTGCCTAATTTTTACTAAAAAGGTCAATTGGCCGTCCTTCAAGAATATACTTGCTTGATATAAACTCCAATAAAAAAATTGATGCTTGAAATCCGTGCCCGATGATATCCAACTGCTAAGGGGGTTAAATTGTTAGAAGTAAAATATTCAGCGTATTCTTCAGGCACTATTTCCAAAAAAAATATAAATTTTACCTTCAAAAGTAGGAACCATTAGAAACATTAAAATTTAAATATCATTTGTTTTGGGAACCGTGTCTTCAGATTAGATTTGAGTGCTTAGTAATTTTTTGTATTTATATATCCTCGCGTCTTTTATTTTGGCCGATGAAAATTCATATTATCTCGCTACTAGAAGAAATAATTTTAAAAACTATGTTGGAATTACTCGCTATAGAGAGGAGCTCATGAGAGAGCCACTGGTTCATCTGATAATTATTGTTTGATTGATTTGAATATTTGCGTATCATGTCTCCTTAGTTGATATAATTTATCATCTGAGATTATTAAGATACATGTAAAAATAAGTGTTTAAACAAAACAAACCTCTGTGTATAATTCATGATACAATTATATGAACGATATTAGTACAACGTTATAGCAAAGTTTTTTATAATAATTTTCTATGTTATTAAATGAAATAAGATGGGTAAGTAAATAATTCTTGTCCACCAAAATCAAAAGTGTGAACATTTACTGTTTGAAATATCGTTACTTTTCGCGACAAGTACTAATACAATAGCCAAAAGGATATTACGTTTTCGAAATAGAAGGCCGATTAATCTATCAAGTTGTAATAAAACGCACCTGATACTTTAATCTAACGACGCCATTAAAAGTGGTTCCATCGAGCGAGCACGCGCTATAAATTGTTTAGGATAATTCGAGGCGTTGGGCCGTCCGCCCATCTAGCGGCGCCCGCCCGCCTACGCTGAAATACTGCTACTAGTTAAGTGGAGATCGAGCGCTTCCGTACTGGTCGATTTAATACTTATTTTTATTTTCCTATTTGTTTTCTATTAAAATATAAAATCGATATTCCAAATAATAAATTTATTACGATTTACAGTGTATGTAAAATTTTATAGATAATTAATGTTTACACATAATGCTTATGTAAATATAATGCATGTTATTTATTTGGTAAAAATTGGATTGATAGCGTGGTACTTAAATAGCACGGTTCGAATTTGTCTCACTGTGTTTTCATAAGTAATTTATTAGCAAGAAATCTTTCTGACGTATGGTCTAGAGAATTCGAAAGGCCCTACTTTGAAAAAATTGCCCAAAAATGCGATTGTGATGCTTGTCTAGCTATCTTCACCATTTTTTGAAATGTAGGTGTTAATTAGCATTTGAAAGAGTGACTGCAATGATACCTCATGACGTCACTTCCTTTTTATGAAGCTTCTTGCAAACGTATATTGCAACCATCTTTCTGTATTGCACACCTCTTTTTGGAGAATTTGTTTGTTGTTTCATATCGTAGAAGGAATACGACGGATTTTATTCAGAATCAATAATTAGCTTTAAGTTGAAATTGTATATTGATATATAGTTATTATTAATTTTCCTTATGAAGAAGAGCTTTAAAGTTGGCCTTAAATTTAGAAAATTATTGAAAAATGATGATGACTTTGTAATTTCTCTCCACGAAAGGGATTAATATCTTAATTCATATCCTAAAGCCTAGTAAATGAGACTTTAGGATATACATTTAAAAATATTTCATTCCCACCAACAATTCATTTTTTTTATTTTCAGTTACATAAATAGTTTTAAAAAAAATATATGAAAAATGTTATTAATTGTATAAAAAAATTGGTAAATGATGTTGTGACAACTTATTTACCCATAACATGTAATTTTGTGAATAAATTAATCGGTATTTCAAATCTGTGCATGACAACGTCCCACTACCTATTCTTTGGGGAAATGACCTGATAAATGCGCGAAGGCTTTTTTAAATCGTTTGGCAAAATTATTTCGAGTTATCAAGAAAAAAAGTATTAATTATATTATTTGCATTTACAATTTTGAATTCCTTCCGGTGCCGACGGGAAAACACTGCCCTAGATCGATTTCTGCGAATGGTCATATTTAAACCGCTCGCTGCGCAAGAAAAGTAAGACTTTTTCGAAATATTTTAAAATCCATGCTGCAAATAAATCTTGACAGTGACTTGTGTTCGTATGGCTGCATTTGGCATTAACGACGATCTCTAAACATAAAGGCGTTACGAACAGTAATTTATGAATGGTTTATTTGGCAAGAACGTGTTTTTTGTTTCAATCTTGAGGATAAATTATTAATTTATAAACGCATATATAATTCAGGTGTATTTTGTGACTTGTCAATATTTCACTTCTGTTTTAGTTGTACTGAAACTTGTGCGTAGTTATGAAACGTAGTCAGCTTCTGTTTTCCGTTCCATCAAGTGTTAAATCGGACGGAAGCGAGTATTGATATAGCGTTTATAAATGAAGGAAGGAATTATTTATAATTATAAATGGATAATTATTATTATGATTTCTTCGGTATGCTATAACAATTTTTAGTGAGTGTATACAATTACGATGATTACAAATATATTATAATAATTTTCTAGAATTATTATAGTTCAATAGAACTCTTTTTAATCTGAAATCAAGTTTTAAAATCCTGTTTATTGAGTTGACACATAATTTATTTGGTGTTTATGTATCCGCCTAGTTTTACTTTCATTATTTATTTCATTATCGGAATCATTATCCTTGTCTGATAACGATCGCAATTTAAATAACCTTAGTCAGAGGAAGACATGTTTACAGCTGATTTTTAATAACCTAATGCATCGAAAGATAAGTGTCAAAACGATATTAGGAAGCAATACCTGCCATTTCTATACGACATTGTAAATTCTGTGAGGGATTAGTGCTCCCATTGGTAGTGGCATGCGGAGATAGTTATTCCTATTTGTTGATATATTATTGATATATAAAATTGAAATATCAGTTAGAGTTTTTTTCCATAGTAACATAAAACGTGAACAGATAGAATATTGGATTTGGGTACAAGACTGCAACGTAACTTGTAATATTTAACAGTTGTACAAAATAAAATTAAAATTAACTTTTTAACAGTTGTACAAAAATAAACTGTCATCTAAATAGCCCAAGAAATAAAATTTCATTGTAAGACATGAGTATACTACTTTTGTGGGGCAATCCGTCTTTGTACGAAGTTGCCCCGTCTTAGTTCTCAGTGAAAATCTTTTGATTACGGACAATGCGGAGTTTTTCGTCTAAGTCTGGTGCTTTCTTAATTAATTTTAAGCCGCTATCTAGCTTCTGACTCTACATTGTCTCTTTGGTTTGTTACTTTAATAAATACGTTTCTCTAGTAATCGAATATTTCTGATACAACAAACTAGTCGTAGATGTTGCAATTTAAGACTTATTTGCCCTAATGTAATACGTACGTGGCGTTGTTAAATTAATATCGGCCGGTAATCATTCATTTCTTTTCTACAAAAATAATATTTATCTGCATATTTGTTTTTTGTAAAGAAATTCATTCTTAATAATTATTTCGACACGAAGTTTAGGAAGATTTTAGTACGGAGAATACTATCCGTTTTAATCATAATATGACACGTTAATAATAAAAACTCTGTGAAGTTTTTACAATTTGTTTTTATTATAATTTTTTTGTAATTTCTAGCAGCATTTATCCACAATTCGTTTGAAAATGGAAGTGCTACGGAGATTGCAAAACACCGGCACGGTTGTAAAGTAAGGATTTATCTGGACACGTGGATATAATATCATCTTTATTGCAAGGAAATTTTCAAAATATTGTATTTTGTAGTCTCCATATTAAGTAATCTTCTGTAAGTAGGGTATAAGATTTATTTTGCCTCACATTTTTACTTAATGTTTTCCAATTTATTTAAAAGAAAAATTTATGATCACGTTCCTAGAAAGAGTGCGTAGCTTTACTACTATTCAGAACGTAATGAAAACTGAGATAATTAGGCGTACTTTACTGATGATCTGCTCTTTACTGGATCAAAGTGGTAATCTATTGCTCATTCACTTTTCTACCGATTTGTTTAATTTTTTGTCACTGTCTAATTTCTCAATATACGTATTTTTATCGAATGAAATTAAGTTTTGTTAACTTTTATGAGATAGAGAAAGTAATATCATAAACATGTCTTCTCTCCCTTGGTATTAGCTTCACAATTATAACTTGTACTGATGACGTGAGTTTCAATTTTAGAGGTCGAGATGTGTGATTGGCCTATTCAATACAGTGATATTATATGATATCAGGCTATATATCAGGATGTATTATTTTAATGTTACAATTTCATTGCCATACACATATAATATAGACAGAAGAAAATTTTAGAGCGTATTTTAATAAAAAAATATTTTACTCAAGTTATTTTATTCAGCAATATATATATGTATATATAATATGCGATTTTTTCCATGCTGAGTATGTTGAAAAAAATTACGTTCAATATTGTATATTTCGTTATAATCATCATCGGTTGGAAAATTTGTAATCGTGTTTCGTTGGACGTTGTTGTTGTTAAATGCTATGGGGTTTATTATAATTAATTCGTGGTAATGAAAAATCCAGTGCTTAAATTGATCACTGTTTTATTGTAAGGTTCAACGCGAATGAAATTTGTGACATGAATATGAAAGGTCAGGAAATTGAATACTACTGCGAGAAAATTGTATTGCGATAAGTGTGAAAGAGGGGGGTGTTCATTTGCTAGTTTTGTGAATGTTAGTAGAGTTGCGATCATGATCAATGTTTATATTCGTCCAGTTGTTACTTTGGAAAAAGTAATCACTTTTATGTTTAAGACAGGAAAAAGCGTGTTTTTTTAAAACAGATTTACTAATTTTGCAAGAACCCACTTGAATTGATAGGAAGAAAAATTATGGTGAATTTTAATATTATTCAGAAAAAAGGAAAAGAAATTACTCAGAGACAGATTTAAACTCTGCGGTGTATCTGGATTTCTTCAAATCTAAACAGTCTTAGAGACTTATATTTTTTGAATCGGCCTGTTTTAATGAAAAACATATTTTGTTAAAAGTTAAGTCGGTTTTCATTTTTGTTTGTTCCTCCCGCCTATTTTTTCATTAACATAATTACTTTTAGATACAAAACAATGACAGAGAACATCCTTTGAAAATTTTTGTCGTTTTTTAAATTGGTTCTTAACTTATCCTTTCCTTTTTCAGAAATTTAATAATCATTCTGTGCTCTAGTTTGCTCTTCAGTCTCCCTTTCTAACATAAGAGTCGTAAATTTCAGTATTTGTACCGCTAAATATTGTCCTCTCAGGAGTTATTTAATAGCTTTTGCATTGTTATTGATTATTTTTATTATATTATGAATAATTCTCTGAATGCCTCTCGTCTATTTGCTATTATCCTACGATATTTGTATAGTGAGTAGATCTCTAACTAGGTGATCACATTGGTTGAATCTTGATTGAGATTTGCATAAAAAAATTTCTACAAGTAAATACGTAAATTTACATTTCACGTTTGTGTTTTTTTTTATATTTCTGCTATATGGTTTCAGGTACAGTAACATTTATTCGAAATAGTGAATGCCATGAAAGTCAACGACATAACTACTCACGGAATAATGAGTTTTTTTCTAGATTGATACTCCTGTAAAATGAATATATCGCACATTCGCTTCAACAAATGTAAACAAATTGAAAAAAAACTTGTTACAAGTGACAAAACATGCGTATCAGAATTAAGTATTCGGGGCAGCAACATGTAAATATATTTATTGTGATATCTGCCAACTAGTATGAAATTATCAAAATATAAACATATGGTGCTTTGACAAGTTAGGTATCTTTAAGGTCTTCTTTTGTAAGAAATATATTATAGTTATTGGGAAGTTGTTGCATCGAATGTGTGAAAGGCAAATTAATTATTTTTGGGCGGAATTTATGCTCAATCTGGTGGAAATTATTGTACTAAAGCGGTTGTGTGTTTTCTCATTGCACGACTGTGACAGTTATATTACGTTGTTTATTGTAAAAAACAAATGAGGTGTAAAGAACTTCTCGCATCGATCACCTGGCATATTATTAGTACAAATTAATTTCAGAATGACTACCGATGGAACTCGGTATATGGAACAGTATTCAAATAAAGAATTTAGGTATATTTGAAACAATTTTAACTTCATTTACTGTTCCGAATTTGAATGCAGCTTTACACGAGAGTGTTACTTAATAAAATCGACAAATGAAATTTCATAAAATCGGATAAATAATTGTGAAAGCACCATTAGAGACTTTTTGTTGATTCGAACTATAGAGAACACACGCGCATACACACATACATGTATATATATATATATATATATATATATATATTTATATATACATATATATATATATATATTTATATATATATATATATATATATATATATATATATATATATATATATATATATATATATATATATATATATATATTTATATATATATATATATATATGTATATATATATATATATATATATATATATATATATATATATATATATATATATAAATATATATATATGGATAATCAACGTGATGAATGATTTTCCAATTTTTTCCTTTATTTGTATTACAGAGGATTCCTTCCTAATAAATTTCGAAATTCTAGGTAAACGGCAACACTTCACTTACTGAATAGATTTAGCAATTCTTATGAGTCAGTCCGTATCAAAGAATGCAATATTTCAAAGGCTGTATTTTTTCTATTGAGCTTGAAATTTTTTAAAGTTTTAGTATTTATTGTTAATTTTAACTTGATAACTCCTCCTCTATCTAGTCTATCCTCTTCCTTTCTACTTCCTCTACATAGGCGGACAACCAACTAATACCACGAGGGTTCAGCTTTTTTCTTCCTTATTAGTCTCGGTCGAGGGAACTGCTTTATAAGAACTAATGATAGAGTTAAGATATTTATATTCAAACGTAAAACTTGAAAACTTATGTTCAACCAGTATTAGTTTTGTGGAGATAAGATTTAATTATTAACCAATTCTCTTTTTTAATGAGTTTTTTCTTAAATTACAAATCGTTGCAAAGTTAAATCACTGGTAAAATCAAAAGTATAGGGCCCGATTTTTTTAATTACACGAAGAAATTAGAAATAAAAAAGGTAAAACAGCAGGAAGGGGCAAGATACTTAGCAAAAAGGAATTCGAGAACAGTTGTCGAGCTGGAAAAAAGGACGTTTTTGCAGAAAATTGACCGTAAAAATTTAACTATTTGACAAACAATTGTGAATATCAGTAGGCTTCTATTCTGATAGTTATAAATCGAAAAAAAAAGAATTATCAACGATGGTTGAGAATTTAATCTTTAGCGTATACAAAGTGTCATAAGTAGATAAATACAGAACAACGGACGCAGACGCATGCCAGTTTTAAAAGTATAATGATAAATATAAAAGAAATTAAAAGCAAGGAAGATCTCTTTCAGATAAGCTATATTAAAGTTCATTATTAGCAAAACAATTCGTATTTTTAATTTTATAATAAAGCGCACAATACTAGGTGGGCAATAACTTAAAAATATTAGTTATAATGATGTTATGACTGATTATAATAAAATAAGGTTGGTGGATGTTACGATGATTATGATGAATATCAGTTATAATTGATGTTATGGATGATTATATTATAATAACTTTGATGGCTATTATGAAATCTTCAAATGGAAGGACGAAATTACGTACTTTTTGTATGTTATTGCATAATTAATAACATACTGAAGCCTGTAAAATATTAAGCATGTTAATAAAATATTTTTATTCACAATTAAATGAAACTACATGATGCAGTATTATTTCTACTTTCTTTAAGTTCTTTACCACGACCTAGGTTTCATTGTATTACAACATCTTCAGGTGGGTTATTAGCAAAGATATGTATATATATATATATATATATATATATATATATACATGTATGTATATATGTACATATTTAATAAGGATAATCAACGTGATGAATGATTTTAAATTTTTTTCCTTTACTTGTATAACAGGAGATTCCTTCCTAATAAATTTTGAGATTCTAGGTAAATCTATATTCTAGGTAATCTAGATTCTAGGTAATTTTTGCTAATAGACCACCTGAAGATGTTGTAATATAACGAAACCTAGGTCGTGGTGAAGAACTTAAAGAAAGTGGAAATAATACTATATCACGTAGTTTCATTTAATTGTCAATAATGAATTTCAACAAAATTAACGCCAAATATATTCGATATTTGTTTGTTTATTAATTTGTAAAAATTAACTCGGAAAACCAAAAAGATATATGGCGAACTCGTTGCCAAAAAATACATCATTCAGTACTATACGAAGCGAATTCGTGAAAAATTATAGTTACTATTATAAATAAAGAAATGAATCAATTTTGTAAACAATAAAGCAGAGATACATGTTTTGATGCACAAAAGTAAATAATTCAAAAAGAAACTTCACGTGCTGTCTATCACTACTATCAGGAAATTGACAAATAAACAGAAATGAATTATGTGTGAAAGGAACTTTCACCACCAAGTTATGAAGAAAATGTACTTTGATTAGAAGTGAAATTTACACAATTGTAGGCGCTCTAATTACATTAGCATCAAGTTGACTTCAAAATCTGTTTAATACATAATACAATTCTGGAATAATAAGAAAGTATACATAATAAAATTCTAAAATAATAAGAAAGTATACATAATAAAATTCTAAAATAATAAGAAAGTATACATAATAAAATTCTAAAATAATAAGAAAGTATACATAATAAAATTCTAAAATAATAAGAAAGTTTACATAATAAAATAAAAAAGGATACATAATAAAATTCTGTTCCATACTGTAAGTATCAGGTGTTAAGAATTTTCGAAAGACCAGATTTTTGGAAATTTCGTCTTCATTGATTAGGATATGGATTTTGGATAGGAACGAGAAAGCGAATTGTAGTATTTAAGGTGTAATCACATTTCATTTAATATTAAGGGAAGACTTTATTTTAATATTTAAAATAAACGAGTTGATGTATTTTTTGCCTAAATGAAAGCTGAAAAATTTTGAAACTTGTATTATTTCATTAATATTAGCGAAAGTTAAAATATAATTTAAAAGGAATTAATTATATCGACGTAACGCTGATTTCGGTAGTATATCGTCAATCAAGTGTATTTATATATATTTTGGTTTGGTAATTTTTTAGCTGGAACAAAATAAGTCACATAACACTTTATGCTAAACAAACCGAACAACTTAAAAAAATGCCAAAAAAGAAAATTGTATTAAAAAAGTAATAATGTTTTGAAAAAAAATTTTATTTAAAACTGTAACAAATATTTGCCAACGTAACAAAAAAATAGGTGCGATTAATTTTTGAAAAATTTTTAGGGCCATTAAGGATGATTAGTTGACATAAATAAAACAAAACGCGTCGCTAAGTCTATTATTTCTTTTTAACCGACTACGGCAGGGGAAGGGTTATGCATTTTACAGGCTATGTATGTGTGTATGTATGTAAGTTTGTTCTCTCGTACATACTAAACTACTAAAGAGATTGTAATAAATAAAGTGTGCTTAGATTCGTCTTGACCAGAGAGTGTCGAGTGACCTAGGGTATATAACGTTATGAATTTCACAGACAGACTAAACTACTAAAATGATTTCAACAAATTGGTGTACTTATATTCGTTTTAATTCAGAGAGTGTCCTAAGGTATATGACGTTATGAGTTTCAGAGATCATGTTTGTACTTCGTGTTTTTCAGTTATTTTTTTGTTAGGTTCTAGTTTTTCCTCTTGTTATCGTATATGTAAATTTTATATCGTATCGTATTTATTAAATCAAATACATCAGGCTAAGCTAATCAATCATTTCAGCTGTTGCGAGTTTATTTTCCTGAATGCGTGTATATTCGTAAGTAAATGCAAATTATTTTATTTTTTTTATATTTAATTTCCATATAATTCTGGCTCTTTCGACATTCTTGATATTTTTTGACCAACTTCTTCATGATCATGTTAAAGATTAATAAAGGCACAATATTTTGACGGATATCTATTATTCCATATATAACATTCATTATTTCTCTAGAAATACTTTGAAAAATTATTACAAATATAATTCTTTTAATTGCTTCGTAACCAATACTTTAATAAATCTTAGATTTACTTGTCCGCTTCCAATAATAATATGATTTTTCAACAATTCCACATTCTCGAGATTTAACATTTTTATTAAATTTATTTTGGCAAGAGAATTAATACCACAACGAGCATTAATATTTTCATTATTGAACGCTGAAAACTACGCCACTTTTTTTAGGTATTATTTTATTTTTTACCAAAATATTCGTTGTTTATCCTTCGTCAATATGTTTATATAACACGTTCCTGCTCAGAAAGTCAAATTTTAAGAATTACTTCAAATTTAGTTTTCAAATATTCAGTGTACTTTTCCCCAGATACGTCACGAATAAAAAAAGGAAGATTTGAGTGCTCAAAAGCGTTTTTATATTTGCAGTTCACCACGTCTTTTACTTATGCCAACAGAAAATTCACATTAATTCGTTACTAGACGAGAAGTATGTTGGAAAAACAGGCAATAAAAAGGAGCTTATGAGAAATTGGCCCGTACATCCAATTACTTATTAGCGGATGATTTGAAATTTGAATCTGAAATCTGACCTGATTGTAAATTCTGTCTGCTAATAAAATATTATATGCAGTTAATGTTTACTTACCGTATAATGTTTTATTACCAGACAGAATTTACAATCAGGTCTAATTAAGCCGCATATAAAAGGCTGCATTTAAACAAAATAACTGTAAATATGAAATTTTCTTGTAAATAATAATTTTATATATCATTAAACTAAATGAAACTGGCAAGTAACTTGAAAATCAAAAGTATGAAATATATTTATTTATTATAATTTCGTAATTTTTTTCCTGAAATGTGTTAACTCGGTGGTCAAAGGGTCATTAAATTTAAGAAAAGGAGCATTAAAGACCGTTTAATCTAATAAGTTGTTATAAAACTCACCTGATACTTTAATAATTTAATCTAACGAGCCATTAACGCACGCACTGTAAATCGTTTTGGATTACTCGAGGAGCTGAGCCGCTCGCCCATCTAGTGACGCCCGCCCGCCCTTGGCTGAAATACTGCTTCGAGTTAACAGTAGACACAATGCTCTTGTACTGCGTCGATTTAATACTAGTCTTTATTTTTTTCATAATTCGTTTTATATTAAAATTTAACAAATAATGTTTATGATCATAGAAAATTAAAATAATACTTACGTATATAATTTGAATTTTTCTTACTGCATTTTATAATTTACTAAAAAAGGTTGACTTCGATATGATTGGGAAAATGTTAAAAGTCATTTTTGAAAAAATGCCTAAAAGTTATATTGTGCTACTTGACGTGTACCTTAACCTTTAAGGAGTTACGACACGTCGGCATTGACTAGCATCTGGATGGATGACTGCTTTGATACTACCGCATAATGCCATTTTCCTTTTTATAAGTTTCTTTTCTCGCGAACGTATATTGCGTTCTTTATTAGGAATTTGTTGGCATTTAAAACATAAAAGTCAAAAGATGGATTTTATAAAAAAGTATTTTATATATATATATATATATACATATATATAATATTAAAATAAATAAAACGATGTCTCAAATGCGCGCGTGACAACGTTCCACTGCTGAGGCTTTGGGGAAATGACTTGACAAATGCGCGAAAGCTTTTTTAAGTCGTGTGGCAAAATTGTTTTAAGTTAGCAAGGAAAAGTACTATAATATTTACATTTACAGTTTCAATTCCTATGGGTGACGGCGGGAAAATACCGCGCTAGATTGATTTCTATGAATGGTCGTATTTAATCTATTTGCTGCGTAATAAGACTCCTTCGAAATATTTTAAAATACACGAGGCAAATAAATTTCACAGTGACTTGTATTCGCATGGCTGCATTTGGCGTTAACGACAATTTCTAAATATAACGGCGCAATGAAAAGTAATTTATGAATATCATTATTTAGCAAGAATTCTTTTTAAATATGGATCATGTTTAATATTCTGCTAATTATACATGTAGTATATTTAAAACCCTAGTTTGGTTTAAATCTTGAGGAAAATTATTAATTTACAAAATTATTTTACCATTCTATGCGTATTTTGACCTGGTAATAATTCCCTTTCATTTTAGCTGTAATAAATCAGATTCATTTTTAAATGTATACTATTTATAAATACATTGGGAAAATAAAACGTGCAAGATTAAGCGGAATATTTTAACTATATTACGAAATTTATTTACATGTTGACCGGGTTAATAATACTAATTACATTAAAGAAATACGATATTTTTATTATAGTATGGGTAACTAAATTTTAATAGAATGTTCGTGTGAAAATACTGGTAAACTACTGTGGGATTTAGAAGAGGATCTTATGCAAGAAGGAAAATACACGGGTCACATTTTTACTTTTGATTTCCTATTTAATAAACATTCAGATAGGGAAACATACATACTCTGTTTTTATAAATCTCAAGAAAGCTTTTGATAGAGCTGTAAATGAAAAAATGAAGGAAAAGTTGTTGATGAATCAGCAAGATGGAAAACTAACTAAGGAAGTAAAATTGTGATATAACTATAATAAATCTTTATAGGATTAATGGAAACAGTTGGTTTATAATACCTACCATGCGTGTTTCGTCGACAATATTATCATTTTTGCGGAAATACACCTGATCGTCGGCCATGGCGTAGAAGCTCTACGACTCATTTTTGAACATGGATTTACGAATGAATACAGGAAAAATAATAATATCATACTATCGACATCCTAAATTGTGTTCAGACGGCAATCAATCTCAAATTTCGAGCTTACAAACAACGGGTGTTACTTGTCATGTGCAGAGACATGGGTATTTATCTGCCAGTATATTAGCGAATTGCAAGTAGCCTAAAGGAAAGTGGAGTGTCCCAATGTTAGGGATCACTCTTCCTGACTGATGCGCAATACCCGAATTCGGACAAATACCATATTATTCGAAATGGCTAAAGCAGAGTCCTATACACAGCAGTGATGGTAAAATGGTTGAAAAAGAAGAAGATACAATGTATAAATATATAGAACTGTAACCGCTTGTGTTACGAATGACGCTAACTTTTTATTCGTAGTTATACTTATAGTATCTAGTAAAACAATTTGTCTCAAGTATGTTTATTGCAAAAACTATGCATGAATGCTGTGTGTAAGTAAATAAGTTTGTGCGTTCGGAAAGTGCATAGCCAAGGATCGGAAAAACAGAAGATTACATGAAACAATTAGCTTTCATAGTAATGAAGAACAAAAGCAAGAAAAATAAAGAAACATGATTATGTGTATTGATGCCAATAATTATCATGGCGGGTACTGCGTCTTGGTTATCTCAAAATTTGCGTGATAAAAACGAAAGTGCTGATTGCGATGAGAACTTGATCTAGTAGAAAATATTAAAGTTAATCGGGTTAGAGGAATACGACATACCATTGTGGATGTTTTTTTTCTATCTAAGCAGGAAGTAATGTGTACATATGGATATATAACTGAGTTGCATATCGTAAACTACTTTATAACCATCAAGACAACAACGTAACTTTTGATATATATTTTAACCTGTCACAGGTATACTTTTTTGTGCAGCGGTCGTTTTGTGTTTCTGACGCTTTTTCAATTAGTTTTAAGGACCGTCTAGCCAGTGGCTCTTTAAATTTTAGTATTGTCTGTTTGGTTTGTTGTTTTAATTCGTAATGGTTATTTCGATATTATTTTTGGAAAAACTTAGTATAGAGGTGTCTGACCGTTTTAATAATAGATATTTTAATAATAGAAAATCCGAGAAGTTATTTGCAGTATGTTTGCTTATTATTTTTGGTATTTCCAGCAGCACTTATATACCACTTATTTATACATTTAAAAGTTACGGAGATTTCGGAAGTTTTACGGAGGTGAATGTAATATTATGTTTATTATATCGAGAATTCAAAATATTGAATGTCGTAGTTTCCATAATATGTCATCTTGTGACACTACAGTATAACGTATCTGCTGTTAGATGCTACGATTAATAACAAAGCGGAAATTGGAAAATAATTTATTGGCGGTCTGTTCTTTACTGATGCGTAGAGTGACATTGGAATTGAGAATTCTGTTCATCGTTTACTGACGTGTTTCATTTTTCATTACGGTATTCCTTCTCATTGAAAACGACCTCGCTTCTATTTTGTTGGTTTTCAGAACTCCGAGGTAATGATTAATAAGGATAACTTGTGGCATTCGTATTCCGCCATTCGAGGTAAAATTTTTGAATCGTCGCAAGACGAACATCAGCTAAGACATTTGCCAAAGTTGTTGTAATCAATCAAGAAAGAAAGTCAGACGTTCGAAGGCAATTAGAAACACTCTAGTTTTGACCATATATGTGCATGGAATAATAGCGTATCAACAGAATTTCACTTTAATAATGCTTATTAATAGAGAAAATTACATTAACATTTTTTCATCTCTTCATATTATCTTCTTAATATTAACTTTCGCCAGTGAAGTGACTCTCATTTTCAAAGAATACGATGTGTGGTTAGCGTTTGCAATAACCAATCAATTATATACTGATATAATAATAATAACCGATATTAATTATCTGATATAATGAAGATATTACAATTTTATTATTGTAGAGATATTATGTAGTAGGTATTAAAGAAAAATTAATATGCGAAATAATGCAAGTCTGTCTTAATAGAAAAATATTTTCATTTCATCAATTGATTCGTTAAATAATACTTGAAAATTTAACTTATTATCATCACCAATGTATAGAGAGCGGAGAGTAATATACGGAGTAGTGTACAGCCTACAAAAAAAGAATATTATGGAAGGGAATATACCGTAGTGCCAACTGCGTTCCCAGTTAAATTCTAAAACTATCAAATATGAAGTACCCCGTCCGTTGAAGTATTCCTCCCAAGGGGATTTCTCAATCTCGCAGTCTATCGACTCGTATGCAGTCTCAGATATTGGTAAAGGGACGAGCTGATAAATTTATTGCAGCTCTGCTTGACGGGGCGGCCTCAAATTTTCGTTACTTTTTAGATATTATGGCGACAGTGATGCGATGCGAGTATTATTACATTTCAAATACCAATATATTATTTAATAATTTTGATTTCTTCAATGCAAAGCACATTAAAAAAAATTCATTCAATATCCTGTCTTTTATCATCATTACCATAGACAGAAACATATGCTCTGTTGAACATGGTTTCCTCTTTAGACTCCCCTTAAGGATCGATTTCATGCTGATTGCATCTAACAGCTTTCCGCGACTTTAACCTTTTTTTTTCTTTTTTCAACCAGGTTAATTGAGAAAGGGAATGAGACACGTCCTGCATTTTTTGGTATGTGGTCATTTGAGAACCTTTCTTCCCTAATGATCATCAGTTTTGCTTGTTCTATGGCTTATCCATTGAAACTTCAGCCTACTAATTCGAGTTATATCGACAAACTTAGTTTTCCTTCGATTTCCTTATTATTGATAGTATCTCGTAAAAAATGCCGAGTTTTTCCATAGCTCCCTGAGTGACCTTGGAGTCTTTTTACTATGTCAGTAGCAAGGTATCACGTTTCACTGCCATGTGTTATCTTTAGCAACACACTCGTTGAAGACTTTCGTCCTTGTGAAGTTAATATTATAAATATTGTCACTTTAGGGTTCCGTTCCTCAAAACGCAAAAAATGGAATTCTTATAGGATCATTCTGTTATCTGTCCATCTAAGTTGTTTCTCAGAAAAAGTTTGAGATAAATTGAAGTTAGTAACGTACACTGAGGCCTATGGCATTATATTGCTGCAAATCAAAAAAATATCAATTTTATCGTTCGGACAGCAAAAAATATGGCACTTTAAAGCATAGTTCTTGTTATTTCATCATCAAACTTTACAGTGTACTTTCGGTCGACCTACAATATTGAAAGCCGAAATGATAGGAGGTTTTATAGCATAATTGAGAGGAAAAATCCAAAAATCAATGATTTCTGATACTACGTGGAATTATACATTCTTTGCAATATATATGCCTGTGAAGTATATGCAAGGCAATATAATTACGTTTTTCAGTATTCATAGTCGATTTTCCCAGAAATACGTAGAAACTTGAAATTTGGCATAGACATCTTATTAACAAAGTCGATATGTTATTTTCAAATATTCATACAAGATTTGAAGAGGAGGAAATGAAAGGGTTTATTTTATTATTTTATATATTATGTGGAGTGCCATTTGAAAGGGTTTATTATCAAGAATACAAAAATACTTTTTCTCATAATTTTAAATTGCATGCATAAGAGAATTTCCCAATAAATATGCCAAAATAGAGTATTCCTTCACATCCCTTATTTCCGAAACTACCGAGTCAAAAATGAAAAAAACAGGATTGGCTAAATTTGACTAGAAAATGACAGGACATGTGATTATATTATAATTTTTAAATGTGTGCCATGTTTTTATGTATATGTGAAATATATAATAGGCAATATATTTAATTTGTAAAAAAATAATATTTGTAAGTACTTTAACAGAAACGTACCTTTAAATATATAAAAGTGCTAAAGTGCCAATATGTCCGCAGAACCCTCATAGTGCAAGTTCTACTCGTGTTTGATAGGTTTTTTAAAGAATGTTATACTTCTTTGTAATGAATATTTTGAAAAATGAAACAACATAGAGGGAACAAATCTTTGCTAATTGCCATCCTGAAGATGTTGGTAGCAAAGATCTTTGCTAATGGCCCACTTGAAGATGTTGTTATACAATGAGACCTAGGTCGTGATAAAGAATTTAAAGAAAGTAGAAATAATACTACTTCATGTAGTTTCATTTAATTCTGAATAATGAATTTTCACAAAATTAATGCCAAATTTATTCAATATTTTACGGTTTTCGGTTTGGAATCCCTATAACTCGCTTGAATTGTTGTTTTTCATTCGCTCTCCATAAAATTTTCACATAAATATTTTTGATTCTTATTGTAAGCTATATGTGGATTAATATGTGTTATTGCTATGCTAAATTCTGAATTCCAACCTCAAACCGTCTGAAAAAATGATTGTGACAAATAGATGGACGGATGGAAACGTGAGTGATATTATAAGCGTTCCTTCTTTTTTTATGAGACATGAAACCCTAAACAGGAATTACTTCCATTATTCAAAAAGATACTAAAAACTTATTAGTATTTATTTGGGTAAATTTCAGGTACTTTTTTTTTATAAACTCGAATATCCATGTAACTTGGCCTCTCCAAGGCTTGTGTGCGTATTGCGGCACGACTTATAGATTATTTTCGAAGGATATTGTCTATAATACTGAGAGTATTTGGTTTTTGCCTGGGATTTAGTTATTACAATAAATACCTTTTAATTTAAATGGCACAAATTTTTAAAATAAAATTCAATATGGCGTGAAATCATATAAAAATATGAAGGACACGCGAATTTTGTAAGTATCTTCTAACACATAATTTCATCTATTCCTTGTTTTCACACTAACATCTCTTTATGGCCAATAATTTTTAAGTACTAATTGTTGATTTTTGAAGTGGTTTTCCTAAAAAACTCTCCGTCCTTAGAGAGTAATTTTAAACAAAATTCCCTTGAAATTATTGCCTTAAAATCTTTTCATATTTTAATTTCAGTTATTTTGTAACTATTAATGTGTATTACGTTGGCGACGTTATATAATTTCTTTTATGAGAATGATAATAGAGATATTCGATACATATTTTTTTTATTAAACTAAATTTGATTATACTAGTTTTTGACTCGTCTGATTGAAAATAATTGAATGATGGAAAGAAAACTTTAGAAGAAGAAATAGTAGTCTTGGATGAATAGATGATCGAATTTAAAATTCGATTAGTCAGCTTTAAATTGTTTTGCGCGTAAAGGATTTAGTATACCAGTAAAGGTAGATACCACCACCATTTACAATAGATTTTTTTCTAAATATTGATCAGATATAATAATTTTTGTACAAAAAGAAGTTACTTGTTTTTGTAAGATGTTATTTGCACCTATAGTTATTTTCATTCTATGTAAACCGGATATGTAATATGTAGCTATTTAAAATAGACATGTACTAATAGAAAAGTGATTCAATAGAAAAGTGAGACAATTTAGTAATAAATCTCGCCTAATATTTTATCAGTATTTATAATTATTACCCGTTGCCCTTTTTATACAAAAAGCAACGTGGCAAGAGTTACAGTAAATCGGATATTCAATTACTTAAGGTTGATCATTTTGTGAAATCTTTGTCTTGTCATGCATTTGGTTGGTTTTTATTTTTAATTGACTTAAAATTTTCATGGCCAAATACTAACCGAAAGCCGTTTGTATCTTATTGCTTTTTTGTGTGTTTTACCTCATATTTCTGGCAGCTATAAATTTATTTAGCTGATTATTTTTTAAATTTATTTTAAACCATTGAATTTATCAACATATATAATTTTATTTTGAAGAATATACTCCCAGTATAGTCTCATGAAAATTTAGTTAGAATATGACCATGGAAATTTAAGGATATTGGAGCTGGAAGCTAGTGACACGAAATCGTGAGTGATGATGAGTAAATTCACCGAGTTTGGACTCGTTTCACTTGATTTGCTGTAATAAGAAAGTATCAAAGTAAATAAGTAGATAAGTAGCATACGGGTACTATAAGGGTATAAAGCCACATTTTCAAATGAACTTATTTAGCTTCACTTGCGTATGTTATTGTGGTTCTTGATTCAAGTTCAGCGATTGATTTTTCAAACTACTTCTACTTCACCGATTCTCATTAAATTTAGTATAGGCATCAAGCAGATACTCTGTCTTAGAATTCCAAGTTTTAACTCGTAAATTCTAATGCTGCATGGGTACTGTCTGCTCAAACTATGAAACTTTAGAATCTGCTATTTCTAAAATAGTATTTTGGATCTCGGGCAGATATTCTATTGCTGAACTCTGGATTCTACTTCCTAAATTCCTAAAAGCAGTACAACCTGCTTCGAGTGTGTTAACTAATATATCTGGCATTAATAAACTCATTTAGATAATTATTTTTTATTTGAATGGCCTCAGTGTAATATCATAAAAAAATGGTTAATATTTGACAATTGAGATAGATGGTACATCATAAAATTCCACAACAATAAATAAAATTCCACAACAATAAACAGCACAGGTGCCGTGATCGATTTTGGATAATATAGATCTATCGATAGTCTAATAATAAAGTTTCTAATATTTTAACACCACCTGATATAAATCTGTCCTTTAACAAAATCAGGATACAATGATGGAGCCGGATGGTTGCGAGAAGGACTTTCCGCTTATGAGCTATATATTTGTCGAGTTTGGATTAATTTCACCTGTCTTGACGGAAGCAAGAAAGTAACAATTTAAATATATAAGTAAGTTTATGTAGGTACATACCATGGTATAAAGTAACTAAAATGTTGGTAGATAGATATATAGTATGCACAGGTGTCAACAACCTTAAAGCATTCGCTGTTATGAAGCCAAAAGAGGGAATATTATATAAATATTCCTATGCATGTGTTTGGGTTTTACATATATATGTGTACGTAGATACATATGAATATATTTATGTTGATAAAATACCGCAAACATATGTCTTGATTTCAATAAATGATATATTATTGATATTAATTGAAGAAGTTCGTGACGATCCGTGTATCATAGGCACCAATAAGGAAAAATATAAAATTGGTTCACAAAAACTTAACCGACTCAAATAACCACCGAAAAAAAAGCACACTGAAAAGTATAAAATAATGAAAATGCGAGTAATTAGATGGAACTTTTGTATTGCAATATCGTTTTCGAGCATAAATAAATTTGCAACATACTGGTGCTAGAGATTTTTCCAGTCGATGCCAAGTGAAATGTAAAACTCATTTGTATGTTTGTGGATGTGTATGTACGTGAGAGAGAAGAGAAGCATCGATTTGGCATCGATACCAAAGTATGAGTGTATGAGTGAGTTTATTTTTCTTGCAAAAAAACTTTGTTTTGAATACATCTTACTAGTGCAGTGTACTGAAAGCAGTCGTGCTTAAACTTTAAAGAGCTCAGAATTATAACTGAAATTTATTTATTACATATATAGAAAAAATAAATTTATTTATTACATTATAGATTTCGAACTACAATCAGTAACTAAAGGCAAAGAATGTATTATCTACTTCTTGTCGTTCTTCACGATAACAATTGTCGTAGAATTTAATTATTTCGCTTCATTATTTTCAGAGTTAGCGGACTGTTGACATACTCTAGTATGTAAAATTTAATCTTATTCCAGAATTTTCTTAGAAGGACACGAATGAATTTATATAAAGTTACTCACAAAGACATCCTATTCTGACAAAAAGTGAGTCAGAAAAAAATTTGGAAAATGTCAAGACTGTTCTTAACTGGGTTACTGATTTAAAAAGCAGTTTTCAGAACAGACTTTAGAATATGCTCAGCGTAAATAAAACCTAATTTTTTCTCAACATATATGTTTTTAGATAACTTTTCTTTTCGTTAGTTCAATTATGGCAAAAGGAAAATGGTTTACGTGCATTTTTGTGTTTTTTAAATGAGAATATATTATAATCCATTATTTTGTCAATAAGGCAATTTTGCTCTTTTAATGAAATTATCTTCAAATTCAAAATGATATTTAACCCTTCTTTACTTTTTCTTTGAATATTACATCATAAAAAAGGTGACAAATACTTTCATTAACTGAATTTTTATCTTTTATATTTTATGGGAAATCAAAATCTTATCAGGATTTACCAAAATAATTTTGATTTGCACTTACTTTATTCCAATAAATTGATTCGGTATGTAAAGGCCTATCAAGTGTGTGGTCCGTGCATTGACGGTACCATATCTTGTTTGAAGTTACGTTACTTGATTTATCATTTTTTCATTTATATAAACTTCCTAGCGCAACAAATATTTATTAACGCCTGTAATGATAAAGTAATTGATAATACCCAATATTATATTATTGTAATAGTTTTCCGTCAGCCTTTACATTACCAAAACCTTGTTTTTTTTATGTTCCTTTGGTTCAGAGCGGATGTGAAACACAATATATCTCTCTGTTATTTAATATATCTCTTGAGATATACTAATTAAAATTATGACACCAATATTTTTAAATTTGACTAACTCCCTCTAAACGTCATATAGAATGTTAAAATAAATTTGGGTACTTAATTTGCCCTCACGCCTCAATACAATTTTCATGTACATATTTCGGAATGCTAGCTGTTGAGTTATATTCAGATTAATATACTAAATAAAAATTTCTACGTCACATGGCTTCTGAGAAAAACAGCTGCGACAGACAGAGAGACGTACTCATGAATGACCTTACAAGGGTTTCGTTTTTTCTTTTGACGTATAAGCTTATTTTATTATGATTATTTATGTAAGATTATTTTCTATGATTGCCATATTATAGATTCGAAGAAACTAAACGGAATTTGTGGCATTCATTCATTTTTGTCTTTTCGAAAGAAATCAAAACGGAAATGCCTATTAATATTGTTCCTAAATGTCATATATGTAATATTTCTTTTTTTTCACTCATGTGAATAATCTTCGTCGTTATATTCATGTGTAACAAGGTAATGAATTATCTTTAGAAAATCATCCTAAACTTTGTAGACGGTCGCCAAAATCGCTGAATTCTATCTCACACAATTAAACTTATATCGATAAATCAACAATTAAACTTATATTGGCAAATAAAATTATATCGATAAATCAACAATTAAACTTATATTGATAAATCAACAAGCAAACTTATATCAATAATATAATACTCCATGTCCTCTTCCGTGCAGTTTTACACTATTCGTATTAAAAAATAAAAGAATACCATGTAGTACGTAACCATTTAAAAATAAATAAAAACTTAGCCAAGGGAGATGAAGGATACGCCTTCCCTTTCATACTTTATTTCCGCCGTTTAATTATTGGAAATTCAATTCAATTATTGAATTGGGAAGTTGTAATTACGCGCATTGAAATATCTCTTTTTGGCCAAAAATTGAACAAAAACAGACGCTACTTATCGGCAAGATAATTTCGGTCACTTATACCCTATTAAAATTTTATGTAATTGGGTGTAAGCGGGCTTAATAGAAAATTTTATATAATAAGTCCGAAGGTGCTTAGAAATTTTGAATTATAACTTAAAGTCGCTCGAAATTGTTTCGTTTTCCTGCTTTTCCATATGTAAATATTACATAAGAAAAAACACGAAATATGTGAATTATACTTATACATACATGTATATAAATATAAATATATATATATATATATATATATATATATACGTGTGTGTATTCGTATTTTATCTGTATATATTTCATGAACACTTTAAAAATTGATGAAAGCAGCCACAATTATTTTACTGAAAATTTTTAAGCTTTTTTCCTTCTCAAACCAAGAAATTAAAAATGATTCCTTCAGTAACCCTTCGTTGCATTTAATTTTGCAACTGATTGCAAGTAGCTGTAACATGGATGTGTTCATAAGGGAGATCAAATAATTTAAAACAACTTTTCATTTAAATTCTGATTCTTTCCTCCATAAATATTCGCTTGCTTGCTGTGATCGGCAAACCTTAGAAGCAAAATCTGAAGACGAGGGCTTCTTTATCATTGATTTATGAGTATTACTTCTTTTTTATCAACTTTAAAAATCCTTTTTTTTACGCTGAAAATAAAGCTGAAATTACTATGTACCGTCATGATAAAATTTCATTTGCAGCTAAAACCTAACTGCAGCCCTTAATTCTTTATATTAAAGCATCCACCATAATGAAAAATGTCTCATCTATCTCAAAAACACATGAATATAAAAAAGGTGTAATTTCCGGTTTTCTCTATGATTAGTAAACTTTTCGAGCAACAGTGGAATTCGCACTGCGAGGATCCTGTAGCCACTTGGGTACATATTAAAGTTTAGACGTTTAAGTGTACATATTATTTCGAATAAAAATAAACTAGCGTGACCCGTGCGAAGTCTTCGCATTATTTATTCCATTATGAAGCTTAGATGACAGATCAAACAAATATTTTACTAAAATTGACATATAGAGGCGCAAGTATCAAAAGCATTGAGCTACTGCTATGCTATTGAGATCACTATACGTGAGTGGATTTGATATTAAACAAAAATTTTACCGACCGTCAATCATATTGACGTTGAGCCGTTAGATGGCAGCATTGCTGTTTTGTGTATATAATTTTAATAATTAATTAATTTGCAAAAACAATAGCAATAATAAATTTTTTAGTTGTGGATGCCGGTAGAGCAAGCAATTATCTATAAAATGATATATAATTTATATGGATTAGTTGTGAGGTTTTTTCTAAAAAGGGAGTGTAACATCTTAACCTTAGTGTATTAATATATATGATGATGATGATGATGATGATATTTTGTCTAGTATGTATTTTATAAGCGCTGGAAACAACTTCAGCTTTATTCTGATAATGGTTTTGCTATTATATGTTTAGCTCCTTATTGTCTTTGTTATTTAAAAATAAGATTTAATAAATATTATCTATCATATAAGAGTTATTACTACTCCACTTGTGTTCTAAAAATAGATTTTTTCAATGATGCATGCGTATGCCCCATACGCCTATGCACATATATTTTTTTAATTTTAAATACCTTTTATAATCAGTATTGATCCAGAAATCATATTTTGAAATTTACATAAGAAGTTGTTAAGTTCTAGTCATATTTTTATAAATATTCAAAAAAATTCCCACCCATCTCCGAAACTATTGAAGTCAAAATTCACAATTAAATGAAACTACGGGATGTAGTATTATTTCTACTTTCTTTAATATCTTTACCACGACCTAGATTTCGTTGTTTTACATCTTCAGGTGCAAGTAAGCAATAAATTTCTACACATTTGGCGTTAATTTTGTAGAAACAATGAATTTCTACAAAATTAACGCCAAGTATGTTCAATAATCAAGAAGTCAACATTATAAAAAAAGGAGTATTACTTGAAGTTTACCTAGTTTTTGATTCATGACGTTTTACGCCTGTGAAAAATATATTAGGCATATAATTACATTTTGAAAAGTAATATTTAAATTTTAAATAGTTTAGGAGAAATATTCTGCAAACTTAGATATTTATGTAGGCCTAAATGTGTAGAGAACCCATGTAGCGCGAGTTCTGTTCGTCGTATTTAACAGGTCTTAATATTTTCTATTTTATCTATTAAAATACTATTTCGAATTTTTCATATTTTCCAATATAAAATTTGCTATGTTGGTTGTTGGTAGTCAGTTAAAGTACTTATTGCGGTTTAAGTTTGAAATTTTCATATCAAAGTAAATTGTTAAATGGTTCCAAAAATTATACCAGTAATTTCCTCTATTAAGTATATTTGCCTGTATACCCCTTATTAAATACCCTTTTTATTCCTTACATGAAACTAATAATAATATTCCAATGCAATGCGTGCATAATAAAACAAATATATATATATATATTTTTTTTTTCTTTTTAATTTGTTTTTTAAATTTTTTATATATATATGTATATATATATATATATATATATATATATATATATGTATATATATGTATATATACACATATACATATACATACACATACACATACACATACACATACACATAAACATACACATACACATACACATACACATACACATACACGTACACGTACACATACACATACACGTACACATACATATACATATACATATACATATACATATACATATACTTATACATATATATATATATATATATATATATATATATACATATACATATACATATACATATACATATACATATACATATACATATACATATACATATACATATACATATACATATACATATACATATACATATACATATACATATACATATACATATACATATACATATACATATACATATACATATACATATACATATACATTTACGTAAACGATACCTAATATAACGAACCTTAAAATAACCTGTAACGAACCTTAAGTCGATAAAGATTTTCTTTATAAAAATTTTTTTGTGTTTTAAAAAGAATGATTTAACTGTTTGTTATCGGTGATTCAGAATTTTCATACAACAAAATATTAAATGAAAAATTATTAAATATCGAAAATAAATAGATAAAAAATTATTATAACATTGAAAGGTCAAGCTTATCGCCAATTTCCCCAACTAAGCACCAAAATTACTCAAGGAATTTACAACAAAATATTTATTCATAAAGAGGAAGGTGGCAAAAAATGCGGTAGTTTTTCTTTATTAATATAACATTTATTGCTAAATTACTAATAGTAAGAATAAATATAATTAGTTTAGTACTTATAAATGTGAATAATTCTAAGGGATACTGTAATAGAGGAATTGATACGAAATAGAGTGTTACGATAGTGTATATTTCTACTAAAGCGATGTAAATTTACTACTATAAATCTCGAATATTGAATATATTTGGCGTTAATTTTGTAGAAATTCATTATTCACAATTAAATGAAACTACGTGATGTAGTATTATTTCTACTTTCTTTGAGTTCTTTGCTACGACCTAGGTTTCGTTGTATTACAACATCTTCAGGTGGGCTATTATCAATCTTTTCTAATAGCCCACCTGAAAATGTTGTAGTACAACGAAACCTAGGTCGTGATAAAGAACTCAAAGAAAGTAGAAATAATACTACATCACGTAGTTTCATTTAATTGTGACTATAAATCTCTTTAGTACTCTATTAATACAATTTACAAATACAGTAAATATAACAAATACAGTAAATATTTGGATGAAAGCAATACAAAGTAACAATCGAAGAACCCATTTTTTCCAAAAGAGCAAGCAAATTAAACATATGTTCATTAGCATTCCAATGCAAAGGCCGATTTATGTCAGTGGATATAACTAAAATATTTTTTACTCCAACGAACAATTTTCAAGGTTGTGTAACTTATAAAGAGATGTTTTTTTTGTTTACATTGCCTACTGAATTTTAATATGTATCAATAATTTAAGTGTTTATTTATTTCAGTACAAAGTGTGCAAAATATAACCAAAAATGATTACCCTGATTATGTTTTGCATGGATAAAATCATATTTAGGAGGATTATCTTAAAATTCCCTTAAATACACAAGCCTTTAGTGACAGCAAACGTAATTTATTCATAAATATTGTCGATGGTGAAAATTCTGAACTACTAGTTAATGAAGTTAACCCATACACCACCGCGAATATATTTGCTATTTACCATCATTCCTCAAGATAAACATTATCCTGTAATTAAATTATCGTGCGTCATTACTCGCGTAGTTAACGACCTGTTTAACACCGGTGAAATTGAAAACCCTTCCAGGATTTTCCTAAAAGGCTACGAACACAAGTTAATGAAGTTTCTCGACCTCTTACCTATTGGTTACTCGGGGAGAAAATGTGTTAGAAAGCTGCGTGGGAAGTATCAAGAGAGGTCTTAATAAAGGTATCGGCCTGTAAACTAAATTACATAAACGTATTGTTGGTTTAAAATAATATGGACGAAAAAGGATGCATTCTGTTTTCAATCTTTTTATCACAAATTTGAGTTAATTTGGTTTACAAAGAACTGATTTAATGAGTAAAAGGCAAACAAATTATATGGGCATTGTAAATTGAATTAAAGTAACTTTGTTACATGATGGTTGTTACCAATTAAATTGTTTTTACTTAATAGAGTCGGAGTTATTACTTCACTTAAAGTAGAAACCATACATATTTTGTATAAAATTTGGTTTAATTTTATGCAATGGTACTACGAGTCAATAAACATCTTATGTACGAGTAGAATTGACATTATCAGGGTTCCGTACACATGGGCGTTTATAAATTATATTTTTCCTTACCATAGCAATTCGCTTTCTGAACAATAAAAAGAAAGTAAAAATCAGATATTTTAATTTTTTTAATTAACTCATATATACGGCATTTTTTAATCAATTTGGGTCATCCTTTTTTATTTAGAAGTATGATCCCATATATAATCCCATTTGGCAAGAAATTGAAGATATAGCATAGATTCAATGACTTCTATTATGCTAGTATGCTGGACTGGCTACACCGTATCAAATGACAGCTATTTTTGTGCGCCGTCACGCACGCCTCTGGAACTAAATTTGAGATTTAATTGTTGAGCCCGAAATTTATCTTTGTATCGACATATCATATCGCAATTCATTGTATCGATACGTGGACAATATCATATTATTTTGTATTGAGATTTTCAAGATTTTCTATCATTTTGTTAATTTTAGGGGTATAAATGAAATTAAAAAAAATTCATGCTTACGATTTTTATTTATACTAAAAGAAAGATGTTAAAACTCCCTCTCGGTGTTGTTATTATACAGACAAATAAAAATATTGAAACTAATGGCATCATAAACACTGTAAGATGAATTCGGCGAGTTTTTATATTTATTTTTGGCAAAAATCAGACTCTAATGTGAACAAGACATTTAAAAAATGTATCAAATATATTTGCAAAATTTACTATTCGAACGAATCAGAAGAACATTTATATTGCTTGTTGTACGCGAATCTGTGCCATAGAAATTTTATTATGAATCATGAAAATGATTAGCACTTGTTGTTGAAAAACAAATGTAGTTTAGAAGGTACACCTACAGCAAGTTCATTGACAGAATCATTATTTTCACCGAATTGTAAAAATAATAAAGTTAAAGTATCCTTTATTGGAATTGAACTTTTCCGCGGTATTGGCTGCGAAAGTACTAAAATGAGAACCCTGTTTCCAAATTCAGTTAAAGAAATATTTGGTCTAATACGAGTAAGGAATATATATTCCTCGTAGTTGGTATCAGATAATTAATATCGTTTCTAAAACGTTAGTAAAACAAATTGTAACAAAATATTTTATCTATATATCTGTCTAAAGGCAGCAATAAACAATTTTACGATATTTATTACAGATGTTAATTACGGAACTTTTTGAGACAGAGAATTTGTGCTCGCCAATAATGGTATGAGTTTCGGTGTCTTGAAATCTTACGTGTGAATTACTCTGATCACATCGTAACTGGTACGTGACTAAAAGAGAGGGTAATATCCATATGTTTAAACTCCAATTGACACCCCAGATTAAGATCCAGTTTTATATGTCAAGCGCACATGACGTTGTAGAATTTCTATATTTTCTGCATTCAATTCTGTTCTTCTTTTTAACCAGAGCCGTAAACCTCATCTTTACTACATCAAGTTCGATACTTGATAAGGGAAATACAGTGCTACGTTATTAATATCGACGTTTACAGAAGAAGGTGCCAAGAAAGGTTAAGATATATACTTAAAAGAAATAAATATAAACAGCAGAGTTTTCCTTTAAGATTTGTGTGGTCGCAATTCGTTCATTAGCAGTCAAACAATTGCAAAAATTTGGAGTATTATTGCGTATAGTAATTTGTATTAAAGATGTATACTATGCACGACCAATAATTCTAATAAAATAAGCAACGAATCACATTCAACTGTTCTGCCGGTGTCGATTTCAGGCCTGCGTCCTGAGTCACATTGAACTAGTTATTAAAAGGTTGGTAATCAATTGAGCCTTGTCCAGTACCTATTATTTTTTCAGGGATTACTTGGCATGCAACTTGTTAATTTCAATTATTAACTATTCAAGCCGTATACTGAAGACCAGACAGTGCTTAAATAATATTATCTAAATAGCAATCTTAGTTAATTTTCAGCTTGAACGTAAGCCCATTTCCTATTTTAAATAATTATGTCAGTTTTTAATTCAAATTCTTAATAAATAATAAGTTTTTTAATATTACAACTTTTTTGCCTAAGCATATGTTCTTTGTCCTAAGTTGGATTTCTTTAATCGGTTTTAGTAGTATAAATGAGGCTCCTTGGATTAGAAAATTATTTTTAGAAACTTTATTATAGGTTATGCTGAAAAGAAAATGAACTCATTTTTTGAAAGTTCCATAGGGGAAAATTGGTTTTTTACTTTATAAACTACATGTAACTTCAAAACGCAGACTAAAGGATTTATTTTGTATTACTTTAGTTTAAAAAAAATATTAATTTCGACATTCAATACTGCCGAGTTCCGACTCCAATACTTAGCTACAGCACCAAAGAAACATTTAAAGAAGTGTCGAAATAAAGATTTATTTATTACGTACTTTTAGGGTTTAGTCCTTCAAAATTAAAAAAATGGAACCCTTGTAGGATTATTTGTTTATCCATCCGTTCGTCTGTCCGTCTGTGAAAGCTCTTTTTTCAGAAAGGGCTTGAGATATCAAGTTGCGATTATGGTTTAGTGAGGCCCATAGCCCTAATGTTGCTGTAAACAATATCTACTACATAAGGAAAGTATTTTAGTTCGAGCAACAAACAATATGGCTCTTTACTAATTGATTATCAAAATCTATAGGTTATTTCCAGTCGACCTACAATATTGGAAAGTCAGCATAATGGGAAGCCTCATAACATAAATCATCAACGATTTTTATACACTATATGAAACTATACATTTTTATAATTATTTTATAATACATGTGAATGATACAGTAAGTAAAATTAAATAACACATTTATATTATTATATTTAATTTTTTCAGACTTATGCAATTCTTGCACTTTCTAAATGCCACGTTTCGAGTTCATAACTCAACCGGAAGCGCTACAGTGACGTGTCATACAAGCACTCCCAATTTAAAAAATTAGCCAAGTGCCTTTCGGAACACGCCTTATAATCCTCTTTAAGTCGTTAATGTAAGTTAACCGAAATAATGTTAAATGAAAACTTCAATCAAATGCTTATATTTAGAACTTTTTCACATTTTTCAATGCTACTGGTGAAAAACTAAACTGGGTTAGTAAATTATGTGGAAAGATATTCAAGGGTGAAATAATTTTTCCAGAGTTAACTATATATATTCGGATATTAGATGGTCGATCTTTCATTCGATGTTTATTATATGTATATAATGTTATTTAACGTGAGAATCGAGAATGAGTACTAATTTGTTCAGTTCACTGACGCCGTACTGGTTATGTTGGATATCCCAAACCAGTTTTTAAGACTTTACCTTCCTTTCCCTATGTTTATATTTCTAATATGTGGGACGTTGTAAAGTTTTTGTACATTCGCAGCAAGGACGCTTAGATTCTAGGTAGCAAGTCTGAAATATTTTGAGATGAAACATTTTTGTTCTTATATTTTGTTTGGTGCTACGAGGGGACGCCTTAATCGCATCATTTGCAGTGTTTACGCTTTTCTTGCTTTCGGGGAACGCCCCATAAGTTAAGCCCTTAAGGCCTTCTTCATGTTTTCTTTACTTTCTGAATGTAGGTAAAATGTTGCTTGGCGTGATTTTTTAAAACCCCTGACGATAAAGCGATAGGTCCTTTTTGAGAAGTGTAAGCAACGCGTTAAGCCTTCGTTAGTTTTTCGCGTTAACTATTTTGCACATCTCTACCTAGTTATACAGTACTACTAAATATATCAGAGAAGCCTAAGTAGGGTTTTATATTACAATAATAATGTTTATACCGGTAGTTTGCGCGAGGTATTGTATTTTTCTTTTTTTTTTCTACGGTAAGTATGCGTTGAGACAGAAAATTTTTCTCTCTATTCCTCTGGGAACGCGTTGTCTAGGTCCAATATTCACACGAGAAGTAATGGTAAACGGAACATAAAAAAAAGAAATAGGTAATGGTACTTAAATTTCTTTCAATCGACTTTAAGTGTAGATGAAGGCAACAACTTTTCTTTAATATGCTACATATTAATTGAGGTAAAGATTTCAAAACTATAGAGAAACTATGGGTTCTTAGTTCATTTTAGAATCCTAGAAATTGAAACTTATTCATAACTAAGTAATTCCCAAAACACTTGAAATTTATGTAAAAATACAGATTTTTTAAAGCCATCGTTACAGAATGATAATTTTTTTCGTAAAAGACATACTTTTAGGTATGTCTTTTACGAAAAAAATTATAACTTATACTTTACCCGTATGGCTATATCTGTAGCCAATAGGAATAAACAGTCCAAGTGCTATTAGATGACAAATGTTTATAGATTATTGCTAATAATATAGCTAGTACTTGTCAATAAGGCTGGTCAAGTATTATAAATAAAGTGGGGATAGTAAGATTTTGCGAAAGAAAGTAGCCTTCGTTATTATTTAATTATTAAACTAAAACTGATAAATTTCTACTTCTATAAGTAGTATGTACATAAGACGTTTATTGCGATTGTAAGTTAATAATAATCTCGTATAGATTATTTACTATGTATCATATGTATACATACTTTTTAAATCAACTCTACAACATACTTTTTAAACACAAAGCATTGTATTTACAAATAATTTATATCTTTTTAAGATATAAATTATTTGTAAATAAAATTATTTAAGACAAGTTTGATACTTGTCTCAATTTTGTTTTACATTATAATTAAAATGTTTATTCATAAGAATTAAAAATAACTATTAATGGTTTTTGCTTTCCAAGAAATTTATTAGAAATTTATTGTTTGAATTTTGTTTATTTCTTGATTTTATAAATAATTGTAAATAAATGTTATAAAGGATAGGTTAAAAAATCTGATTTCATATTACAATTAATGTATTAAAGTTCTCTATATTATCATATTCAAGTACAACAAAATATTATTAAAAATAATTATTAAGTTCGTAATTTCGAATCTTTTTTGCAATTTTTTTTTTAATTTCAATATTATAAGGTAATAAACCATAATTATCCGTTAGTAAACTTATTTCAAAAATTCAACATATAAATGTAAAATTATTATAAAATTTAATACAATTTTTTATTTTAAAATCCGTGACAAAAATATTATCGAACGACTAGAAATCAGTAGTTTTACCAAGCTAGTAAGATAACCCCTAAGCTACTATGAAATACTCACTGCACGATGTATTGCAGTGGTCAAATATAAAAAAAATAAAAAATAACACCATAACGCGCAAATATTTATACCAATATTGGAAATATTTGAAAATAAATGCTTTGTTTTTGTTTATCATTTTTCTAGATTAAAATATTAACATATTTAGTACTCACTGCACAGTAATCGTACAATTAAACAATTAAAATAATAATGAAACTAAGCAATTCAAACAATGCACTGTTTACACATATTGAACTTTCCACGTAGTCAAATGTAACTTTACTTATATAGATATACATAGAACTAATGTTGCACAATACTTTACCCGTATGGCTATATCTGTAGCTATACAGTATGTCGGTGACGCCAACTCACAAGATTTTGCCCATACAAAAATCATCGGGTATATACAATGTGTCAGTGTATATATGTGTATACATTTAAACGGGCGCGTACGCCAGTTTGGCGCCAGAGCAGGAGATGTTATGTATACACATATACACACACACACACATATGTGTGTGTGTGTGTGTGTGTGTGTGTGTATGTATGTGTGTGTCTGTATAATCAAATATACATTGCTGACCAAGCGCAACACGTCATCCTCATAGCTGTTACCATTAGAATGTTGGTGACGCGAATCCATAAGGTGTTCTCCTACCAAAAATCGCTCAACGCGCCTAAAGGAGTTTTCATTTTAAACTATTTAACCAGATACTGATTCTTATGTAAACATTAGACAGCATAAAAACATTTATTAGATTTTTGCGAACATGTCCGCCAAAATTATTTTAAAAATTCACGCAAAAAATAAATTTTGTGATGGCTTTTATTCGTGTGGCTGTGCCTGGCTTTAACGACGGTCCATAAACATAATAGATGGCGTAATGAACAGTTATTTATGAATCTCATTACATCACGAGATAATCTAGATTTATTTCACGCTTTAATATTTTTTATAAATTGTAGATTGAGTATATATATATATATATATATATATATATATATATATATATATATATATATATATATATATATATATACATACATACATACATACACACACACATATATATATATATATATATATATATATATATAGTATCCATCTATTCATTCTAAAGAAATTAGGTTGAGCGAATTCAAGATTTTTACCGACTTTCGGATTCATAACATATTATTTAAGTTCATTTGAGACGATTGCTTCCCAACCCAGTTAACGACACCTCTTTCTCCGCTTGAATACCTGCTTCCCTTTACTTCGTATTTATTTTTAGTTAAGAATTTATTATATACAAAGTAGATGTAATGTTATCTTCTATGTACTTCTTATCTTTTTATTCTTACGTATATATTTATTATTTTTTTATTCTTACGTCTATATCATTGATTCGTTTGAGTTGAAATTACTAAAATTTGTAATTATTTACAAATTTCTCATTTCCATTTATAGTTGCTGTCTTCCTATTATATTGCACGTTCTATGAATTAGAAACAACCAACCTTGGTTTCAAGATTGAATAAGTTTTTCTGGAAAATTTGCGAAAAACTCATGCCATTTTGTAATAAATGGTTTCGAACTCAGCTTGGATCTTACTATTTTTCCAGGAGTAATATTTTTAAGTATATTATTCCACTTATATTTTATTTGTGTTCTATCCTTTATCTAGGTTGGTTTCCGCAAATTTATCAAAAGAAATGATGCGTATTTTTGGCGTCACATGATTAGATTATGTGTAGATATGTTTATTGTCTAAATAGCCATTACGCTATCTTTAACATACACACATTTTACAATATTTAATCTTCCTTTTCATTATTTTCTTTCATAAACAATGAATAGATACTGGTACAAAACCAATTTTGTATGTTTTATATTTTCACTGAAGTTATACGATAAGTTTCAGCTTTAGCTATAATGGATTATTATAGCTAATATTATATTTGTTATAAAATACGACAATTGGCTTATTTTTTGAGTCATTTGTTTGGTATTAAGATAAACATATCATTCATAGTGCGGTTCGAGACTAGGTTACGAATCTTTATTTCCCAAATTATATTTGATACAATAATTGTAAAATTATTCGAGTTTATTACGGAGTGTGTATAAAATAGGAAATTTGTATTTTTTAATTTTTATCTGAAAGTGTTGTTAAGACGAAAAATAAGTAAATTTTCGCAATTAAATGAAACTACGTGATGTAGTATTATTTCTACTATCTTTAATTTCTTTACCACGACCTAGGTTTCGTTGTATTACAACATCTTCAGGTGGGATATTAGCAAAGATTAACTCTTAGGAACAACCAACAGCATTTATATGTTTCAAACACAATAGCGGAAGACTACTTTGTGCGGATTTTTCATTGTTTATGTTAGTGAGTTTATTGCAGGGGCGCAGACTAGGTTTTATTATATTACAGAGAGTTATACAATATACCAGTATTCTAGTTGGGGTAATAAATTCAATTGTTGTTATTATGTGAAATTATACAATGCAAACTTTAGGGTGTATGTAATAAAATTAAATGGAAGTTATTGTCGGTAATATATTGCAAAGGCAAGGGTATTTGAAAGTAAGGCCAAGGTAATATACTAATTCTACATATCTTATTATCGGTAATATATTTATACAAAGGCAAGGGTATTTGAATATATGTAGAATTAGTATATTACCTTGGCCTTACTTTCAAATACCCTTGCCTTTGCAATATATTACCGACAATAACTTCCATTTAATTTTATTACATACACCCTAAAGTTTGCATTGTATAATTTCACATAATAACAACAATTGAATTTATTACCCCAACTAGAATACTGGTATATTGTATAACTCTCTGTAATATAATAAAACCTAGTCTGCGCCCCTGCAATAAACTCACTAACATAAACAATGAAAAATCCGCACAAAGTAGTCTTCCGCTATTGTGTTTGAAACATATAAATGCTGTTGGTTGTTCCTAAGAGTTAATTTTTGCTAATATCCCACCTGAAGATGTTGTAATACAACGAAACCTAGGTCGTGGTAAAGAAATTAAAGATAGTAGAAATAATACTACATCACGTAGTTTCATTTAATTGCGAATAATGAATTTCTACAAAATTAACGCCAAATATATTCAATATTTGAAAACAGCCGATTTGGCTACATTGGCGATATTGTACCGTCGACTCCGAATTAAATTTCGGAAGGCGATACAAAGCATATGGTTTAACAAAACGTGTATAAAGTGTAATCTAACACCCAGTCACGTGAACGTAAAGATTAGTGGAACAACTCGAGCAGCCCAGAAAGCAACAACTAAAGCCGTCACCACCTGGCTGAAGGAAGAAATTCGGGAATCTACCATCAAACGAGACAACATAAACCTCTGTCTAAAGGTAATACACTCTTCTCTAACATATCTCCTTCACCCTATAGAATTTGATACTTTAGACTATAAAATTAGAAATGATGTCAGTACCATAATAAAAAACATAACACAAAAACAAATTAACAAAATTAAAAAACTGAAAGCCAAAACCCAGAAACCAAAAGTCACACCCAAACAAACGTTTTATCCCAGAATAGTAAACATTTTACAATCAACATTTAATAATAAAGAGCTAGAACTTTTAAATAAAGGATTTAAATATAATATTCCTACCGCACCATCAAGAAAAAACATAGAATCACTAGTAGTAGATACCACCATTGCATTCAGTAACCAGGACGCACTTACTAAACACAAAGCTGCTAATATAATATGTAAAGAATACTCTAAAACCAAGACACACATTAATGACGAAATTTTGACACAACGTAATCTACAAATTAAAATTAATGAAGATAAACTCACCATATCTAAAGCAGATAAAGGCAACACTATAGTTATTCTAGACCAAAATGAATATAAAAATAAAGTGTACGATTTCCTTAAACCAGATGACTTCACAAAATTACAAAGGGACCCCACCACGACATTTGCAGATAACGTAAAACAATTAATTAAAACCTGTAACATCATATTTCCTAACGAATTCGCGAAACATAAAGTTATAGAAATGAACCCTAGACCCCCAATACTATATGGACAACCTAAAATTCATAAACCAAATATACCCATACGACCTGTTGTCTCATACACAAACGCACCCACAAAAAAATTAGCTTTTCACCTGAATAAGATCTTCCGTAATAAAACCGGATTTGCACCTAAACATACCATTAAAAACTCTGTTGATCTCTGTAATAAAATTAAAAATATACATCTAACACCCAATTGTAAACTAGTATCACTCGACGTAGTAAACTTATTTTCTAATATACCACCAAAAGATTGCCTGAATATCATTTCAGATATCCTAGAAAGGAAAAAATTAAATCCCATTGAAGCATCGGAAATTAGAGATCTCTTTAAACTATGCACAGACCAAAATTATTTTCTATTCGATAAAAAATTTTTTCAACAAGTTAATGGCCTTGCAATGGGCTCCCCCCTCAGTCCCCTTTTAGCCGAGTTATTTATGAATCATCTAGAAACCAGCCTCTTAAACAGTAAATTAGCGACCAATATATTATACTATTATAGATACGTTGACGACATCCTTATCTGCTGGAAAGGTACACAGCGACAGTTAGACTAGTTTGTTAACTTTGCTAACTCCCTACACAATAATATCAAATTCACTTTAAAAGTAGAGTCTGATAATAAACTTAATTTTTTAGATATAACAATAGAACGCAAAAATAATGAACATAAATTTAGTATATTTAGAAAAGACACATTTACAGACTCCATAATTAATGGTCAATCTCAACACCCTTGGTCCCATAAGTTAGCAGCATTTCATTCCATGATTCACAGAGCTTTAACCATCCCTCTTGAAAAACCTAACCTACGTAAAGAAATAAAAACTATAAAACTAATCGCAACAAATAATAATTATGACCCATCAATTGTCACAAAACTGTACCATAATAAATTAAGAAAAATACTAATACAAGAAATATACCCGGTCGCACCAAATAAGAATAATATTTACTATAAATCTATCCCATACATAGGAAATGTATCACTCAAATTAGGAAAACTCTTAACTAATAATAAAAATATAAATAATATAACATGTACGTATAGTACCTTAAATAACTTGGGTAAAACCCTTATTAATAATAAAGAAAAAATAGATAAACTTAAAAAGAGTGGTATCTATAAACTTAAATGTAACGATTGTAATAGTGTATACATAGGTCAAACAGGAAGAGATTTTAATACAAGATATAAAGAACACATCGCCAGCTCGCGTAATAATAAACCAGACACATCTCACTTTGCTAAACATCTCATTGAAAATAACCATCACCCCCATACTGATAATGCCCCCTATATATTACAAATAAATACAAAAGGCAATAAACTTAATATCCTAGAAACATTAGAAATAAACAGACATAAAAAAGATATCAAGGTCAATATATTAAATGAATAACTAAATATAATATCATCACCCATTCTTAATATCTTCTAGATATAATATAAATATAAAATATTGACACTACAGTACCCTGGAAATTGTTTCAGCATTAATACACATATAAATATACGTATATATAATAAAAACAAAACAAAAAAATTAAAAGAAATAAATAAATAAATATATGAATACACAAAACCGGAGATATGTAGAATTAGTGTATTACCTTGTCCTTACTTTCAAATACCCTTGCTTTTGTATAAATATATTACCGATAATAAGATATGTAGAATTAGTATATTACCTTGGCCTTACTTTCAAATACCCTTGCCTTTGCAATATATTACCGACAATAACTTCCATTTAATTTTATTACATACACCCTAAAGTTTGCATTGTATAATTTCACATAATAACAACAATTGAATTTATTACCCCAACTAGAATACTGGTATATTGTATAACTCTCTGTAATATAATAAAACCTAGTCTGCGCCCCTGCAATAAACTCACTAACATAAACAATGAAAAATCCGCACAAAGTAGTCTTCCGCTATTGTGTTTGAAACATATAAATGCTGTTGGTTGTTCCTAAGAGTTAATCTTTGCTAATATCCCACCTGAAGATGTTGTAATACAACGAAACCTAGGTCGTGGTAAAGAAATTAAAGAAAGTAGAAATAATACTACATCACGTAGTTTCATTTAATTGCGAATAATGAATTTCTACAAAATTAACGCCAAATATATTCAATAAGTAAATTTTCATTAAGTAGTTGTAAATTATTATTAATAGGAATTGTAAATTATGATAAAAAGGAAATATAAGAAGATGTCCATCTGAATTCGGTACTCCAAATTCAAATTCAGGGTTTTAGTCTAAAATCAATTTTATTATTACACTAAAATAACGTCAGGCGAAAGCGAGTTGAGCGCGCGTGATAAGTAAGCATTAAAAGTTAAACATAAAATAAGGAAATAAAGATTTAGCATCTCAGGGTTCTGTTTGCTCCATTACTAATTATAATTCTATAAAAGATTAACTCTACCTCAAGGTAAGTAAAATTGAAAATATAATAAGAAATAATATTTTTAAAGTTTCCCCATCATTCTATCTCGTTAATTTATAGATGAGAAACGAATATAAAATATTTAATTACATATAATTACAGCAAGATGCGGACCTAAATTTTGCAACAGTGCTTTTAAAGTATTTCTTTATGGTATAAGATAAATATTGATCTTTTTTCACATTTTCTTACTGTTGTTAAATTGAAAATTAGAGATAATTCATCTACATAATACTTATCAGTCCAAAAGAAAATAATTCATCTACATAATTTATCTACATAATACTTATCAGTAGAAAATAATTCATCTACATAATTCATCTACATAATACTTATCAGTCCAAAAGAAAATAATTCATCTACATAAAGAAATAATTCATCTACATAATTCATCTACATAATACTTATCAGTCCAAAAGATAAGGATGACGGAAAGTGTCATATGAATAATCCTGAGGCATTATTGATTCCATGATGACGAGAAATCATCCCTTTTTTGCCCTTTGAACTATAGTAGAACTTAAAAGTAATTAAATGCTGAGATTATGAGAATAAGCGATAGTAGAACTTAAAAGCAATTAAATGTAGAGCTTAAAAGCAATTAAAACTTAAAAGTTTAACTTTAATGTTATACATATATTTTTAAACATATATTACGTAGTCTGGAGAAGTATTAATGATTTAGGTATTCTTCAGAAATCTTTTCTTCAGACCCCTTTCGAATTTAATGCTTATTATATTGTATAGTTCTTCCGTTCGAAGAGTCAGTTATATTTTATTTTAATATATATGTAACTGTAAGCATTTTAAAAACTCAGAAATTGAGAAATAAATAAATTCCTCGAGTAAAAGTTTCTACTGACAATTTGTTAGCCCAACATTTTGACAACAAAGGAAAAGCGACTCCGACAGGAACGATATTGAATCTCTCGGACAGTGCATATTGATTCTATCAAATACCAAGTCGCGGATTGTTCGCTTTGTTGAAGTATTCTTCCTCGGGGGAATTCTCAATCACAACTCTATAAACTCGTATGCAATTTCGAGTATTATTGGTAAATGAACTAGTTCGTAAATTTACCGCTGTGTGCATTTGAGCGGCTTTGTCGCTTACTTCCATTTAATTCGGAAGCTCTGACCACAGCGTCAACTTTTCGTTTCTAATGTAGTGTTATATGAGGAATGAAACTGAATAAAATTATTTCAAATTGTAACTATTCATTGAGTACGTTAAAAACACGACTAGTGACATCTTTCACCCATTGTGTCTTTCATTATTTAGGATTTACATATATTATGCGTGGAGTTTAATGGAAGACAGTTAAAGAAGTTTAATGATACACGATGACGTGGGGCAATTATGAGGATGCAATAAGAACATAATATTGAAATAAGCGAATGGGTCTCTCGATTCTCCTTGAGAATGGATGGGTCTCAACACCGTCCTACATAATATAAAACCCATGTGATATAAATTGCCGCAAAATACAGGTATTTTGAAATTATGCACTTGGAGTTTTGGAATGTAGAGTCATGGATTGTAATGAACTCTATATTGAGGATTAAATATTATGAAACGAACTATGATGGGCATTGATGCACAGGGATTAGTGCAATTTTATTTCCTGTTTTCTTTTAAATAAAGGTAAAGTAATTGTTGAAAATAAAAACAGTGGTTTATGCCACAAGTGGTGTTGATTTTCCATTTCGGTTTCTGCGTTATGAACCACTTACTAAATCAATTAACGTCAAATGCGTCTGTACTGTACTCATATTGTAATCCTATTCATAGAGAGGATATATTCTTCTCATGAGTAATGTTCTTAGGCCACGTTGACTACCGAAAATGCAAATAAAATTTTCTTAATTAATGATGATAGGGTTTTAATAATATAAATCAAAGGCGTCATTATTTATGCTTGAAAATTTATCGATAAACGCACGGCCCATTTACCAGAATTGTCTTTAATTTCCATTGATTATCGAACACTGAGTGTTTGTAAACTATTTTCGTCTTAAACCACAACAAGGGGGTATGTGTATATCACAATAAGGTTTTCCTTTGAGTGATTTAATCGTCTTGGTATATTTCATTCATCTAAGGTCACCATCCTATGACGTCATCCTCATTATTGTCAAGTGTTTTTACATTTCTTCATTAGGATGGAAATAGTTTTTTCATTTCATACTGATATATTGTACACTGCCTGTGCATTTAAGCTGTACAGCCAATTCATTGACGTGTTTAAGCAACTTTTTTATAATGACCCAATAAAAGGCGCATAAATGAAAACTGAAATAAATCAATATGTATATATATATATATATATATATATATATATATATACACACATATATGTATATATATATATATATATATATATATATATATATATATATATATATATATATATATATATATATATATATATATATATATATATATATATATATATATTACATTCATTCTCACAAGGTAGATTTGCGTATCGGTCAAGTTACGTAACAAAGAAATAACATAACACAGGCTGAATACGCAAAAAACTGGGAATACACTTAGATCGAGGACTCACCTCTCATAAACTTATCTGAAGCAAACGCTAATAAATTGATTGTGATCTAAGAAACTTGCAATGGTCGATAGGGAGAAATTTTTTTCTAACTAATAAATGGTTACTTATAAAACCATATGAAAACAAATTGGATACATATTATTTAATTGTGGAAGTCTGCCGGCTATAGCAATATTAGGATACTCAAAAGATTAAACAAGGAAACTATAAAAGTCATGTTGAATGCCGCCTACCATGTAAAAAACAAAGGTATTCTAAAAGAAACGTAGGAGTAGTGTTATTCTCATTACATTAATTATTATTTTTACATAATAGATGTAGTAATATACCAATTATAAAAACAACTAAAAAAAACAATAATAAATAATAATGCTTCAAAATTTAAAAAAGTTATTTTTGTATTTTACTGGACTATATTTCGTTGCTCTCTGCGAGCTAATTGCAAATGCATTTGGTGGGCCAATTAAAATTACATTTTAATGACACTAATTAAGGTACTAAGGTTATAGTATATGCTCCAGATATATGCTCCAGATATACTTATTTATCCCAATACAAGGTACTCACTATGTCGAAATGAAGGAAATAAAAAAAGTGAAGCGAGATCATTTTCAATCGGTTTGGCAAATATTTGACGTACTCGTATAATTGAAAATCAGCCACAAAATAAAATGGTTTAACATTTTGTTACATTAACTCGTTGAAAAGATATTTCAAAAACAAAGCAAATAAAATTTATTTTATTCAAAATGAAATACTACAAAATTTAAGGTAAGGTTAACGTTAAACAAGTGTTGTGTTTGGTTATAAAATATTATCATTGTTGTAATTAATCTATCTCCTGTGTATTTAAACCTGTATTTATATAAAAGACAATTTTCTTTTTTTTCCTGGACCAATACTTCGAGAATCTCACACGAAACGATTTGACTAGACTGAAGGAATCAGCCAAGAATCACTCAACTAATCCAAAGATGGTGGCTATATTGGTTTAATCACATTCGTCGAATGAAATCGGATTGTTTCCCATTCAAGCTTCCCTGGCAGGCCGTTTGGAAAGTTTAATGCTGTGCACTAAAGAATATAGACAAGTCATATTAACAAAGACGTTCAGAGCCAATTATTGGCTATTAAAAGAGCGAAATCCGTGGCCAAAAATCACCAATTAAATATAAAGTTTTCTATGAAGCTCCGAACTATGTGGTAACCGTAGCGACGTATTCACTATGAAACCACCATTCTCTGCCGGTCGGCACCTAGCAAGGAAAAAAGAAGTTTTCTTAATAATGATTTCTAAGACTACAATAAAAATAGTTTTATTTATAAAAAAATATCTTTATCTTTCGGAGTAGAAGATATATGTGTTATTATATAAGAAACTCGTAAGAAAATCGAATGAAGATAATGCGAGTGGAATATGACCCAAGCTCATTGAAAGGAGATATGAACACAACATCTGCGTCCGACCATATTGCTTTTCTATGAAATTCATTTAAGATTTTTGTTTTATCTCTAACAATATTTTTTACGTTATACGTGACACGACGATTCTATGTACAGAGCATAATATGTGGAAAGCATATTCATCTGTCTACTTCTTGATGTATAAGCTCTTATAATAAAATCATTGTTTAACAAGTACTTTCGTATTTAAACTATATATTTTAGAGAGCGTATAAGAGAGTTAATTTATATTAAATGAGAGGTCACACTAAAAGTTTTCAAAATACCAAAGACCAACCAACTACTAAATTTGCAAGTTATTTATGGTTTTTCAAAATAATCTCCTTGGCATTTAGTGCATCGGTTTATTGAATGGTTTATTCTTACTTTGGCATTTCCTCTACTGGCTTTTCTTAGGTAGTCATCTATTCTTATCGTCCAGGTATCGTATTCCTTGAAGTTTATTTTTATTCTTGGGAATGGAGTATACGTTGTTTTTATGAAGGAGAATTCCTCTTTGAAGGCGTTGCTTCGAATTTTTTTAAATAGCAGGTAAAGAATTGGTGGTATACCAGTCTGCATTAACTGTTCTTTCATTTTACAGAAATGTTATTCTATAAAAACTGGTGAACCTGAAGAACGAGACGATCATCTTTTTTCAGCACTTCAACTTATTTTCAACTTTGTAGGCCGACTGCCAAAATAGCCTCTTGAGGGCATAACGTTTCTTGGCGCCTAAATATAGATGTAGAATTTTCTGTACTAGCCTCAAATTAATATTTAACTCTCCAGAATACTCTAATAGATTATTTATTCTCTTGTCAGTATAATGTTATCTTTTCTTGTCGCTACTGAGAGACAACTCTCACGCGGATAATCACTGAGATTGGTATAACTACGCTGGAACTCATTGAAATAGGTGTAAATAGTAGCGCGTTATGGTACTTTATCATAAAATTCTTTCGAACTCCATGGTAATTTTGTCGTTGATGGAGACCATAACAAAAATCATCGAAACAAAATATTCTCGCATTAAATTCATCTTGACGTGGTTCAACCAAATTTCCAATTGCCGCTAATTTGTAAAAACCAACGAAAAAATCAAAGTACCTCAATGGATAACCAAAGAGATCAATTTTTAAAGACAACATTTATTTTTAAATCCTTTATTACAAATGGCTTGTTCTTAGAACTTTTAGTGCTATTCTCGTATTTTTGAGTATTGTAATAGGTGATCGTGATATGAAAAAAAGCTTATACTTTTTTTCATAATTCAGAGACTATTACGAGATTTGCTATTAGTGTGTTTTCCTTAGGTACAGGATATTTGAAACACGATAAGGATGAGGTTTTCACCTGGTGACAAAACAGGAAAATTGTTTTGTGCGTTTTCCCACCTTACATGTATGGGCACCTCATTTAAATAAACTTAAACATTATTTTAAATACGATTTTTGTTTTTGGGTCAAATCATCATTTATTTCCAGAAGATCGTTAAAGATCGTATGTTATCTGGCTCAGTTTTGAAAGAATAGAAATAGGAGTCTTAAATAGAGAATACAAAAAAGTAAAATTTTTCAAAGTTTCATTTAAGTCACGAATCAGATAAATGTGAACTTTGTATTATTTTTTGAAAAGTCAGGTTGTTTCCATAATAGTTTGAAAATGTTATATTTATGAAACCTTTAAACCAGCTAGATGGCACAAAGTGAAGTTTCTATCCCGTTGCACCCTTCATACTTAGGTATAGCATACTAGTCTGTGAACTCGACAGGGTAACATTGTTTGCGAGACTATTGTGCAGTAAGTATTTTATGTCTATATATAGCTAATTATCGAAACGTCTTTGTTGGCGAGTATTCCGTAACTCGGCTCGGTAACAGGGATATTGCCTAAGGCACGGTGACGAACGGATGTTCCTTGATAAATTATGTTTTACTGAGTCGCAACGGGTTGTCAATACGAAGTTAGTATATGGACTTCGCTTATGACCTATTTACTTTAAAGTGACATTATATTGGGTATATATTTGTGGATATGAGATTATGCGACAGATTTGTTATGAACAGTCCTAAGGAAGGATATTTGAGACCAAAGGAAAACGTACTGCCGACCTAAAACCTTACATCAATAAAATATTTATGTTACGTGTATAGATTAACGACTTAATAACATAATTTTTGTATGAATCAATAGATGGAAATTATAAAATGGAAAATCAATTGCAAATATATGGATAAGTAATTGTTATTTATATATGTTACTATATGAAAATACGTATTTTTGTCCCCTATATACTATTTGAGTTGCGCCTAACTTTTACTAAATCTTAGCTCAATTTGTTTGAGCTTGCATTTTTAAAGCAAAAAATTCCTTGCCTCCGGACATTGAATGACCAACACAAGGTACATATAAATATATTGTTTTCATTAATTTCTAAAAGATGAAACCACAGCGCTGGTCAAATGAGACAATTGTCATAGTAGCGGAGAAATTATAGATTGTATTTGTTATTTTAATGTGACGTTTAATTATGTATGATTCTTTTTTGAAGCTTCTCTATGTAGATTTTCCGTAAAAATTGGCAAGACCTCGAATTTTTTGTATATTTTTAAAAGTGACTAGTTAACGGTAAAAATTAAATGTACGTTTTGTTAGTTATTGATGGTAGCTTCATTTGATATTCAATATATGCGGTAGTTCCTTGAGGAACAGATATAATATGGACCTTGCGTCATACTAAATAGTTACCAATACAGATAAATAAAATGGGTGTGTGTTTATGATTTTTTGATTTTCGGCTTTTAAATACTTTTTTGCTTACATATTTGTTTATTCAAAAGATTCTAATGTTAAAAGTAATTATGCCTATTTTTTTGTCTATCTGTCTACCTGTACAAATAAATTTAATTAAAAAAAGGTAGTTATTAACATAAATTGTACACAGGTTGTAGAGAACAAGTTTGGAACCAATTTGGTTTTTATCGTGATATCTCAAATGGTTCCGATTCCGTGAAGCATGTCTACACACTCTTACTTTTTGAGGCTGTGGCCCAGATCAATTGATTCACTAAAGTAGGTCAAATATGCATTCATATGTCTAAATTACATTGTTAAACATACCTAGGAAAAATAAAATATCAATTTTTTCTTCAAAAGTACCCACTTTATACTGAATTCTTAAATATTAACACATATTGCAACACTATTCTATAATTTTTAGGATTATTTTCAAGTATAGATCAGTGTACAGGTACCTATTTCATTTTTAATTGGTTTTGTAAATTTAACAAAAATAATATAAATTACTTAATTCTTTGAATACATTTGGCATTAATTTTTTAGAAATTAATTTTAATTTAATCATCTTCTTAATTTATTTAATCTACAACATCTTCAGGGGGCAATTTGTAAATTGCCCACCTGAAGATATTGTCATACAACGAAACCTAGGTCGTGGTAAAGAATTTAAATAAAGTAGAAATAATACTACATTACGTAGTTTCATTTAGTTATGAAAAAGTAAATTCTTAATCTTTCGAAAATTAACTATTGGGTTCAAGGATCAGCGTTTTAGCGGTCGAAATTTAATCACGATGGTTTAGTGTTGTCGTTTAACTGCATATCGTCAATCAAAGGAAATAAAGTAAATAACGCTAGTAGTACAAATACACGACGCAAACAAGGCTGAGATACTAATATTGTTTTAATAACCGTTTTGACAAATTACATTTAATAAAAGAATATTATCTTCATTATTATTCTCTCTCGATACCTCATTATTTTATAGAAATATAATTTAGCCCATTTCGCCTAAAGTTGATTTTAAATTAGGCATATGTCATTCATTCACTTGTACTGCACGTCTCAATCATGGTCCATTTGAGAAAAGATTGAATCTTTTATATCAATCTCATAGATTTAAAATAGATGGGTAAATTGAGGCCGAAAATTTGAAACGATCAGGTTTCCTGATGCTTATTAAGTATGCAATGAAAAAGTGCAATCAAGAAGAATAGATGGCGTTAAATGCATTCAATTTATTGTTGGTGTCACTAAAGGTCACGTCGAACAAATAGCCCTTGGCGGCCCGGCATAAACCATAGTCCGCCATAATTTTTCTCGCGATATATTTGTATACACGTACATAAGGTTACTTGCTGTTTAAAAAAGTATACACTGGAAATTCTTGTGTATCTTGTGTATATATGAGGTGATTTTCTACAGAGAACTAGTATTTTTAACACTACTATTTTTTAAGTTTCTGAGAAAATCGTTTGGGAATGTGGAAAAACATAAATATGTATATTGCCTCCTACAATTTCACAAGCGTAAAGACACTGTGTTTACTTGGAAAGTTAAGATATCTAGAATCATCGCTTTAGCTTGGAAAGCTAAAGCAATGGCCTTTTCATACGTTTCCACAAACCCCTATTTTTCATAATTTTGGGTTCAGTAGTCTCGGAATTAGGATGCATTATTTTCAGTGTATTTTTTCACATTTTTCACGATATCTCTGAAGATATGATACCTAAAATGATCCTGATATACCCCACTATATATGTAATTAAAAAAAGGTTTAGGAACGTATCCTCCCGTAATGTGATTTGAATATATTTTTAATATAAGTCATTGAAGTATGTGCGAATTAATATGTTTTACTACGATGCCAAATGTCACATTTTTACATCAAGTGGTTTCTGAGGGAAAATGGCTGTAACAGATAAACAGACATACACGTGAGTGAACTTAATCGTATAAGGTTTCCGGTTTTGCTTTCTCAGTATTTTTAATTACATCTGATAATATAATTAGAAATACACATACACACATACACACACACACACACACACACACACACACACACATATATATATATATATATATATATATATATATACATATATGCACACAAATATTTATTATATAAGTCCTCTCATTTCGATAAAAAACGAACGAATTGTAGGTATATTCAAGTATTCGCGTACCGCACGTAACATGAAAATTCATTAGCCGTTCACTCGACAGCATCGACATTGTTGCGGGTCAATCGAAATTAATGGTTATTGTCCGGACGAATGGTAAGATGATTCGATCAGTTCCGTTGAAAAGATCGAATCATTTGTTTTGCAAACGAATGATTGAAACTAATTCGATACTTCGCGATTGACACATCTCTATTTTTGATCAGTGTTCAAAGCATCAATCTATTTTCAGTTTTTCTAATACTGTGTTTCTAGGATGGTTGTACATACTTGTACTGCTTATTGGCAAATATATATAAGAAAGCGAACATGATACTTGATAATATTACAGTATTATATTAAACTTATGACAGTTGTTGTTTACTTTAAGTATCTATTATTACATGTAATATTACAGAAAACTATAAATTTAGGAAAAATATGAAATCATGAAATAGATTTTTAAAGGCGGATGTTCTTACAGCGCAAATATTGCTTCACGGGCTTTAAAATAGGCTCCATCACCCATTATCTTAATAGGAATTTTCATAGCTCCACAATAATCGAAGTACCAATATGCTATTAATACTTCAATTCACTCTTATGAGAAATTGCAACATTACTTCAGAATGTCAGTAACCAGCTTAACAACATTTATGTCGTGATTTTTAAGAACTTACGAGGCATTTTGGTGCAGATATTTGGTTTTATAAGATATGGAATATAAACCTTTCTCTTGTTTTCTTAACGTGTTTAATATTAATAGAAAACCATAAGATGGCAGTATATATACAAAATCTAGGACGCCACAGAGCACCATAGGATGTCCGATGTAGGTAATATTTTTGCTGGGTGAACTCAGACATTGTAGATTCTTACAATAAGCATATTAATGTTACTTATAATATATATATAGAAGTATACTCAGATTGTATAGATGGCACAAAGGACTTGTAAACTTGATATTCGTTAAATTATTTTTATTCCATATGTATTTTTCATACTATATTCATATATGAAATAAATATTGATAGTGATGTCACAAGACAAAACAGTTCGACATCCTTATTTATATTAAGATAGTCAGCATGTTTTCCATCAACTTAGGTGTAAATAATCATAGTAGTAACAATTTTATTGTCAGTTTTTTTTAGTACATTTTATAATAATATGGTGATATTATTAAATTGTTAGCAATGGTTCCAATTTTCAATTAAAAAAGTTGTGATTTCTAGAACTTAATGAGTTTCTCAGAGTTTAATTTTCTTTTGATACAATTTTACACGTGAAATAATAAAGACCGAGAGAGTCATTTTCAAGAGGAAATCTTTCATTGAAATTTTTCTTCAAGATCGAATAAAAATAATGACTAATTGAAGGCTACTGCTACACGAAAGGTATTTAGAAAAACAAATTTAATTGTCAAATTACACATAATTAAAACACACAAGAACATATACAATGAAAGAACCGGTTGGTCCTCGTAATTGCAAATATATTTTTTAGTATTTATTTTTATTTTAGAGAATTAAAATTATGTTCATTTCAAATGTTATGGAGTTTCGTTATTTTTAGAATGTTTAAAATTTTTTTATTTTTAAACAGATGTCTTACATCGTAAACTACTAATAACTTGAATATAACGATTTCATAAACTTTTCATTTATATAAAGAAAAATTTTCCTTTATAAAAATTTTCTTGTATTTTTCTGTTTGGGGTATAACTTTAAATATTAAGTTAAAACAGTTTATTTTGAGCAGGTTATGATATTTACCACTATCAATATTTCAGAGGCTTAAATAACGAAAATGATCTTGGTATAGCTCTATAATTATATCATGTTGTTTGTCTCTTTTGTTATTAAAGCGGTCGCTTAAACATCTATAATATATTACTGTTTGTATAGTTTATTAACAAATTTTTACGAACAGGAAAATGTAAGTGATATACTTTCCAAGCGACATAGAAAATGTGTGAAAACACTATGCAGCAGAGAACGCTTTGTGTACCCTCGTTAACGGCATGCCAAAGACTGTAAGCCAGCCGTCTAAAGCCGACTGGCCTGCTCATTACCTTGGACTAGTTTAAACAATTTATAACATTCCGTCGGTTAATTGGCCGCCCTAGAAAATTTTCTTCGTCATTCGTATTAAAAATTCATTCAAGTCATATATTCTTTCAGTCTTTTAATAATTAATTGACTTGCAGGATTAGGCTATTATCATGGACTATTATCTTTCCAGCTCATCACTCGTTATTATTATACTTTTGTTTTTTTTTGTATTTTATGATTAGATTATAATAATGACAAAAAAATATTTACTTTTCAATTTGAACGATTTTTAAATGCACCATAAGGTCATAATGAAATTAAATAAAGCAAATTAAAGTAACTTCGTGCTAAAGTTAAAATACACTATTAGTAAGACAAACAATTTAAAGAAAGAAAAAACACAAGTAACTTTTGCTTTTCAAATCAATTTTAATACAGAGAAAAAATGAATTTATGTGAATTCAATACGAACTTATTTTTAGAAGGTGCTTAAATTTTTAGGGTTTTGTCGCCAAAAATGATAAAAAACGAAACCCGTATAGTGTCACCTGGTTGTCCGCCCGTCATTCCGTCCGTCTGTCTGTTAAAGCCCTTTTTCCGAAACACGGCTTGAGTGTTACAAGTTGAATTAACACATGATATTAATTAAACTTGTTACAAGTTTAATTAATATCATTTGCTGTAAAAATTTAAATTTTATTTTTGGTTTTTGTTTTCCGTAACAAAAAACGTGGCCCTTTGAAGTGTATTTTTTCTTTATTTTAACTATAATCTTACTCACTGATTGGTACTTCTGACTAAACTACAATATTGAAAGTTGGCATACAGTTCTTATAGCACAAGTGACGAGAAAATTCTAAAATAATTTTTTTCTAATTCTTTCTGAAATTATACGTATTTTTTTAAATATGTGGGTTTTAAAGATTATATATAAGAACTATACTATATTATAAGAAGAGTAGCTAATATTTATTTCTACCATAGTCCTACTCAGTGATCGTCAAAACCTACAGGGTAATCATGCTCGAACTACAATCTTGAAAACCGCATAATGAGAGATCTCGTAGTACAGGTAAAGATGAACGTCTAAAAATTACCGATTTTTAACTTTATGTGGAATTAGATATTTTTTGAATTATGCGCCTGTGAGAGGTACTATAGACAATATTACGTTCGGAAAAATTAAAATTTTGTATATAGATTAGTAAAAATGCTATCTACAATTAATGTGTATAATTGCCCAAATATGTACAAAAACCCTCTTGCGAGTTTTACTTATGCTTGACAGGTTTTTTACATTTTTTATAGCATTAGAACGGAAAAGTGACATCCAGGTAATCGAACGGCATATAATGTTTTTAGCATTTCCGCAGAAAATGCCAAAAAATACTATATTCCTATAACATTACGAGATTTTACTCCTAATAATATTTGGAAGTATCTCGGTACTAATGCCTAGAGCATTAGAAAACCTTCTACCATTTTGGAGAACTGGCGATTGGATATCGATCAATTAAATTCACACTTTTTTAGGCCATCCGTTGTACTTGACTCAGCTGTTAAGTCTGCAACTATGAACGGTATCTCGACTTCATCTGTTTCTAGTGAACATCAATTTACGCTAATGGATACCTTTGAGTCCGAAGTTAAAGCTAATCTTCTTGCGAGAAAATACAAATTCATAGGAATTGACTTAAGTATTAATGCTCTGAAATCAACAATAGATATAGTGGATCTGGTCATCGCTGATCTTTAGCATTATTTTGTTGTCTCCCCTTTGGAATGGAAAAATGTCTATATTATGCCCGCATCTAAAATTTTAAGATACGTATCCTGGTTGGACTGATCTTACAGCTGGTGTACCTCAAAGTGGAGTGCTACCTCCTTTCCTTTTCTTAGTATTTATTGATGATGTTGTTAAGAATATCTGTAGCAATTATCACGTTTATGCTGATGACCTACAGATATAAGCGTTATACATAATATATCGTTAACTGTTAAAAATCTGGGCCTACTGACCGATTAATATCTTAGTTGGCACCCTCAAGTAAATGATGTTAGTCGTCGTGTTTTCAACAGGATACATTCTTTGAAACGTCTTTTCCACTGACTAAAACGAAAATCTACCTTCGTCAAACACTCCTATTACCACTAATTGATTATGGATATATGTGCTATCCTGATCTTAATGAAAAATATTTGTATGAGTTGGAACATCATAATTTGTACATCCGGTACAGTACAGTACTTCGGCCTCAGAAAATATTGTCATATTTCTGAATACAGGTCACTTTTCAAATGGCTGAAGATCCATGATCGACGATAACTTTACATATTTACACTTCTTTTTAATATATTAAACAATCCTCAGAGCCCAAATTATGTTACTGGCAAATTTAATGATTAGTCTGCTCACGACTTTGATCTGAAAATTCACTCACCTTATTTATCCCTAAACATACCTCTACCTCTTACGAAAAATCTTTCATTATCCAAGTAGCAAAAATTTGGAATCACCTGGTTCCTGACACCAGGAAAATCGTGTTCCTGAATATTTTTAAAGATCGGGAGAAAAAGTTCGATTTCGCCTGAAACCTTCCTGTCTTTTTCATCCGAAATCATGTCAATAGTATGAATTACTAATACTTTTGTATTTTTTGGATTTTTTTTGTTCTATAATGCACTATACATAATTTTCATTGCAAAATCTCTTACAGTCTAACAACTAAATTCCGATACCAATTGTTATGGTTGACTGAAAGATATTGCTCATGCAGTAATAAGTCCACCATATGTATTATGCACAAGAGGTGATAAATGAATAAAATAAATATGTAATGCGCGAATTGGATAAATTTGCTATTTTTATTGGAAAGAGATTTTATTAAAAGCGCATGCATTAACTTTGTTTAAATATCACAAATTTAATTTATACATTACAGTCTTAAATGTAGGGGAAATATTAATGAAAAATTTAACATTTTTCAATAGCTTCTGAATTAATTTATAAGTTTTAATTTGGCAAGTGTTTTACGGTATTTTCTTCGTCTTTAATTTCAATTAAATTATTTCAGTCCATTTAAATAAATGAAAGCGAAATTCAGCTAAAATTTCTTTTAGATATCAAAACGATATGAAATTCAAAGTGCCCAATATTATTAAATAATTCAATAATTTAACGTTAATGGCTTACCATTAATTATTCAAAATATAACAATGCAGAGACTTCATACTTTATCGATTAGTGAAGGCTAAGCGAACGTTATGTCCATCTATTCATATTTCACTTTTGGCAAAGGCGTGAAAGCAAATATCGAACTCCTGTCTATCCTGCTAATACTATATAAGCGAAAAGTTCAGTGTTTGTTAATCCAGAATGAAAGTTTGCTACTACAACATGTCAACCAAATGGAGCAATTTTAATATTAAATGCAAAAAAAGTTTTAAAATTTCTTATATAAAGACGTTGCAATAATCTCATTTGTTAAGAAGTAAGTCTTGAATGAAAATCCACGGGGGCGAAAGCTAGTCCTAATTGTAACTAATATTATAAAAGCAAATATCTATTTATTTGTTTTCTTTCATATTGTAAAGAAGCAATAAATATACATAATTTTTTTGCACAAAGATATTTGACGGGACGGGAAACGATATACGTTATCTGCTTTTTACCCTCAAAAATCTCGTTTCTTCGATCGAAGTTATATTTCCAAGCGCTACATATTCAAAATAAAGAACTAAGAACCATCCTCATTTTTATTTTTTATTTATTTTTATTACGAAGATACGTAAATAAAGACTTAGTATTTAATTTTCTTAAATCATTCTAAATGGTGTTGTATGTTTTAATTTTTCTTTATAACTATAACCACGTGAGCGAGACTGCAGTAAGAAACTAGTGTGCTATATTTATGGAAAGTGTATATTTAAGCCTTATTGAAATTGATCAATCATCAATTTAAATCTACGTTAAATGTCATTTGTAGCAACTAAGTAGGCATGCGAGTTAAACTGATGATAAATACGGTTAGAAATAAATTAAAACACCGACATTGTAAAACACTGACGTTGTGACTATTAAACATATTGAGAGTTGGAAAAAATATGAATTTCTTCTGGTAATAGCGTATTCCAATAAAATTTTGGAAAAGAAACCTATTTACCTACATACACTGTATTTATTCTGCATTATATTAATGTGATAACGTCAGAGATGTAGATGCGGTAATTAGTGTATAGTGATAATAGGAATGTCAAAAGTTTATTTTGAATTTAATTTAATCTCAGTACTTTAACTGGTTAGAGTTAAATCTTTACTTTTTAAAAGTGCCAATCGGCCATGCGTTTTTCGTACCTCCATTATTTACATTTATATACATTTTTGTATGACATATATATATATATATATATATATATATATATATGTGTATATATATATATATATATATATATATATATATATATATATATATATATATATATATATAATTGAAAGAGCATGATGTGCGTTATATTTTTACATAAAAATTTTCATGTTCATATTACACACAGCTAAGAAACTATTTAGTCGAACGTAATATTATACGGGTTGTACATATGGGTTATAATGTCATATTAATTCTAAGAAATTTTGCTTGTCTCTTGTATCATTTACAAAATCATTTTTAATGAAATTTGTGATTACCCGAATTTCCCAATTTTCAGCAACTTGCGCAGTATCATTTATGGATATAAGAGCGTTCATTTTAAAAACGTTTTACAAGAGGAATTACAAGTTAAGCATATCTGTATAATAATTCTTATATATATATATATATATATATATATATATATATATATATATATATATATATATATATATATATGTATATATAATAAACCAAACGTCAATCAAATTTAGGTTAAACTTTATTTAATAAGGCTTTAAACAAGGCCTAAGCTCTCATTAACTTTAAAATTCTAATGAAACAGGTTTTAGCGTTATTGGATGTTTATGAATAATGAGTTTTAATAAACATCATTTAAGCTTACTTTAAGTTTGTTTTAAGAAGCGTAATATTTTTATGAATAAAACAGATCCACTAAACATATTTTATTTATTTGGAAGTTCCTTAGAAATATGAATTTAAGCCATTTTAAATACCATTTCTAGTTTTGGGCCAAGTTATAACACATTATTTGTAAATTTAATTTAGAAGTTAGAAACCTGTGATTGGTAGACAGACGGATGGACGCGTATATAACATTAAGAGTCGTTCGGACCCTGCAGGGTATGAAACTTAAAAAATGACGTATGATTACTGAAAAAATTATAGAATCTAATTAGGCTCGCTTATTTAATCTCGCAATTAAATTAGTATTAGGGTATTTTTATCAGGTAATCTAAAAACTATTTTTAATCCTTTCTTTGCCTATATTATTTGAATTACTATATATGACTATATGTAGGCATTTGTCCTAACAGTTCTTTCGATTCCCTAATACATTAATAACACTTTTTCATCTTTTGTAGGCCAGATCAGGCTGAATAGTTTTCATAAATCGAGCAAAAAGCAAAAGCGTAACATGTTCTGAAATGAAAGTAATGTGAGAGCGCAGATGGTGCTTTTTGCGATGAGCTAACAACAGGTCAAGACCGCCCATTACTTTTATTCGATCTTTTTGTGGTATCAAATAGATGAAACTAGTGAAAATGTTGATGGTAATTTGTTTTGTTTATTTTTTTCGATCTGAGTAATACGTATAATGAATATCCAAGGAACGTTTCATTAGTTGGATAAAAATATCTATTGTTTGTTGGTTTTGTTTTGAAATGCTGTGGCTGTGTTTTTTGTCAATTTAGACCAGGACTATTTTTTGAAATGAGAATGAAAGTAATTAGAATTGGAATGTTTCACAATGAAATTGTTTACACAATTTCTGGTAATGAATTTAATTTTGATGTTAGCCGTCACCGCTTCTATTTCTTTTACATGTTGATTAAATGAGATGAAAGTCTGTGTGAGTAACAGAGGAAATGCTCCTTTAGACAGCTTTTTAAAACTTAAAAAAAAATTTAATTTTCTTAAAAATTCATATCTGTAAAATAATTCTTATTTTTTGCCATAGACGAACGAAGTTTTCCATTCTTGTAATTTAAAAAAAATTCCGGATAGTGCTTTTAGGAGAAATACAAGAGCCATGAAAATGTGTTTTCTTTTCCCTTGTTTCTTTTTAATTATAGACGAGCAAAAGTTTTGCTTGAGGAAGTTTAATATATATATATATATATATATATATATGTATATATATATATATATATATATATATATATATATAAATATATATATATATATATGTACCTGTGTGTGTGTAAATAGACTTACATGTATTTTATCTTACCTTTCGGTATATTTCACCTTGCGACCAAAACTCACCCACTGCAGACAGTAGGTATTTGTGTAGTAGTAGCCTCGAGCCTTCCATCGTACAATATGATGGTTCCGTGTGGATGGCTGCAGTAGCGTGGGAGGCATGGTGGTTAAAAATGGTTGATCCACTATCGACCACTGACCACCAAACTTTCTCAATGAATGAATTAGAATGAGCGAGGATATATTAGAATATACTAGAATACACTAGATTAAACTGGACGGGAAGGATTGAGAATGTTATGGAATCGAGGAGTATTATGAGTTAAAATTATTAATTAAAATGAGTGTAAAAGAATGAACTAGACGGAAGGATCGAAATTGTCCCGAAATATTTGAGAAACATTTTGTGAAAGTATATTTGAATTAGTGAAATGTAAAACACTAAATGTGGTGCATAAGAATGCATTTTGACGAAATTACAGTGTGTAAAATATTTGTGTACACAGAAAAATTAATATAAATAAAAGAAAAAATGAAAAAGGTACTTTGATGCATGACTTCTACGTTACTTATATATAATTGAGATAGATATTGTCCACAGCTAGTAAAATTGTAAATTTCATAAACTTTAGAATCTTTCTATGGAGTGCTTGAAAAACATTATATGTTTTCTATATATAAGCATGACTGCCTAACAAAAAACAAAAATTACGTAATAATGGGTTACAATATCTAAGTAATGTTTTTTCTTCGTCACATTTTAGTTAAACTTATATTGCTTCTGATTTAAATGTCGAAATCGCAGTAATCAGTTTTTATTTTATTTTTCCGTTCTGTGGTTTTTCGCCTTCAATTTTTTTATGATTTCATGTCCATATTCAATTGATTTTACAAAAAAATGTATCCTTAGACTGTATAGAAGAAATATATCAGTAGTACGGGTATCTTGCTTAAAAAGGCTGGTAATTCATTTTGGTGTACAGTTATTAACAATATATGTATTATATTCGAAAATACTATTCTTGTGTTGAATTATTTGAATCATTAAAAAATGTCGTTTATGTTAAAACTGTCTTCAGGTTTAATTAGTCTTATATTTATATATATATATATATATATATATATATATATATATATATATATATATATATATATATATATGATTCAAACCTAAATAAAGACTGTTTACTCTTACATCAAAGCAGTCACGGGATTACATAACTGAATGGAAAGGAAAGGATAAGCAAATATTTTTGATCGTAAGATATAACGAACACAAATACACAGTAAAAGAAAAATAAATACAAAAAAGGGGTGGCCGGAGAAAGTTGTCCACAATTAATAGCTGTGGTGGCAAAGTTATTAGCGGCGGTGGGCGGGTGGTTAAAGCCAGATAGGTGGGCGGCCCAGGATCTGTATTATACTAAACACTTTATTGTATGTATTCACTAAGTTAGTATTGATTTCAAGGTATTTAACTTTGAGCCAATATATTAATTGTAAAAGGTAATTCTTTTTATTTTTGAGTGTGTATATTATATGTTAAGGAAAACGTTGTAAAAATTCAAAGGCAGACTAGAATTAAAACGCTTATTTAGTTTATTTACGAATAATATTTTTAGTGGGTATTATAAGAGTGAGGTGTAATACACAAATTTAGAGTTATCGGAGCATTCGACTTTTCATTTTGTGGCTCAAAAGAAATTTGTTTGTATGTCGCCAATACATTAAAATAAAACATTAACGTAAATACTTATAAACCTTTCTCTAAGATTCAGTGGTTCCTAGATACCGTATCGTAAAGGCAGATTAACACAGCAGTATATCCTTTTGGTTTATATCGGTGTTGCATTTAGTTAAGTGCATATTTGTTGGTTTAATTCCCGTGTTTAGCGGGATTGTTAATTTAAATTTTTAAATAGCTTCAAGAAAAGTAGATCGCTCAAATGACTTATTATTCTAGATAAATATATTGGAGGTCACAAATACAAGTTAACTCCACATCTCTAATCTTAACTATTCTTTTCAAGGTACCTAACTTTTTGCAATTCAGATTTCGTAACATTTTGTAAACTATATATACGCGAGAATAATTGCATATGATGTATTCAGAGGCAGTAAGAGTACATTCACATCTTATTAAATTTAGTTCTTATACTTATATAATATGCAGTTATTAATAGACTTAAATTATGTTATTAAAGGGGTGTCGCATAAGAGGAATGAATCGCTGAGCTGAACATCAGACTTTTGTATCTGTTATCGAGGTTTGTTTTTGATTAAATATTGACACAAAGTCGTAATAAATTTAGTCATCTAGTGATCAAAGATAAAACTTTTGCTCTTCTAAGCTTAAACATTTTATAAATTTCTCTGCTGAGTATAATTTTTTTAGCCATTCCATTTGAACTAAAGAGCGATAAAGGGTGACGAAAACGTGATAATTAATGCGATAAGGTTGATGATGAAAACTAGGGTGGGAAAAAAGACAGAGGTAGAGCAACTCTAAGTGGATTAATTCTGTAGGTAATGATTGTAGCTTAGTAAGATTTACTCTTTAGATTATACAACAATGTACAGAATGACTCTGCGAGTTTTGTCTTAATATTTTAATTATTTTTACAAAAAAATAATTTAATGCCGGAAAGAAAAACAAGTACTGACCAAGTAGACGAGTAGATATATTTTTAATATTCTTATATTTAAATGTTATTCTAGTAAAGAATTATCTGATTTATTATATACTGAATATTATCACCCTAAACTCAACACAAAAAAATATTTGAGGCAACGTAAGGTTAATAAAATTTCGGATGAGCGTGTTCCTGGAACATACGATTTGTTTACTGCACTACAATATGGTCTTTGTTACGTGTTATTGTTATTATTTTATTTATATTTTATTAATAGTTGGCAATTATGTAGGTGAATAGTAAGTAACATTAGTAGAAATGGTCAAAAAGCTTGACAGTGTTTTATTAGTAAAGATTTAAAGAGTAGAAACAGTGCTCTCAAAACAGAAAGGTACTGTTCAATTAATTGAATAGTACACAATTATTCTCGACGATAATAATCATAACTTGTGGTGTATTAAAAATATATAGTTTAAGATTAGTTTAGTTATTAGTTTATTAAAAATATAAAGGTTAAGATTAGGTAAGTTATTAGTTTATTAAAAATACATAGTTTAAGATTAGTTAAGTTATTAGTTTATTAAAAATATATGGCTTGAGATTAGTTAAGTTATTTGTTTATTAAGATACATAGTTTAAGATTAGTTATGTTATTAATTTATTAAAAATATATAGTTTAAGTAATAAGAATCCTGATATTACCAAACTGGCAATGATAAAGACAATTAGACAAATTACATTTCCAGCATCAGAATGACGGATATGGATTAATGGTTATTTCTTTCTATTTATCTATTAGTTAAGAGGAAAGAGGCACGATGTGATGTGTAAGAGTATTTTGGGGTAAAGAAAAGTATGTTGGAAAATGTGTGCTCTATGACATATATAGTGCAAGTGAAAATGTTATTTAAAGAAAAATTAATCAGAACGAATTTATATATAACGTATGATATATTTACTAAATAAAAATTGATATTGTTGAAATTTTTCACAGATATTTAAAAATTCAGTTAGACTAGCCCAGGACTGAGGTATCGAAAATATTTTCAATCATTTTTATATTTTGAAATTGCTTCTGATACGTACTTCATCTACTTCATATTCATGTAGTTATTTTCCTATATTTTTATTAGAAAGCTTAAATATAGTGTTTGTAATTTACATTAATAAGGTATTATACTAAAGTACACTTTCTAAATATTGTAAGTAATTAGTTTCTTATAGGAACACTTTACCTAATTGAGTTTGAGTTTTTTTTAAGTTAAGGAGGTACATAATTAGTTGCCTGTTTTTACGATGACATATTAATGGTTTGAGAACCTCGTTGTTGTGTTTGACAAAGAGTAAAATTTAAGATTAAATGTGATGAAGAACTGTCATAGCAAATGACGTAAACTTTTAATTAACAGATGTATCTTCATATTTGTAAAGCACGGGTAAAACTCGCATTACGAGGATTTCGCATATATTTATGTACTTGAAAACATTTCACGATACATTGTATTTTTACTATATTATTTACAAATATAAATTTTTCACGACGTGAATATATTTCCTGTTATATCTGTCACAGATGTTAAAACGTGATGGACATATAAAAAAAAATATGACACTTAGAATCTTCCCTGTAGCTTTTCTACAACCTTTGCGTAAAGTGCTTCCAAAAAAAAATTTAAATTGTGTTGTTTTGGAAATAAGCAGGTGGGAATATATTTTTTCGCATATTTTTCAGTATGTCTATCTTCAGAGACATACTGAAAAATATGTAATACCTAAAAGTATTCACAATTAAATGAAACTACGTGATGTAGTATTATTTCTACGTTCTTTAAGTTCTTTACCACTACCTAGGTTTCATTGTATTACAACATCTTCAGGTATGATTATTAGAAGAAATCATCTTTGCTAATAGCCCACCTGAAGATGCTGTAATACAACGAAACCTAGGTTGTGATAAAGAACTTAAAGAAAGTAGAAATAATACTACATCACGTAGTTTCATTTAATTGTGAATAACGAATTTCTACAAAATTAACGCCAAATATATTCAATACTTAAAAGTATGAAAATATATTTTTGAGATCTTGTAAGTAGATTTTTTAAACGACACCCTTCACTATGTGTGAAGTTAAAAAAACCGTGTATTTAATTTGTCTCACCTAGAATTTCAATATAAACATTTTCTCAAAATGCCAAATATCTATGTTAAGCGGTTTCGAAGGAAAATTGCTGTGACTGAGACGAAATCGGAAATATTTCATTAAAATGTTATATGCGACAGAAGTGAATATGTTTGAGACAGTCAACTTGTTTTTGATAGGTTAGTTTTAAAAGGAATCTTTTCTTCAAATATTAGTATTTTTTAACAGGAAGCTTTTAGAAAATTAGTTATGCTGGACAATTATATTGAGAAAAATGAAATCGTTAGAAGCAAAATATTACTTTTAATTTTGCATAATATATCGGTAACGTAACTATTAATTGTACATAATATATTGATAAGCATTCAGCCGCATAACGTAGGGTATTATTAAGATTTTATTTATTAACTACTCGTATAGTATGGGTGCTTGTGTAAGTATGTATATTTGCGCGTGTTTACGTGCTCCAAGTATGTTTACTAGATATTTTAGACTTTTGTGCTCACCTGCTATGTACCTACGTCGATACACATATTATTTTTTCTTAAACTAGAAAACACAATGCTTTAATTATATCAGTGTACTGATATAAAAGTGATATATTAAAGGCCTTTTTCATAAGAAAATGAGAGTAGCTTTACGAACAATTGATCTTACGAGAAGAAAATGAAAAAAGGTTTTGGCAGAAAAATGTCAAAACTATCTCGCGAGGAGATGAGTGGAGCAGCCGACGTAAAACATTAAGAGGCGAACCGCCCATTCCGTTGAACTATTCCTCCCAAGGGAATTCTAAAATTTGGCACTTTGTAGGCTCGTATACGAGTATGTACATAATGTGGGGCATTAGTGCGTGGTGTTGTAGCGCTGTCCAGTTGTTTTCATTAATTCCTAAACGCTGAAACTACAGTGCCGGCCAAATGAGGCAATTGTCATAACATTTGGAAAATTTCTAGATTGTATTTGTTGAATTTTTATTATTTTAATGTGATGCTTAATTCTGTGCGATTCTTATTCGAAGGCTTCTCTGTGTAGATTTTTCGTAAAATGAAAATTTCCGAGATGTCATGATGAAACATAACTGGCTATGAGAGAAAGAGAGAAAGAAAATGTGTGCTCGCACGTCTCTCTCTTGTCCCTACAGTAATATACGAAACGTAACTCTCTCTCTTTTTGTCTTCATTAACTTATATCTCCCTCTCGACTTCCGTTCGCCTCGCCCAATCACACTTTTCGTAACGCTCTCGTCACGCATTCACCAGCTTACTCCCCAAGTCAAGCGTGCTTAAAGAAGTTTTACTTCAACATCAAATGAATATTAAAATGTAACAAAGCAGCTTCAAAATATATATTTTTGTCATTTTGATATACTTGAATTAAATATTTATTTATATATTACTATATTTCGGACATAGATAGTAATGTTTGACATAAAATGTCAAAACTGCAACAATTTTACTAAATCAAACGAAATAAATAATTTTTGGTATAATACTAAACGTTTGATTAACTTAATTGTAACTAATTAAATTAATAATGAATAACTCAATTATTTAATAAAGTGTACAGTTGGATTTCATAATTTAATTAGCCATACTTACAATAGAGATATATAGTGTTATTATATATTTTAACTTAAATTTCATTACATATTTTACTTTTCGGTAACTTGATGTATTGAATTCGATATAACTGATATAAAGGTATTTTTATTTAAGTCGCCAGGTTAATAGTAAATTTATTTTATTTTGCAGTTAATTTGGCTTTGGTATTTAAATTAAACCTAACACAAATAGAATAGTCTCCGATAATAATAGTAAATCTCAATCAATTACTTAGTAGATATTTAATTCAATTTAAACGTCACCTAACACAAGGTTTCCGATTATAATAGTAAATCTCAATCAATTACTTAGCAGATATTTAATTCAATTTAAACGTCACCTAACACAAAGTTTCCAATTATAATAGTAAATCTCAATCAATTACTTAGTAGATATTTAATTCAATTTAAACGTCACTTAATACAAAGTTTCCGATTATAATAGTATATCTCAATCAATTACTTAGCATATATTTAATCTAAAAATATAAATCAACCGTTATTGGTCGAATTCAGCTACGATTTTGATTCTACAACTTGCAGTTGGAAACTTAAATTACTAGCGTCATTAATTAAATAACAAAGTCATAGCCAATTTCAATAAACTTGCACTCAATTATTTAAGCTCCGTTGCAAAAAAAGACATTTGAAATTTTAAGCTAGCAGCATCATTGGTGTTATTCCGTCGGGAAAGTACCTACTTAAATTGTTTATTTATTTCGAGGCTTTGGACCGCCCGCCCATCTACTGGTACCACCCCACATCCTCTGAAATGTTGCTAATATATGTAGACAACGTGCTCAGTTACTGTACCTTGTTTTGTATAAACTTTTCATTATTGTAATAAGTTTTCTATTAAATGAAATTTTGCATATAAATCTTGGTAAATTTTCTTTTTTATATTGCCTTTTTTTGCTAAAGGGGAAAATTTTACTAAAATTTTAAATTTTTTTCTATTTATATTTTTAGACAGATAAGTTAGTTACCACTTAGTAAAACAATAGAAGTTCTTATTTTCTTTAAGTTTAATATATCGATTGAAAAATAGTGATACGCCCGAGAATATAACTGAGTGCTAGATTATATTTAATATGATGATAAACATTTAATTTGCAATTGTTAATCAAGTTTGAGTGAGTTGCAATATCCAGAGAAAATTCAAATGGAACTTTTAGATATATTTAATAATGAATTATTAAATAAAACAGAGTTCTGAACAGGTATGTTTATAAATGTATACATGGCTTTAAATAATTGTGTGTTACAAATTTTAATTTTCTAAACTTGGTGCCACGAACAAAAATTTATTGACACGTAATTTTGAGGTGGCTATAGAAGATTTATATCGCAACATTTAATTGTAGTGAGCTTTAGTGCCAATGGAGTGACTAGATTGGTTGAGAGTACGTTATAAACTTTTTAAACTTATTGGAGATGATGGGCCCGCCCATCTACGGTCTCGCCCGCCCCCGATGAAATATTGCTAACGAGCGTAGCCCGAGCGCTTTTCTGCTGCGTTGCGTGTTGTGTAAGATGTTGATTCCTGTAATCTGTTTTCTGTGAAATACAATTTTAACTTGCATATTCACGTGCGAATATTTTTCTTTCTTATTTAATTTGTTTGTAACACTGTTACATGTGCGTAATATCGTCAGTTTTCAACATCTACCGTGAAACAATTTTCAATATTGAAATATATCTATTGAAATTTAACCCTGTTAAAACCATGAGATATTTGATGCCCTTGTTTTGTTTCAGTGAGTTTTGACTAAAGCCAGAAAGAGAACAAAAGAAAAACGTATTTTTTTAGTGTGCTGGGTATTGAGTTATGTCGAAAGTACTGAATTGAATTAATTTCTATGTTCTCGCTGAAACAAAGGAAGAACATATATTTGTTTAGTGTGCTTTGTATCATTCGTGGAATGACAACACGTCAACTGGATATTGAGTTATATTGAAAGCATTGAGTTGAATTAATTTCCATGTTTTAATGTCGAAGTGAGTGAGCAGCTTTATCGAAAACAATTGAGCTTTTGTTCCGGGGTATGATGTGATTTTTGTCAGGAATGAAATACAAAATTCAATTTATTTCTTACTCTAGTTATAAATATTTTTCTCGTATTTGTCATGGCTCTTTTTGACCAAAAATTCTTTCTTCCTAATACCACTCCCACACCCGTAACGTATACTTTAAAGAGGAAGGGGAAATGCCACATATGATGTAATTTTTGAAAGTTTACATATATATATATATATATATATATATATATATATATATATATATATATATATATATATATAAATTGCCATGTATATATAATATGAATGTAAATTATTATCGATTCTACAAAGCCCATATTTCTTTTGAGAGTCAGATGAATCTTCACACAAAATAATTTAGGGCTATGTCTAGATTAAATATGATAGCTAGGCTAAATTGGCCTAATAAATTTAAAATGGTGTGGATTAAAATTAAAAATAAAAATCCTCAGAACTTCATTAAAAAGCGAAAGTACAAAAATGTAATGTCAATTAAAAAAAAGCTTTCTAAATGGTGAAATTTCATAAAAAAATTTTCTATCACCTATTGGCGAAAAGAAATATGCCCTAAATTTTATTTCAACAATTTGTGCACTGTACTTAAGTCGATTTGTTTCTTTATACATGTTCATTATAAAAAGCATTTTCATACAATGCTATTTCATTTAATTTTGGTAAATATTCCTTGAGAATCTTTACCAAAACACTTGAACTCTATACTTCTTCTATTATTTTTTAGTGGAAATTAGGTAACTAATTCATCCATTATTGTTGATGGTATGTGCCCCATTTTATGTTTCTATTTGAACTAGATGGTGCACTATTATTTACAGAATACGAAGTCCTCCTAGGAACTTTTTTCGGAAGCAAAGAACGTCGGTTCAAAAGTGAATTTTTGGATAACTTAAATGCAAAATATATACAACTTGTACACTGTTTCTCTTTCTTATTTTTTCTTTATGGTGTAAATCAAATACCAAATAAAACACTTTCCGAAATTAATTTTTCCGGCTGGCGCTTTTCATCGACTTTCTTAATAATGTTGTCGAATAATTATCAATCAAGAAACATTTCCTTTAACTATAATTATGTTAAAAATTTGGGCGTAATAAGCTCAATGAATGTTTAAGACTACGAGGAATAATGCCGTAACTCGTTTCCAATTAAGTTTCAACGTATTTATGAATAAATACCTGTTATTCATTTTATCGTCAATTTTCTAATACTGGAAATTAATGTTTTCAAAATTAGTTGATCAAAACTTTTCGGAAGTTAGTACCGAAAAATCACGAGTAATTAATCATAAAGCTTCTTTGATAATTGAATTATTTTGTCGCGATAATTTAAGTCGGTTTTTTTAAATGGTAGAATCTCATTATGATATTATGGGGATGGCAAAATAGGAATAAATCTGAACTGTGTTTTCTGACACTTTATTACTTGTATACTTGGATGACCGAATTAGTAACTTAAGAACAAGTTTGAGTAAATTTAATGTAAGGAAATTGATAAGTGTAAATTTTCAAAAATATTTCTCAGGCACTTTATTTTTAGCAAAATATAATCATTTTCGAAACGATAATTTACCACCAACTAATTTTAATGATATTTCTTCTTATATAACAAATTCAGTATACGCGGCTCATCATATCATCAGATATTATACTCTAATACCCACCGAATAGTAAAAGTCCGACCTAAATAGTAGGTAAAAAAGTATTTCATTAAAAATACCTTAAGGTCAACGTTTAATTTACAATAGAACTTAGTTACATACTTAAATTTAAATTAAATTTAAAGGTTATTTGTTAACCATTGCAAAATATCCATGACCTTCAAAATATTTGGTACGAAAAATTTATATACTCTCGTCATCAATGTAATAGATGTCTTAAAATGCCTTCTATCAAAACTTTTTTTACCTACAAAATGAGAATAATTTTTGGTTAACCATTCATTGTGAAAATAAAAGACGATCATGGAAGAAAATTGTTAAAACTTTCCTACTAGGAGATTGAACGCGCAGCCGAGATCAGATGCTAAGAAGTAGACAGCCAGTTCCGTTTGATCAATTCTCTTAATGTGATCTATGTAGATTCTTATTTATTTTTAGACATCGTTGTGTGGTTTGGTGGTATGGCCTTAAATTTATATATAACTGTTGAAAATGAAAACGACAGCAATTGTGGAATAGCGCTGCAATGAGGCATTTTTTTATTAAATGTGTGTATATTATGTTAATTAAAGAAGCAACTGATTTCTTGTAGTTTAATTGTGAAAAAACCACTTTCACACAGTTGCTCATGTTTTCCATAAGAATTACAAGGACACATTCATTTAATAGCTCCTTATTATATTCTTCTTGTATAAACTGTTACAAGAGATGTTCTGAAACATATTCTATATAATGAATTGTGTTTGTCAGTTTGTAATGAATTTGAAAATGAGGAAATACCACATGTATTATTTTATTATTTACTAGTTCGCTCGATCCGACTTCGTTCGCGTGAAATTCAGTATAGATATTAGGATATTCTTTATGTTTTTTCCTGAACGTAAATTTTACTAAAAACGCTAATGAATGGAGTTGGCAGACCAATATTTTAGTATTCATCAAGTTAGGGTGTCTTTTATATTTGTAGTATCCAAATAAAAAGTAACCTATATGTTGGTCGAGGATATAAACTATCACCATAGTAAATTTTATCAAAATTACTGCAGTAGATTTCATGTGATGGAAGAACAAATTTACATACAGACAGGCAAACATTCTAAAAAGAGGTTTTCTTGCTTTTACTATCATTTTGTACGCCAAATCAATCACCCTTTTTATAATATTTTCCATATGCACAATTCATTCTGTTACAATTTTATTACATGCATAGATTTATCGATCCTGTTATCAAAATAAAGACAAATATGGTGTTTTTACTTACATTTAAATTAATTTTAGACAATGATTTAAAGCAAACCTATTTACATCGAAATGAGACCGGCAAATGTCCATATCAAACCTGTAAATGTCCGAGATGTTACAGAAATAAGACTGATACCCTTAAATACGAGAAATTAAAAAAATAAGCATATTAAACATTTTATTTAAATCGTCATTAAGTAATCGTCATTAATTAAGTCTCATTATATTTTCCATTTACGTCCGTAGCCATAGATTAAAACTATGACTGTAACATCTTAGTCCATAAGTAAAGCTCGAAAAAATAAAAAAACCTTTCATTTTAACAAAAGTAGAATGAATGTATTGACGTTTATTCTGTCAATTAATAGTTTAGATTTAATTAATTTAAGCAATGGCTAGATATTAAAAAGAAATAATCGGTATTGATTATTTTTTGCAATTTCTAAAAAATCTACGTTTATTGTTATTTTTATTTAAAATTATAAACGTTTTATATATTAAACATATAATATTTGCATTTACTAATATACATTTTTCGTTTTTAATTATGGTTACAAACTATATTTTATTTTTTGCTCTTTCCAAATTGTCAATAATTGAACGGTTTGCTTCTTTTAAATTCTAAAAATACCAGCGTTGATATTGAATATATTTGGCGTGAATTTTTCAGAAATTTATTATTCGTAATTAAATGGAACTATGTGATGTAGCATTATTTTTGCTTTCCTTAAGTTCTTAAATAGATTGAATCTTTTCAAAGATTGAATCTTTTCAAAGATTGAATCTTTTCAAAGATTGAATCTTTGCTAATAGTTCACCTGAAGATATTGTAACAACGAAACCTAGGTCGTAGTAAAGAAATTAAAGAAATTATAAATAATATACTACATCACGTAGTTTAATTTAATTGTGAAAACCAGTTTTGTCCAAAATTATATTTTGTTACTCTAACACCAGGCTCATTTTTATTGGTCTCCTTTTTAAGTTTGTTTAAGAAAAGGGTGAATAAATTTTATATAATTTAAAACTAAGATAAATCATTTAAGACTGATTAATTCATCAATTTGCAATAAAATACGTTTAATATTTTAATCCGACGATGTCAGTGGAGAGACTCAATCGAGAGCGAAGTTGTTTATGCTAATTTGAGGCGATGGACCGCCCACTCATCTTGCGACGCCAGGGTTTACCCACTGAAATATTATTAACGAATATAGACAGCGCGCCAGCTTGTTGCATCAAATTTTATATAAACTTTTTAGTTCTAGCCAGTCTGTCAAATAAAATGTTTACTAGCATTTTTTTCCGTCTTGTTAAAATTATTAAACTATATTTATAACTATAAATTTTGGTAATTATTATTGATAGGTTATTTATACACCCGCCACTTTTATCGACCGATTTCTGGAATATTATAGAAGTTTCTAGAATATTCCTTTTAGGATATAAAGAGTGCAACATTGAAACTTCTGTTCAGTTTGCAAATGAGTAATAGGCGAGTAAAGAAAAAGGAAAGTATTCGAAGTGAACCTAGAGGACTCTTTCTTCATGAATGTCGTTTACGATGAGTATGCTCTTTTACGAAATTTTGACCTGTCCGATAAACCTCATCCAAAGCCTACAATTGATTTAGAAAAAAATTAAAAGCCTTATTGAAACAGATTCCAGGTTAAGTTCGCGTTGTTTGACAGAACTATTTTCATGCTCTTATACTGCAATGAAAAAACAACTTCAGGTTTCGAGAATGAAGTGGTAATATTCCGTTTGGATACCACATAAGCTAACACCCTATCAATTTCAGAGGAGAGCTAATGTATGCTTGGAGCTATTAAGTTCCTATCATACCAACGAGAGACTAAAGTATCTGGTTACAGATGAAAAGTAGGTGGTTTATTTTCATTTTATTTTTTCACATGGCAAAAATAACGCGGGAAAAATTACCTTCACTTGGATGGAGTATGCTACTTCACCCACCGTATTCTCTAGGTCTTTCGACATCTAATTACCATTTGTTTCGCTCTCTGTTTAATAATTTACGTGATAGAAAATTTAAAGACGAAAGTCATTTCAAAATCGAACTTCACCGGTTTTTCAATCAAAGGCCCAAAGATTTCCATAAGGTGTTTATGCAATTAACAATCGATTTTATTGACTAGATATAAAAAGTGGAAAAGTTTGTGTACAAAGATGGCGGGTTTATTAGTTGCCAACCTAATATAATCTCATTAAGATTTTGCTGTTTATAATATTAGATAAATCATTAAACTATGATTAGATTATGATACTAGAAGAACAATGTAATTTTTTATTTCATATTGGAGTAGTAATAACACGTTAATTGAGTGCTGAGTTATTTAGATAATAAGTAATATTCAATCTTTATAATATTATTTTAATGACGTATGATTGAAATATAATATTGATCGATCGGTATTGAAGTTAACCAAATCGTGATTCCTGCAAGTGATGAAATTAATTACCAAATGTAATAGAATTTATACTATAATATTCGCATAAAGTATCATTTTCAATGATATGCTTTTTTGTAGACAGTAGTAAAATTCTTTATAATTTTATTTATGATGGATTGAAGATATAAGATAGAATTTGTTTTGGTTACCATGGATGGAAGATCTTATCTTATTATTATAGATTCTATCTTCGGTACCAATATCGTTTCATATTAGTACAAACGTTATAATGATAATTACCTGTTTAATATATATTTTTTCGTTATGTGGCCTCACCGACAGGCATGTCAACATCGATTATGAGGTTCCACTAAATCAGCTATTTGAGTTGTGTTGGATTATTTTTAATTTTATTTATCAAAATAGCCTTATTTTACAGTAAATAAAGTAAATTTTTCTTTACAGCTTACCGTAAAAACATAAAATCAAGTTTTTTGATTCCACGTTTTCTACACTAACACCAATGCGATATGTGTGTTTTGTACACAATTTCAGTCTAATTTCCGATGACAAATCTTGTAGACATACAAATCACAATTTTGTTTGTTAAATTAGGAATAACACTAAACATATCAACTTTTTGTCAGTGATATGAATGTCCTCGTAGTGATATGAAATTATTATATTTAAAGTTATCTGTCAAGCTAATCGCAATAATCTAATAATAATTCATTAACTAAAGAGACACAAAATTACTGTCTCTAAAAAATCAAATCCGAGCAGAAAACAATCCAGTTTATCTTTAATTGCATTTATTAGTACAAAATTGTACAGTCGATTTCGTTAAACTATAACTTTTATTTTACTTGAATCACAAGGAGAGGATGCAAGTCCCGAAATATTAAAGTTAACGGAGGAAATATGAAATTCTGACAAGGGTTATTCCGATATTGCTAAATCGGCATTTGGTGTTTTAAAAATGTTTGATAATAATTAAGGTAAATACTAGTAGAAATAGTAGAATTTGCGTCATATATACTAAATAACTCTATATCTATGACATAGGTAGTTTCTAGTCTTTAACATTCAAAGTATATGTTTGGTATTTATTTATTTGACAATGTAATTATGTGATAAAGTGTTGGTAATACAAAGCTTTACTATTTATTTCATTTGATATCATTGATGCTTTTATTATTCATTAATATTTGCTATTGCTTTACACAAATATGTACATATTTCACGTAAAAATAACATATAAGTTGGAAATACTGTAACAGCGAAAAATGCGGGAAAGCAGTTTTCCGCCAAAGATAACGTTCGAGATTTTGTGCTATCTCGAAGTTACTCAGTGTTTCGCGCCGAAATGGTATATAGTATAAAGCTCTGCAAGCATTAAATGATGGCTGTTGGATTGTTCAATAAATAGGTGGGAAGGTACTTTTAGACTGAACTATTAAAAAGTATGACGGTAAAAGTATGGCATTATGATGACGTGCGTAATGGCATAGGACATGCGTATTTCAGAAATACGTACCTATTTTTATATTGGTTTTCGGGTAATGTTTTTCGTATAATGGTTTTCGGTATGATTTAGGCAAAATATCTTGATTTATCTTCTGATGAATGTACGAAAAAGTAATAAAAATATATACGTACATTTATTGCTATAAATTGATGTTTTTAATTCACAACGTCATACAGATATTTAGAATGAATATTTGTGGGTGTTTGAAACATTTAATTTCTTTCAGAAAAATATTTTTAATTTCGTCGAAGGCATAGTGTCCCATTCAAGAAAATGATACAATGTATGTATTTTCAGAAACTACCAATATTCTTAAGTTAAATTTAAACGTTACATTTCTCATAAATTAAGTGCAAAGCTCGTATCAAAATAACTAACGAGAATTCTTTATATTTGTAATAAGACTATATAATTCCAACACTCTTAATATATACATCAACACTCTTAGGCCTCCTAACCGCATCTACTGTTAGGAAAGCCGAGGACAGGGCTGAATGGAAAAATGAAACCACCAGGATTTTTTAGGAGGGACACAACCTTCAAAAGTGAAGAATGCGATGTTGAAGAAATATATATATATATATATATATATATATGTATATATATATATATATATATATATATATATATATATATATATATGTATATATATATTTTTTTTTATTATGAATCGTCACTAACTAGCGCCACTTCATCACTTCAATCCGTGTATTAGGGGTAGGAGCATATGTTTCTCAAATTTAAAAATTATCACAAGTCATTAACGTGGAAATGCATCAACCTATATCTTTATTTTGATAAACGTAAGGAATGCAGTAATATTTAAAAACACCCTTCTTAGTAATCGATATCGAATTCGACATATCTGACTAAACCTTTCATTTCCATAATTTTACAAACGAAGGATAAAATAAGACAAACACAATTCAATTCCAAGGTTAAATTTAGTTCAAGGTTAAGGTTGTTTACAATTCCTAAAGACAAATGTTGCTATTTGAAAACCTTTAACATCCATAATTTGCTCAAATATCTAAGATTGTAAAAATACTATCATTGATTTTTAAAATAAACCCAATGATAGTATTTTTACAATCTGATTTTTAAAAAAAACTCATTCGAATAACCTATTAATACGATATTGTTCCAATTGTCATTTAAATCGATTATTATTTGCTTCTCATTAACAATTAGTCTAATTTTAATTACGATTTTGAAATAATTTTGAACAGTTTATTTATTATTTAATATGGCAACACCCACAAATATCTATTTAAATCAAAGAGAACGTTTGAATATTTTTGTAGAGATAGTAATTCTCAATTATTGTTATTAGAATGTCAGTTCGCATAATGTGCATCAATGGTTTTTATTAAATTTATGTGATACGTTCTCGAGTAAGTCAATTAGTGAATTTCTTTTTTAGTGCGATCGAATATTTGGACATGATTTCTGTATATTGGGTATTTGTGCGCAAACTAATTTTTAAATGTAAATATGAATATCACGAAATGAAATACATACTTGAAACTGAATAAATTATAAAAGGAAGCAAATATGTCGAATTAAGCGTACATCTTCTTACTTGTTTCATTATGACAGTTCGTCTAACATTTATTAATTGACAATAGGTTACACGTTGTCAAACTGACAATTGATGCTAATTTACACATAATTTATAAGTTATACAAAATTGAAATTCAGTTGTTTTATAAGCTGATCCGCTGATTTAAAGTTAGTTTTGATATAACTGACATTTAGCAATTGCTTTAATGAGATCTATATTGTCAAGCCATGAGAGATTACTCGAGAAAAGTCTTTTGTGGTAAGGCGATTTAGAAATATGGAATATATTTGGCGTTAATTTTGTAGAAATTCATTATTCACAATTAAATGAAACTACGTGATATAATATTATTTCTACTTTCTTTAAGTTCTTTACCACGACTTAGGTTTCGTCATATTACATCTTTAGGGGACTATTAGCAAAGCTAATAGCTCTAATATCTTTGCTAATAGCCCACCTGAAGATGTTGTAATATAACGATACCTAGGTCGTGGTAAAGAACTTAAAGAAGGTAGAAATAATACTACATCACGTAGTTTCATTTAATCGTGATTTAGAAATTTAATAGTTTGAAAAATATTTTTAATATCTCATTTTTTGTTGAAAGGAAACTTAGTTTACACATATAGGTTACATGACATAAAAATTCCGCGCCAAAGTCAAGGTAAGGGAAACTGGCATTTGGAGCGATTTTATATTATTCTAAATGTTAATTGAAATTAATTTATTTTTATTATTTTACAACGTATTTCGCCAATGAGATATAGAGTTGATGAGTACACGTATACGATGTACTATTATACTTAGGTGCAACGCGCTACCTCCGTTGCATACTCTCGTCACATATTTTCATAACTCGTAACATATTATCACATACTTGCATTCCGAACAGATAGATATAAATCTAACTGTGTGATAAATTTTGTTTCGACAATGTATTTTGTTGCAAAAAATCGTAAATAGCGCACCGTTTTGCATTAAACCACCAGTGAAATTTTGTAGAAATTAAAACAAATTCTGCTTGCAAGTCGATAAAGCTTTGCCTTGGCCATCGCTGTCTCTTGGTCAGATTATCTTTTTAAACAATGTACTGATTGCATATAATAGAATATGAAGTTGAGTGTTCCCTTTGAAAGAAATACTTCAATAGAAGGGGTAGTTTACGTCTTAGCATTAGATTTGATTTGCACGCTTGTTGACTATGAGTGAAGCACACAACGTTTTGTCTGCTGCAATTGTTTTTGTTTCAATTTGCATCGGTGCTGTGTAACACACACATCACACATCGTTTATGTTATTGGATTAATTTTATTTTTTCACTAGCCGTGTTTGCGATTTCGATCGCCTCAAATTCGGAGTAAGAAAAGTTATTAGGAAGTTTTGTGTTATTTTCTTTTTCCTTCAGTGCTCGATGTGCATAAATTTTATTGAAAACACTGATAGGTGGTGTTGGTAGTCAAATCGTTTCCGCGTTTGATATCAGCGTAACATACAATGAACCTAAATTATAGATTTGTTTTATTTGTAAAGCAATTGGAACGAAACTAAGCCTAAATATTAGTCCAAGCTAATCTAAATATTGGGTTTGTTAATAAGTTGTTAATCTCGAGTTGCTGTCAACAATTTTTATTAAAAAAAATACATGTTACGCTAAATTTCATTTAAGTATGCACTACTATTACTTATTACTTGGTGCCATCTAGTTACTAGTGATAATATGCCTTTCTTGTAAAATTCCGGTGACTTTGAATAAAAAAACTGCACGAGGTTATTCTGGAGATCTTCTTTAAAGTCGAATTTTTTTCACGGAAATATTTACTTAGAGACCTGAATAAATAGTAATCAGGGTGCGGAATATCCGGCGAATATGGTGGATGAGTAAGTAGAACTCAGTTGAGCTCCTCTAATTTATCATGAGTACGTTTTGCAACATGTGGTCTAGCATTATCATATAGAAAATATACTCGATCCTGTTGACTATTCAATGTTTTGGCTAATTGTTCACAATAAATATCTGCATTAATTATAGATCCTTCGAAAGACTACCAATGAATAATGCTCTTGATATTCCACCCGCAGCTGAGCATCACCTTTTTGGTATTTATTTCAGGTTTGGATACTGAAATTTCCGTTTCTCTGACACCCAGCCATTGACGTGTATGTGTATGATTAACGTATGTATCCCACTTCTCATCGCCAGTTACTAACTGATTCAGCCAGTCGAAGTTACGTTTCAACGTCAATAACTGTTGACAAGTATCAACTCTGCACTGAAGGTGATATGATGACAACTCGCGGGGTATCCACACAACGTATTATAAAATTTTCTCAATTCGTGCAAATATGTGTCTATAGTGTCATGATTGTAGTGTAGTTCATCTACCAATTGAAGAGGCGTCACTTGGGGATTCTCCTTAATTGGGTGTCGTAATCGTTGTACATCCAATTCAATAGGACGTCTGGTACGGTGTTCGCCCTCAAGATTGTAGTCCTCATTCCTGAACTTTCTGAACCAAATCATTGCCATCACGTAAGATACCGCAGACTCGCCTATTGTATGACATATGTTATTTGTGGCATGTGGTAGATCTTTGCATCATGATCCAGATGACATTCGTAAAATAATTCCTATTTGATATCGATTTAAATCCATTATCTTTTATATAATTCACTTAAAGACAGTCAGCATGACTGTTATCAACTGATTGCACCATGGTATACTTATATCTTACAGTTACAAAAGTTTCGAGAATCTTTCTAGAAAATCTCCCGAAGTTCTGGCTGAAAGTTTATTAGCCAATCTAATACATCACTGAAAATCGTATCCAAATGGGTTCAGCCGTTACTGACATTAGCGTACAAAGCGAAGGTGCACACAGATAAACAGACAGACAAACTGACAAATAGACAAACAGACAAACAAATCTTAAAATAATTGTTTTGTGTGTATTTTGCAGGTAGTACTTTAGTTTTATAAAAAATGTTATATTTAAAAATGTTTTATGCACACACTCAATTTTTTAAGATTTTATTTTATATATAAATATAGAAAAAAAATTAGACTAGGAAAACAAGAGATTGCAGTTTTGCAACTATTTCTTAAAACTTGGCAAAGCAAATACATAAAAATATATCCGATTTTACCTATAGTAGTTTGTTATTTTGTTCTATAGTCACATTTTATTGTAAGCCATACTCTTCCCTCTTATAGTTAATTTAATAACAAAATATAATACCAATGAACAAAAAGTTTTAATTTTGGTTACTTTTATTATGTATTAGTTACGTATTTATTATGTTATTTACATGGGCAGATTTTACAAGTTGTGAAAACCAGGTATCATAACGTCATACAAGTGACATTTTTTCCACGCGAACAATGGTAACAATTTAATAACAGACACATATTTAAGTAAGTTGGAACGCTTTTAAATTACATCATTAGAGTATATCTTTAGTTTCAGTAAATATGATCTTTCTTCTGAACACACGTTATATCTCAGATAATCGGCTGGGGAAGAAAGCAAAGTCGAACAGGCAAGGCGTTCTGAGTATGCGAGTTCGAATCTCGCTATTATTCACATCTCTAATGGTTGAAGATAATAGTTTAATAAAAGATTATTTCAGCGAAGACAATGAAATAACGGAGATCTAAACAATTATTATGAATTGTATCACATAGTGGTCTGTTATCGTAACTTAATGGATTTAATATATATGCAAGACTGTGTCGCCAAATTGCGAGAGTGGGATTCGCAAGCACTGCTTCACTTTTAGATTATTTCAGTTGGGATATGAGAGTACAAAATACGAGAATAAAAACACCCCTGGGAGAAGTATTTCAACGAAAGGGGCAGTAAGAATTGTAGATCCGGGTCATGTAGGGGTTTTAATTTTTCTTCCACAATTGTATTTTTTCACTTTTATCGTAAGCCGCTTTTTATGCATAAGGTCTTATAAAAATGCACACGATAATCTTCATGAGATATTGATATTTGCCTCAACGTTCTCCATATTCTATCAATAAGAATCGGGGTAGGATATAATTAGTGCATTGTAAACTGGACATATTATTAATCATCATTGAGTCAAAGTCGAATTAAACGCAGATTTCTTTTAATTTTTTTTAGTTAAAATTACTGTAAGGTAAAACTATTAAGTATTTTCATGAGATCGGAGAGACATTTTCCAATCGTTGAGGTTTGTAATGTAAAATACGTTGTGCAATTGAACATCTTATGAAAAATGGACATAGTGGAAACTTACAAATATTTAAATAAAACGTTTCATTTTTTTTGTATTTAGAACTCTGTCCTTATTATTGAAATTCCTTCGAAAATTATTGAAAATTAAAAGATAGTGTTATTTCAATTCGAATTTTATTTTATGCTGCATATGTCTATAAGTTTCATTATTTATAATATAATGCAACTGCCGACATACTATTCCATTTCATGCATAATTTTTCGTAGTATACTAGAGTATTTTTTTGTTATTCATCAATAAGTACATGAAAATGTTTATTCAAATATTTTAAATAATTAATTACTTTCATTCTAATATTTTGTTTCCACTTGATCCAGATACTATAAGGATACTTTTCCTTTTTTTTCTGAAAAAAAAATCTCTCGACACTTGTTAAACCTGAGCATTGAATTTATAATTTCACATGTTACCTTGTTAACATTTTATTTTGTTATTACATTTTCGTTTGCGGATGACATTTAACATATTGTTACCTCTATATAAAACGTTCATCATCGTCATTATATTTAATAGTAATTGTTAGTATCCTACGCAGTCTTTAATAATTCTTTGTACGCGAAGAAAATCCGTAGTCCTTATTTTGGCTGATTAATTGAATATATAAACGTTGTTTATAATTTAAAGCTTTTCTCAAAATAATTTCTGAGAAAACAAAAGAATTCCGGGAAAAGCTTTAAATTTTTCATTATCATCTGGTACCTTGTAATAGGGTATTTGACTGATGTCGATATTTTTTTGGAAAAATATTTTAAAACTGTAGAGTAGATTTAAAAAAACTTGCGATGAAAAAAATATACATATAACAAACAATTATTCAAAATTTCTAAATAGGAAAACGTGTAAATTTTTTGTTCATTTAATTGAAAAAGTTATTCTGAATTTCATTTCCACACAAAAAAATTAGAAATTTGTGATTCACAATATATAACGTAAACGTAATATTTAACGAGGTACTAAAATATTTAATAAACTCCCTTATAATAAATACTAAATACTAGTCAGTGACGTCATAGGAATTGTGTTTGGTACGGGGCATTTTCGCGTGAATCGTAGTTTGTCAGTTTTTAAGTCGTTACAACTTTGAAATGAAATGTCCTAGGTATGGTATATTTATTTGAACCGTTTTTAATATTATTAAAAAGTTGGAAAGTCATTAGTCTAAACGACTAATGACTTTCCAACTTTTTAATATATTCATTATATGTTTCTTATTGTTTCTCCATTTCTATAAAATAAATGATTATATCAATTTTATCATCGTTTAGGGCCAATATTTGGAGCCTTTCATTCAAATAAGGTGGTTTTTCAAGTTCAAGAAGACGAAGTAATTACTGGCAGCCAGATAGACCATGTCTGTGATAATACTTTGAAGCTTAGTCACAGAGTTTTGCAGAAATAACCCTAGACATATATGGAAGCTCATTGTTATGGTGAAAGAGCATTTGTTTTTGGATAGTTAAAAAAACATTTTTCTATTGTTCCTGTAGTGAAGCATAATATTCATCTGTGGTGGTCTAGCCATTTCATAAGTAGTTTTTGATTGCCTCACTGCGAGTATCTCAGAAAAATCTAGTCCTGAATTTTCCTGCAGATGGAACTGTCTTTAATTTTAATCTTTTCTGTATAATGATGAATTCGTGTTTTATTTACTGTTACGAAACGCCAAAGAAATGTAGCGGAAACGTATTTAAATTAGTCTGAGCTAGATCCCGCCAAGTGTTTATTCGAATTTGTTTTCGCCCGATTATCAACAAGCAAGATATCCATTGAGCGGAAATTTTTTTAGACCCAAAACTTCGTTTAAAATATAGTGGATTTATTTATCAATATACTTGATATTTCAACAAGTTCGCGTAATTTTAGTTGCTGTTCATTTAATACAGTTTTGTGAACTTTTGTGATGATTCGTCGATTGTAGCCATATTTCCAAGCGTTCATCGCCTTGAATGGATATATCACCACGTTTAAATTCAATAGCTGACTCTTTACGATCGAATAATTTAATTTGGAATCTAACTCTTTTCGTGTGCCCTTCGGTATCAAACATTTTAACAAAGTAAAAGCAAGGTTTTAAAATTTATCCTTTTTTTTTAGGAAACGTGAAAATTCTTTGGCTTTAATCGACAGCTGTGAACAAGCAACTTACAAAAAATTCAAGACTGTTTAACACTTCATCTAAATGATCCTACTTAAAACGTAGTATGGTCAATCGTTCATTTTTGTACCATCCATATCATATATCTATATGAACTTTCCATAAAGAATAAAAACCATAATTGGGTATTTGACTAAATTTTCTTTATTTCATTAATCATAATTTCAAGGTACAAGCTGATGAAGAATGAATTTTTTTTAATAATCTTAAAAATTGACTGAGTTATAAAAGTTTAAATTTAACCTTTAGAGAAGGAAGGCAATATTGTGTTGTGAGGTCATTTTTAATGTTGCACATTGTATTCTACAAGAATAAGATATACCCAACTCTATCCGTATTTTCAAGTTTAGAAGCCTAAAACTGATTTATTTTTCAATCAATTTTCGAATTTTTTTCAAGTCTGGTTTTTAACTTATATATCATAATATTGTAAGAAAAATATCAAAATTTAGAATGATTCAACTACCGTATTATGCCTGTCGGGTGATAATTGCCAAAGTACTTGAATATTATCTAATTTAATATTTTAATTCTAATTTTTAATCAAGTATTTTACATATTAATTACCTGCAATAAGTAAGGGTACAAGAAAGCCTGAAATTACAAGTCGCAAGAACTGAAAGCCTGTGTTTCGATAAATTATATGAACTTAGGTAAATTTTAATACAAATGTTTATAATACTACGTTTTCTATATTTTAAGATGTTTTACAGTTTTTGGATTGTATTTCAAAAACCGTAAAACATCTTAAAATATTTCATAATAGCTTCAATGGCTTGCGTTTTCGTTTACAGTTAAAATGTCTAAAGACGATGAATATATGCATATATAGATATACATATATATATATATATATATATATATATATATACATACATACATTCAAGTATATATATATATTGAAATGGAATGTAAGGTTTAGTTGTTTTATTCCATTTAAGATCGTCATTTAAGATAAGTTGCGATTATTTTAAGTTTTAATTCATATAATAGACCACCTTAAAAGATTCAGGCTAGCATTATAAAGATTCTGTATCAATATAAAAAATAAACGAAAATGCTTGGCAAATTTGTTATACTTAGTAGGTATTCAATTTAAATTTGTGATTTGTAACCGCCTGATGGTTTAATTTACATTTGGTCGACTGACATAAATAACCCAGATATTTATTTAATTATTTAATCATACTTATACTTATTCAAAATATTGCACATAATCATATAACAGATATAGAAAAAAATGATTAAACTTTGTTTCAAGCAAAATGACCAGAATTGAATTGATTGCAAATATAGAGTAAACTAGCCAAAAATAAACTGTAATAATTTTATATCTCAACACAGGGTAGTGGACTTATTTCAATTTCAGTTGCAAGTGATAGAAATAAACGTAGTATGGAATTTAACACTGACATATGCATGTCTGTTCCATACTAAATTAAAAAGAAAACAGTGGAAATCTAAAGCTCGACGAAGCTCATTTTTTCTATATAGCTTATAATAAAACATATCCTTAGGACAAAACAAATTGAAAAAAAAACTTCATTCAAAACAACTTTATAAAAAAAAATTGATGTTGACGAATCGGATATTTTACTATACTTAATAAGCGTGAAGAGTTTTCCAAGTTCAAACCACAGTACTAAATTGGAAATATATTTTATTTCGTCCCTATACATTTTTATTTAGAAGCTTTGTGCATAAAGTGAATTTTTTAAGTTTTAGATTTCGATACTTGTTATAGTTGACTGGTTAGTCCGACGTGAACTTGCTACATATTTTTACATGAGTGGTTCTGGTTTGATTAACTATGTTTAAAATGATTCTCTGTCACCGTTGCTTACGGTCATTACAATATGGATTTAAAAATACAGGGAAAAAGTTGAAAATCGTTTACATTTATGTGGCTATACGATAAGTTGTACGTTTTTGTTCCAAGTACACCACAATTATTAAAAAATGTAGTGGATGTATAAACTTTAATCGATATTGTTATGTTAAATTCAAAGTAACACGGTACTATTATTTAGACACACATATGTTCAAAATATTAACGTTTGGCTAAATTAAACAAAACCAGGAACATCTTATATTGGACGGGAGTAATGAAGCTGTGTGTCTTTCTTTGGATCCGAAAAAAAACAAAATGACGAGCTATATGAACTAGAGTACATTATTTAAAATTTCACTGAATAAACAAAAAAGATTTTATAATAAATTACGGTAGTAGGTTCCCCTACTACCATAATTTATTCACGGTCACGCACACGCACACGCTCACGGACACGCTCTATATGAGCAGAATTTTCGCGGGACGAACGGAATACACACAATTTGTTAACAAGATCGGTTTTCTATGTTATATTATATTTGCAATACATTATACTTATACAGTATATGACATGTACACAATACTATAAGACACGTTGTATATTCGCTTAAATAAATATTATATATGGTACTGGTAGAATAAAATTATAAATAATTATTTTAAAGTGGAGTGAGATGGAAAATTGAAAATAACATACGTAACGTGAAACGTTATGAAAAGTCATGTTATCATGCATGTATACGAAAAAAAAATTGTCAATAACTACAAAACATAACATTCACGTCTTCAAACTTTGTAATGCAATAAAACCTTATTTCCTGTTCCTTTCACATTGCGAGAATCGGAAAAAAGTATAATTTTATGCGAACGCATCCCAGATATAATAACAGCCCCCTCACGTAGCGCGTGCTGTCACAGTTTCCAAGAGTTAATGCTAAAACGAGGCAGTGCCGGCAAACCGCGCTAGTGGGCGCCGCAATAAATTCTCCAGGTCGTGCCTTTACCAATATCCGAGATTGCATGCGAGTCTATAGAGTGTGACATTGAGAATTCCCCCTGGGAGGAATACTTCAACGGAAGGGGCGGCCCTCATCTCGGCGTTCGATCCGTGTTGCGTTCGGCCCGGATTGCGATGGGCGTCAGTAATTTTTCTGGCGCGATTTTCTCTTCTCACCGGCAGGTTTAAGTAAAAGCATCCTTTCTTTTAGACAACGTTTTTGTGTAAAATGACTCTTTTTCTTGGAAATGTTTTCAAACCATTGCTTTAGGTAGAATGGTTGTTTAGCTTGATGGTTAATAAACAGAAAAATATATTTCGTGAGAAGTTTTTTACAAAGGAAATATTTATTAAAGAAAAACTTATATTTATTAAAGAAAAATAATCACGCTCGTTTAATTGTGGAGTGTTTTGGGTTTTTATTTTGCTTTTTACGCTGGGGAGATTTGTAAGTATTTGCAACCCTTTATGGCTTACTGTTCCTCTGAGACGATACGATTAATAATTTTTATAAGACCATTGATTATGTGCCTTTTAGTATAACAACACTACCTCTAGTCACAATGTATCAAGAATTAATTTTGGGTGTCCTCTGTTGTGCATGTCCTTGATGAATTTTTTGTTTTTTAGAAAAGTGGCAAACGTATAAATGTTCATGAATAGCAGAAATGATGTCATTTAGCGAGAGAATAAGTTGTATTAATTGAAAAGTATTTTGAATATATTTGGAGTTAATTTTATAGAAATTCATTATAATTAAATTATTTCTCAACTACATGAAACTACGTGATGTAGTAATATTTCCACTTTATTTAAATGCTTTACCACGACCAAGGTTTCGTTGCATGACAACATTTTCAGGTGGGCAATTTGCTAAGCATCTTTAAAGAATTTAAATAAAGTAGAAATAATACTACGTCATGTAGTTTCATTTAGTTATATATATATATATATATATATATATATATGTGTGTGTGTGTGTGTGTGTATATATATATATACTTTTTTTTTTTTTGTAGAAATTCATTATTCACAATTAAATGAAACTACGTGATGTAGTATTATTTCTACTTTCTTTAAGGTCTTTACCACGACCTACGTTATGTTGTATTACATCTTCAGGTGGACTATTAGCAAAGATCTTTGCTAATAGCCCACGTGGTTTCATTTAATTGTGAACCATTTAATTCTCTGACTATGCGTACTTTTTTCAAATTCGAGCCTGCGCACACTGTTCCGCATCTAATTGCTTTTTTCTATTTAGTCTACCCGGATTGAAATTTATTATTTACTTTACATAATAGATTTAATTAAAAAAATTAATACCTTAAATAACCTTTCCATATTCATAGATATATATTATTACTTAACACTCGCACGCACGCCATGGCCCGTGCGTCCGCCCGCCTCTCCATTTCTCTCAATGGATTTCAATTATGGCAAGGTATGTTGGTTGCAAATTAACCTTTATTTGAAATATTTATTTAAGTAAACAAATTTTACATATAAAGATTAAATACAAACAAATGAATAGTAAAGGACGTACTCGTTAGTAACATTTCCACGAGGGCGAATACTTGAAAATCTGTATAATTTGAGTGACCTATGTCCCCAAATAACTCGAGATTTATATCTTATAATTACCAGACGTTGCTGGATTTACCAATTATTCTAAATAATTTACTTTAAATATCACTTGCCTTTGATTAAAGTAAATAGAAAATAAATTTTATATACTAAAAACTAAATATAAATGCAACTACATGATGTAGTATTATTTCTACTTTCTTTAAGTTCTTTACCACGACCTAGGTTTCGTCGTATTACAACATCTTCAGGTGGACTACCTAGGTCGTGATAAAGAACTTAAAGAAAGTAAAAATAATACTGCATCACGTAGTTTCATTTAATTGTGAATAATGAATTTCTACATAATTAATGCCAAATATATTCAATAAATATAAATGATTTATAGTGAAGATCGGATTCGACAGTAACATTTATATGGGTAATATAAGTTTTGAGAACAGTCTATCATCATGAATTAGCGTAAACAGTTTTAAAAATTTACTGCGCAAGTCTTCTCAAAAATACGACGTCAGTGGAATCGATAGTTTAAATAAGGAGTTTTTATCCTTTATTAGGAGGTGATGAATAAATCAGCCCTAAATAATTTAGTATTTGGTTTAATAAAAATCTCAGTCGTTATTTTTTTTAATTAACTAAAATAATAAGGCAGTGAGTCATTGACTGCATTTTGTTTTTGAAATTGATTGACCGGGACTAATTTACGTTTATGAAATTTAAATTCTGACGTATACTTGGGAACAATTGACCGGAATGGATTTGAATAGTAAAAAATTTGACTATATGTATCATTTAATAGTCAATTACATTGTCGTACTATTATATGTGTATATATATTCATATTGTATATATATATATATATATATATATATATATATATATATATATATATATATATATGTATATATATATATATATATGTATATATATATATATATATATATATATATATATATATATATAATACTATCTACTATTTAACTATATTAGAATCACATATTGATGGCTGTCGCCAAACAAGTCGAAATCTATCCTTTGACGTCATTAGTTATTGCTAACTGTATTAGATTTACCAATTTATCCCAAATTGTTTTGTATTATTATTAATTATTCTGCTTCTTATGTATGTATGTTTCATAATTTTTATACTAGTGAAAAACCATAATAAATAAGGAAAAGTTGAAGAGTTAAAGATGTGTTACAGATCCAAGAATTAAATTTAATTTTAAAGATTTATTTCTATAAAATTCCCTATTTTTAATTTTATTCTGTAATTACATAATTTACTGGTTATAAACTAATATTATATACTTTGTAATCGGGCACATATTTTGCAGCGAATGTTGAACTTTGAACTATATAACTTGAGCTTTGTGCCAACCTTGTACAACCTTGTAAATCCTCAAATGAATTAATTCTTGTGATTTTGTGGCATTTCGCTATGACTTGTAAAATTACATATTAAAAAAAAACATTCACTTTGTAACGCCATGTTTGCTTATGAAATCGGAAAATTATGTAATTTTGTTACGGAAGAATGAAGGAAAATTTTTAAGGAATTTATAAAAAAAGACAATTTTAAATAAATTCAAATGGATATGTACGTACTGTCTAACTTCCCTTCTATTTTATATAAAAAACACACTTTATAAATTGAGCTGTCTGACCACCAAGTTTAATCTAATGGTAATCTTTTCCACAATAACGCGCGTTTAAAGTATTGATTGAAATTTGATTAGCACAGTTTAAAATAAAAGAAAGTCGGATCGCAAGGCTTACAAACCGTGAAGGTTTGTATGCCCCACAACACGATGAAAGCTGTATTTTCAATTTACAATTTATAAGGTGAAAAATAAATACCCGGTAAATGACATGTCAACGTGCAAGTCAATTATTTTATTTTTACAGATTTTCTGATGGAAAAAGTAGTACAATGTTCGAACACACATTTTTTTTTTAAATAAAAGGCAGTAGTTTTATTTTTGTACTATAATTGCAAAGCTTGTTAAACCGAGTATCTGCCGGAATAGTAAATTAGTATGACATTGAAAATCTGTTGATGTACATACAGAAAATGAATGCAACCATACGGAAGGTTTGAATAAATTTTAGAAGAGAAATAACGTCAAACACCTATTTAGATAAATTGTTTGATGATTATTCCTCAAGGGTCACTTTTAACTCAGGCACTCATCAGTTGATGCGAAATACATGCAATTGCTTAGTGTTTTTGTACTGTGACAAAAATTCCAGATTTTCTTTACACCTCATTTCGAATACTACAATAATCGCTGAAAATCACTTAACACATTTTCAGACTCTTGTTTTATATAATAACAGGTTTCAAAAAATATATATCTTAACCTGGATTACCAAATTTGCCTATTTTAAATGATTAATTTAATGAAAAGAGATGCGAAAGAAGTATGATTTCGATATATAATATTGCAAAAAGGAAAGCCTTAAGTTACGAGAATGTAAATACAATGTACTGTTTAACATAAAAAAGACACTTTTTCAGTCACTACTCATAGTCTTTCTTTTCGCGACAGCACTCTTCAAAGCAATTATATAAACTACTGCCATACGATCTTTACATCAAATTTATCAGTCGTAAATAATGATGAAAATCTTTTAATCGCCAATATATGTACGAGAAATTCGGATTAGAGATTAAAAAATTCGCTTTTATATTTTCACACTGAAATAGGGAAAATAGTGTTTAAGTGAAGTTAAATTTTATTATAGGTAATTTCTATGGCTATAGATTAATATCCAATATATTACAGTGCAATAGCCGATTGTGATATTAAAGAAATATTTCCTTTTCCTACATAGAAATAAAGTTATTGCTCTGGTTTTAAACCAATTTAAGCCTCATACTACGAACGGTAACGTGTTTGATATAAAAAAAAATAAGAGAAAAATGCTTACATTTGGCAAATTTGTTATATTTAGTACGTATTTAATTTAAATTTCAATGATGATTCATAATCTTCTCATGGTTTATCACGTTTAGTAGACTAATATAAATAAACCTACATATTTATTTAATTACGTAAACATCCTTATACTTGTCAAAAATATTGAGCAATCACATAAAAAATATAGGACAAAATTTATTACAAGTAGAGAGTGCCAAAAAACCTTCAATAGTTTTATATCACAAAATAGGGGGCTTATTCCAAACCCAGTTGTAAGTAGTACAAATAAGCGTAGATGGAATTTGACACTGATATATGTATGTTTGTTCCATAATAACTTTACAAAACCGCTGAAATATAAAGCGTTAAGCTCATTTTCTCTATAAAGCTTGTAATTAAATATTTCATGAGGACAAATTAAAATTTATGTTCACTCTAATGCCAAGGTTTGCTTTTGGTAAGTTTTTTATACACAATTAAATGAAACTACGTGATGTAGTATTAAAGTAGAAATAATACTACATCACGTAGTTTCATTTAATTGTGAATAATGAATTTCTACAAAATGAACGCCAAATATATTCAATACAAGTTTTTATACTTATTTCATTTAAAACAACTTTATTCATTATAAATTTATTTAAAAAAAAAAATATTTTAACGAATCTGAATTTTGGAATACCTACTAAGCGCAAAAATTCCACAACTCAGTATTAAATTGAAAATACATTTTACTGTCTTTGTAAATGGTTAATTACAAGCTTTAGGCAGAAAATAGGGTTTCTTGCAGCTTTCGATTTCAATTGACTTAAATTATCTTTAAAGTACAGTTGAGTAAAATATCTTTGAATTACTGTTGTGGACTTCGACACTTGTTATCGTTGACTGATTTGTCCAATGAGAACTTGCTACAAATTTTACATGACTGTTTCTAGTTTGCTAAACTATATTTAAAATGATTATCTGTCACGGTTACCTATGGTCATTACATTAAGGTTTTGAAAATACAGGGTACAAAATTTTATATCGTTTACATTTATGTGGCTCTACTGGGTTTTTATTCCAAGTATTATACAATTATTAAAAAATGTATCGATTATAATACACTATAGCAGATGCTGTTATGTAGATAAAGTTAAAAATAACATAATGCTGTTATGTAGACAAAGTTATGTTGAAAATATTAATGTTTGGCTACATTGAACAAAACCAAAAACGTCTTTTATTTTGAATGTGAATAATGAAACTGCGTGTCTTTCATTGGAATCGAAAAGGAAAACAAAACGACGAGGCATATGAACCAGAATTCTTCATTTAAAATTTATTCAGGAAATAAAAAGATTTTATTATAAATTACGGTAGTAAGTACCAAGATTTATATAAGTAGAATTTTCGCGGGGTGTGCGGAACGGAACAATAACGATTTGCTAACAAGATCGGTTTTCAGTGCCATGTTATTTCATATTTACAACAAATTATACTTTTGCAATATATAAGAAATTCAAAACATACTGTATATTTATAACATAAATAAATATTGTATATTACATAAAATTGAAAATTACAGACATAAGCTGAAGCGTTATGAAAAGTTATGTTGTAGAAAAAAAATGTCAATTACTAAACATCATAACATTCACGCATTAAAATTATATAATGCAATAAAACCTTATTTTTACATTGCAAGAATCGGAAATAAGTATAATTTTATGAGAACGTAATCCAGATGTAACAGCCCATCCCGTAACACCTGTTGTCACAGTTTCCAAGAGTTAATGCTAAAACGAGGCAGTGCCGACAAACCGCGCTAGTGGGCAACGCAAAAAATTCTCCAGGTTCTGCCTTTACCAATATCCGAGATTACATGCGAGTCTATAGAGTGTGACATTAAGAATTCCCCCTGGGAGAAATACTTCAACGGAAGGGGCGGCCCTCATCTTAGCGTTCGATCCGAGTTGCATTCGGGCCGGATTGCGATGGGCGTCGATAATTTTTCCTACACGATTTTCTCTTCACACTAGCAGTTTGAATGTATCATATTTAGGAAGCCGTCGTCTAAAATAAAAACGTAGTTCTAAGCCAACAGAATTAGGGAAACTTAAATTTATCGTTACGATTTGACGGCTTATAGATTGACAGTTGTTATCATAAGACAAAGATTGCATCCAGGATCAAGTATTAAACAACTTTATCCTTGGATTGCATCAATATCACTAAAAACAGAGAGATCGTCGAATAATTGGCTTATGGTGAAATTCAAATCCATTTTCAAAACCTAATGTAATTATTTATTATTCTAAAAATAAAATTAAAATATGGAATATATTTCTTTTACTATTGTATATATTTAAAACGAATTCCTTACAAAATGTTTCACTCACTATTATCAATGAAAATAATTTGAGCAAAATATGTTTGGATTAATTATTTTGAGAAGTCCGTTCATACGACAAGATTCAAATTAAAATAGCCGACTTGTCTCTTTTATTGGATATACAAGTGGCGAGTGGCGCATTTCATAGAAAAGACTGCCTTTAGAATATACGTTTCTCAAGGATAACCTTTTGCTTTAATACACAATTATAAAGACAATTATTTTGAGTTTACTAGGCACCAAGTCCTTAAACTGTGCGTTCTTTTTAAAACACGATTTTAAAACTTGCGCACGCCGTTCTCCATCCAATTGTTTTAATCTACTTAGACTACCCAGATTGAAATTTCTTATTTACTGTGTATTATAGATTTAATTTAAAAAATTGGATACCTTAAATAAATTTTCCTTATTCATAGATATCTATTATTAGTTAACACACGCATCCTTCCCGATTTCTCTCAGTGCGTTTCGATTACAATATAATATGTGGGTTGCCAAAGTAACCTTTTATTTAATTAACGTGTATTTTTAATTATTAAATAGAAAACAAATTTTACGTAAAATATTAAATTCAAAGACTTAAACAGTAAAAGGTGTTGGTAGTATTTCCATGGGAGCGAACACTTGATAATCTGTATGATTTGAGTGACCTATGTTACCAAATAAGCCGAAATTTATCTCTTGTAACTTCGAGGTATTACTAAATTTACAAATTATCCTAAATAATTTATTTTAAATATCGCTTGCTTTTTATTAAAGTAAATAAGAAAAAAAAATTACATAGTAAACATTAAATGTGAATAGCGAAGTACGGGGTCGCTAGTGTAGGTGCATGCGATTGATAAAAAGCTTGCAAGTTGTGTAAAGTGATAAATTAGTGTAGCATGAAAAAGCATTTAGCTAGTATATTGATTTGGATGTTACTGTGAAGAACTTGAGCAGCACTGCCAGGAAGCAAAGCGAGACAATAAAAATATTCGCTAGAATATAAGTAAAAATCGGTGTCAAATGAAAAATTACAAAAAATAGAAGATATCGTCTCACATACATCGTAAATATGCTTGGAATTAAAAAAATAAGAGAAAAACTTGAGTTATAAGAAATCCAAGAAACTTAAAAAGTCCAAGGCCGAGCAAATATGAGAAAAAGATTCTAGAAAAGAAAAGATCCAAAGTGATTACGTAACTGGCCCATTGGCTTATATGAATCGTAAATATGATCGGAATTAAAGAAAATGCAATTAAAGGGGACCCTCGGGTCAAAAGGGATCCAAGAAACCCAAAAAGTCCAGGACCAAGCAAATACGAGAGCTATGACAATGTTGAAAATAAAATGAAAGAACGATGAACTAATATTGTCTACTTTGTAATCAGGCACATATTTTGTAGCGACTGTTGAAGTTTGAACTTTACAACTTGAACTTTGTGCCAACCTTGTACCAACGAAAAGTAAAAGTTCTGGTTGGTTTCCCACAGGATCAGACAAACTGAGAAATATTGTAGTTAGTTGTTAATACTACGCTGAATTCATCTTCTTTATTTTAACTATTACTAAAACTACTGCGATAAAATTTTATCGCTGTGAAAATGGAAAGACGATGACAAGACGGTAAACGCGCATTATTACAATTGCTTAGTGTTTTTTGAACTGTGAGAGAAATGCTGGATTTTCGCCACTCCTTATTTGCGTATTGTTTTGTATCTATTATGCATATGTACTAAAACATTCTAATACTAAATAAAATATGATAGTGGAGAGAAAAATTGTATTAAATATCTAATTTCTATTCGAATTATTGAAGTAAATCTACTTGTAAAATATACAAATGTATTTCTACATTAAAATATTAAGTAATGAACAGCGCATTAAAACAATAATTTGTTTAGTTCATTCTTAATTTTTCCATGAGTAAATTATGTATTTAAACTTGAATTACTCAATAAAATATTATTACACTCTAAACACTCACCGTAATTAAACAGCATGTCTTTTATCTTGATTACATAACCTAAGAATTCAATAACAAGATTGTTACTTAGTTAATTGAAAGAGTATAGCTTTACAAAGCGGACGGTAGCCTGTGTTTTTAGAACGGTGTTTTGGAGATGAAAACAATTTTCCCAAATGTTAAGACTTAGTCATTAGCAGACAAACAGACCGCATAAGGGGCTGAATATGTTATTCTATTACGTCAGTTAAACATTTCACCAATTTATTGTCGTGAATGGAGAGTCAAAAAGTGAACAGGATATTGATTTCTTCATCTATTTCGATGCTAAATTAAGTCTGTCTTTGAAACGATTGCAAATATAGGATCCTTAATTTAAATTGATATAGACCGGATGTTTATTAAACTTGTGAATAATATTTGTAAATTATTATTAAATAATTTAATAAATGAAATAATCGAAACTGCTCTGCAGCCTCGTTTTTTTGTGAACCGTGGGCCTGTTCATATGCATTTTATTGTGATATAATAAAACTTATTTTTGTTATTTCTTAATGAGAATCCTTTGTAAATTTTTTTGGCTTGGGTTTAAAAAGTTCTTGTATTGTTCGGTCAATAGAACACGGATCATAGCAGAACGGCGCGATTCTTGCATGGAATTGCAATATGAATGGCCATTATTTGCTTCACTTTATATGAAAGTTATTCAATCAGTTTTTTTTCTGAAGAATAAGTCATGGCAAGTTATTTGGCTTATAAAGTACTAATAACATGAAAAGTTTGAAGACAACGGATTTTCTTAGTAAAGTGAAAACTGCACAGTTGTGTTTACGAATTGTACAACTATGGTTCATATAGTGAGATAATAAGTTGAATAAGCACTTGTGGGTATTTTTTTCCTTGTATTGTATTAATTTAATAGTATTTTGTTAATCTCAAGATAAATTACTAAGACATGTAAAGATATTGAGATTTCCACTATTATATTATTTAACTTAAGGATTTTAAATGATTTTGTCCAAAAGTAACAAGATAACATTTTCATTTCAACGTTTTCATGGTATTGCATTGCATTTATGTATACTTTAAGAATAGTGTAATTACATAATACAGATAGGGTCATTAATTGAATTAACACATGTCCTTTGACTGTAAATTAAGTCACAGTTTTTTCACTAATATATTTAACAGCAGATATAATTCCATTGTATTGTATTATTCAATACAAATTGCTGACGTTCTGCAATTGAAAAAGTAATGATTGAGCACCCACAATAGTTCACTTGAAGACGAAATGTAAAACGCATTTAAAATTGTGGTTTTCTGATGAAAATACAGTCACTTATGAATCATCATAATATCGAGGACAAAAAAAGGCGAGTACTCAAACCGTAAAGCATTTCAATGTCTTTTAGTAAATTAAAAAGTATAAAGTTAATAAATTTATCATTAAAATTTGATATACATTGACAACTGAGATGCCCATATAAGGATGGCATCAGATGAACTCAATCAGGGAGGTCAGAGAACAATTGGCTTACGGCGAAATTAAATTCGATTTTAAAAACTAACGTAACTATTTATTGTTCTAATCATAGTATTATAACGTGGCACTTATTTTTTTATGGAATTAATGCAAAACTTTTTTAAAATATAAGGGCGAAAATGAGTTTTAGTCTCCATATGATACTTCGCATTTGGTAAACAATGATATTATCACACGTCGCGAGCAATATTTTTAGTGGAATTTCATTTTTTTAAAATAACTTGAGTTGAAATATGTTTGAAGTATAATTTCAGGAAATCCAAAATTCATTATTATATATAATAAGATAATATGAACAACCAACTTGCCTCATTTGATATGGAGTTGCTTATTCTGCAAAAAACGTCTTTTGTTTTTAACACGTCTTTAACAAGACACAATTATAATGATTTGAATTTAATTAGCATTAAATCTTCTTACGTTATTTTTGTATTTATTAAATGTACAAGCGTAAAAGTTCCATAAGAATTTAAAACAGTTCGTCTTTATGTTGATAAAATACAAAGGAAACAAATGAATGACGTTGTTAGAATTTATAATAAATATATCATAATCTTGTTGTTCTTATGTTTTTATTGGTTTTAGAGATTCATAATTAATTTGTTTCAAAAAGTATTTGGTCAAAAAAAATGTTAAACAGGGTCAGTCATTTGGCATAATATTTTATAATTTCAATAAAGAGTGATGTGGGAGTGACTGCAGGACTTGTTTATTTTATTCCATCTTAGTGTAATCAGATATAAGCAAAATCGTTCGGACCCAAATTACGAATTGTGATTATAACATTGTGTAATTTGACTATGACGAAGTCTGTATTTATAAAATGGGGACAGACAAAATGTTTTTATCTTCATAAGCTGGTGAAATATTCTTAAAAAGCCATTGTGTGGAATACAAGAGACATTTTTAAATTTTTATTTTTAAAAGTAATTCAAAAAAGCAAGTCTCAAAATTGGAATATTGTTATTATCAGGCTATTTATGAGAAACACCTAATATTTAAATATTCTGTAGATAAATTAAAAATAGTTAGATTTTTAAAGTAAACACACAAAGATACCCATTTTATTGATTGTTACAGTATATCTAATTTGTCTAAAAATTTTATGTAATCACAAAATATTACCTGTATTTAAATACTTAGATATCAAAGTCTTTGCTTAATGAAATGAAAATATAACGCAACAAGCAGGATGGTATGGGAGCACTTTGTATATGAACAAAATTTATGCGGTACAGGACACGAGATTCAATGTTATATTAGATTAAAATTTTAAATTTGTGAAATATTGTTATTAGTAGATTTAAAATAGGAAATGACAAGCGAAAGTTGAAATGTTTCGAGAAGTCACGTTTCCATTTGGAAAATTATGAATAAGTAAGGAACATATAACGCAATAAAGTATTATTTTCTGTCCTGTTCACATTCGAATCGAAAAAAAGTATAATTCTATGCGAAAGCATCCCAGATATAATAACAGCCCTCTCGCGTAGCGCGTGGTGTCACAGTTTCCAAGGGGTTATGTTAAAACGAGGCAGGATCGGCAAACCGCTCGTATAGGCGTCGCAATAAATTTGCCGGGTCTCGCCTTTAACAATATGCGAGATTGCATGCGAGTCTATAGAGTGTGACATTGAGAATTCCTCCTGGGAGGAATACTTCAACGGAAGAGGCAGTCCACAACTTAGCATTCGATCCGAGTTGCCTTCAGCCCGGATTGCGAGGGTAGCTGATATTTTTCTGTCGCGGTTTTCTTTTCGCATAGACATGTTTAAATACGATCAGCTTTTTTAGACAAAGATTTTATCTAAAATGACTTTTATACAAGTAATTTTAGTTGAAATCTGGTGCCGTTTTCAATATATTAGTTAAAATGGAATAGCGGTTAGCTAGATGGTGAATAATCAGAAAAATACATTATACGAGAAGACTTTTACAATCATAGACACTTTTATTTATTAAGAAAATATAATCACACACTGTTTTATACTGTTTTAATTAGGGGATATCTTCTATTCAAATGTTTGTGTTTTTATTTTGAAAGATGTCTTGCGAAGAATTGTAATTACTTTCAATCCTTTACAATGAATTGTTTTCCTTACACCAAACAACTAATTAATTTTTAAAAACAAATATTATTTTTGATATACATTGGTAGTTGAAATGTTCATAGAGGGTTTACATTAAGATGACTCCATCAAAAACATCATCGTATAATTTGGCTTGTAATAAAATTCAACTCGATTTCAAAGCCTATAAAAGTATTTGAATAAAGAATTGAAAAAGGAAGTATTGAAAAAAGGTTTGATATTTTAAAAATAGTATGAGAAGTAATCCATTTTTTATGACAATATATATTTAGTATGAATGTTTTATAAAATATAAGGGCAAAATTAAGTTATGATTTCCCTCTGGTGTCTCACATCCCGCAAACTGTATTTTTAACTCCGCGAGCGCAGTTGTAACCGACAGTTTTTACTGGCATATTAATTTTTGAAAACGATTTGACTAAAGCAGATTTATAGTAATTATTTCGAGAAACCGCAAAATTCTTGATTGTATGATAAGATTACACCAATAATCGACGTGTCTACGTTTTAGGATATACAAAATTCACATATTTTATAGAAAGTTTGTCTATAAAGTGGACGAAATTTAAGATAAAACTTTTTGCTTTAAGATACAATTATAAGGAAATTTACTTTTTGACCTTAATAAGCACTAATTCCACGAACTTGCCCTCTTTTTGAATTTGTTACCCTTATAAGTATAAAAGTTTCATATGTATGGATCTAAAGCAGTGATTCTCAAAGTGGTCCAGGTGGACCTTCAGGGGTTCGCGGGGGACTCGACGGAAGTCTACGTTATCGTGAAAAAAATGGGGGTTCAAAAGTTGTAAGTCCGGGGTCCACGAAAATTTATCTGGTTTCGATAGCAAAGAACAAAAATATTGGCTTGGCTTTACTTAACAATATAGGTAGATAATATTTTAAGAAAGTCAGCGACTGTTACTTGTAAACACTTGCATATTCGATATTCAACGCGTATCGAGACTTACAAAGCGCCACCCGCCCGACCACAACGCTTGTTTAGACGTGCAAAGGGACGAAATATGACTTGTGCTGTGCTTGCAATCTTACATGAACTTGTTTGATTCTTCACCAATATATATACGAATGCCAAGGATAAACGTTACTCATTTGTTTCCGGAATTTTGAAAAGAAAAGTGTGAGTGAATCGATGTCAGTGTTTGCCGGAAAAAGTAAATACCTGCCTATTTGATATACATACTTTTATTTTATATTGTAATAATATTGACTTTTAAGTTTGCGTGTAGTAAGTACTTAATACAAATTAAATACTGAACAGGGCCATTATTCGATACTTCTATAAAAAAAAACAGAAAGCCGAGAAAGATTGAACTTTTAGTACTCTTATTATAAAATTATTTATTTACCCGACTGTGGCGTTTCACTAAAGGAGATATATATGTGATTGACCTGTTTGTACGTATTTCAGTGCCCTCGTAGTTGCTAATGCTAAATGACTAAAAGTATTTTCATAAATTGTATGTCTTTATGTACCACTCGTCACGTACATCAAAGTAACAAATAAATCATTAAAATCGCGGAGTTTTTATGTCAAAATATTATTTAAAAGTATTTTCTCTCGAATTGACAGAAATGTATCAAAATATAATTAAACAAAAAATGTTTTATATTACATTAAAATAGGTTCAGTCGTTTTGTGAAAACCTCTATATGGGTCTTAACGGTTTATTGCTTTTAATAATTAAAATTAGGTTTGTTGCCGGCATTTTGTTTTTTTCATTGCAATAATTAATTAATCCTATTCTATTCTGTTGAAATAGCCATTAACATATAAACTATTCGAAAAATGTCCTAGGCTGTGGGAAATTTTTGATAGCGTTTCTCTCGTCATGTCTTGTCGAAAAAAGTTTTAGTGTCGTTACAAACATATTAAAAAAAAAGAGTAGATTGAACATCACAAAACGGGGATATTTGTGGTTATTCTTTACAAAACTGAAGCCAAATATTGATAATTTACTCTCAATCCATCAAGTACATCCCTCCCATTAAAATTATGACTATTTTTTTTAATTGTCGATTTGCATTGTTGAAGTTGTTTGATTTACATTGTGACGTTACATTATTAATGTTTAATTTTAATTCTATTAAATCTGTAATCATATTATTTTATAAATAGAACACAAGAAAACTACTATTTTTTTTTTATTTCTACGACTCCGAATTTAGGATTGGAACTCAGCCGCGATGCAAATTTCCATCGTTAGATCTAATCTTCACATTTTTTGAGAGTCTTGGGAATATGTTAGAAATGTAGCAGCAGAGGATCCACGGAAATCAGTAAAATTTTGAAAGCGGTCTACGAAAAAAAAATTGGGAACAGCTGATTTAAACCGTCATTATAATAATAAAATATAATAAAGAAAAAAAATGTAAATAATATAATTTATACTAAATATATCACGTTATTGTTTTCTATAATGTTTATATCTGTAAGATTTTTTATTGGTTTTTGAGTTCACAATTTTTCTCTTTCATAACGTTTTCAGTAGAAGTTAAAAGATAAAAACAGTATTCTTCTGACTGTGTCTATATTAGAGTCTTGTAATTTATTAACCATTTGACACATCGATTGAAAATTACGATGTCGCATGTTTTTCAGAGTCAAGAATCGGAAGATTTTTTCTTTTTATTTCATTGTAATATAATATGACATCCTCAAAATAATTTTGAATCAAATTAAACATTTTAATTCAAATATGGTGTAGTTTAATTCTAAGAAAGTTCCTTTATTTATAAAATGGGAGTGGAATAAATAATTTAATACACATAAACTGGTGAAATATTTTTGGAAAGCAAGTGTTTTTAAAATTTTTACTTTCAAAAATCATATTGTGGGAAGTATATAGAACTACCAGCTTTTATAATAACTCACGATACCTAAGTAACCTGTAGTCAAATAAAAATACTTGCGTTTACAAAGTAAACACTGTACAAAGATGAAATTTTTATTAAATGTTAACGTGTATGTAATTAGTCTAAAAATTTTATGTAATTACACTTAGGTATTTTTTAATTTTATCGAGATATTGTTTATAGGTCATTTTGTTTATGTAAAAAATGGCGTTAAAACGTTCATTTGCCTTTAACTATTTAAATCGTCTAGTCTTTGTGTATATGTTTCGCAGTACTTTATAAAGATTTCAATGTACCACCATTTTACATTTTAAAGGCTGTATATCTTGTTTCATTATAGAGATCTTGTTTTATTATGGTGAGAAAAATAAGTTTTTTTTCTAACTATACATCTCCTTGCAAATTATCATAAACTATGCACATTAGCAAAAACCTTGACTACGAATGGATGGACGGATTTAATACAACTATGTGGGTTCCTTGTTTCATTATGGGGTGAAAAATTAATTTGACACATCTGCTTGCAAAATGTTACGCACATTGGCCTAGACCTTGATTACGGATGGACAGATGGATTTCATACAATTATGAGAGTTCCTTGTTTCATTATAGAAACCTAATTTCATTATGGGGTGAAAAATTAATTTTTTTTCAACGATATATCTAATTGAAAAATATCATGCACGTTAGCATGAACCTTGATTACAAATGGACGGACGGATTTAATGAAATTATGAGAGTTCCTTGTTTTATTATGGAAACCTTATTTCATTATGGGGAGAAAAATAAGTTTTTTTTCAACGATAAATTTACTTCCAAAATATCATGCACATTAGCATAAGCCTTGACTACGGATGGACGGACGGATTTAATGCAATTATGACGGTTACTTGTTTCATTATGATAACCTACAAATAAAATCTACAAAGAAATAGCTATACATGTTGCTTTCAGAAGGGTACGAGTGTCATAAAAAAATATAAGGTACATTTGTTTGACTACAAGGATTTTTTATGAGAAATAAATTGATTTTGCTTAGAAGCCAAAGCGATAATTTTATTTTTATGTAACTGAAAAGGAAATATTTCTCTAAGAGCAGAATCGGGTCTTTTACTTTAAATTGGATAAGGTAGATCTCCATAAAACCAATCCGTAATAAAATTTAACTTTACTTAAATACAATTTCTCCGTTTCAGTAAGACAATATAACGAGCGACAGACGAGATGGTAACTTAAAGTTAACTGAGGCTGCTTGAGACTCCAACGGTGGCTCTGAGTTGCCCGTGCATATAATGGGAATCAAAAAATTTGAAACAATAATTAAGGTTGATAAAATTTATATAGACGTAGCATCGCAGAAAATTGTACGGTTGCTTTGGCTTATGCAACCTCGCGAAAGATTTGAAATTAAAAATTTCTTCTTTGAAAATTTTTTTTTCTTTTTTCTGAAAAAAAGGGGTCTTGATAGACAGATGGACAGTAAAGTGATCCTATAAGGGTTCCTTTTTTTTCTTTCAAGATACGGAACTCTAAAAATCGAGAAAATTTTATGTTTTTGAACAGGTGCCGAATATAAAGACGCTAAAGCATTTACATATGATGTGAAATCAGGTGGAAATCATCTCTCACTATATTTTCTGTTAGAAAAAAGGTAAACTCATGAATAAGTTGCGTACTTTAAAAAATGTCATGTGAAAAACCTTTTCTTTTACTTCTAGCAAAAATATGAAGCAATATAAGCAGTATATTAACATACGATAGGAGGTCCATGAAAATCGGGAAAGGAAATACGGAAAAATACGGAGTCTATGAGTATGTAAGTCTACATGTTCGTATGTTGCATTCAACGTAGGTTTTCAATGGTTTGTCAAAACTGTGCTGAAAATCTGATTGCTTGTGAATTTTTGGGTTTCCTTGTGTTAACAGCACATAATGATAGATTAAAGAAAAACCGTACAGTTCTCGAGACATAATCCTTTAAATGGAAACCTATCTTCTACAACAGTATAAGATAATATTTTTAGATTCAAACCTAATAAATTTTAGGCTTTTAGTTTTTATATATGGATGGTACCTGTTGCTTTGGCTAAAATTGAAAAACCAATTTGGCAAAACTGGCCAAATTGGGGAATTCTTTTTCATATTTTCAAATGTCACTGGCAATCGGCCAGTGACATTCGAATATATGTATTGGAACAGAGAAGCGATACACGTATAGTGAAAAAAACTTTATTTATTTACTTATTTATTTTTTTAACCTTCTTCACGTAAGTGTCGATTGTTATTGTGAGTATTATGTAAGTGTCGATCACGTAAGTGTCGATTCCATGGACCGTTCGTTATTTAATGTAATGTTTGAAGGTGAAACATTTTTGATCAAATAACCATATAATTTTTTCTGCCATAATGAATAATAAACATTAATATTTCGCTTTACTTATTAACTTATTTATTTTTTTAACTGTCTTCACGTAAGTGTCGATTGTTATTGTGACTATTATGTAAGTGCATTATAACCTTTTATTGACATAATTTGAAACTAAACATGGTATAAGGACAAATGAATTAAGAATAGAATATAATCAATTTTCGTTGTATTATAACATCTTCAGGTGGGCTATAAGCAAAGATATTTGCTAATATTGTAATACAACGAAACCTAGGTCGTGGTAAAGAACTTAAAGGAAGTAGAAATAATACTACATCACGTAGTTTCATTTTATTGTGAACATATTACGTATTTGTAAAGCATTGTCGTGGTGTGTGTTATTATTGTATAAACCGTTTAATTTACATTTTTCCTTAACATTAGTTGACACGAGAATTATATGACATGCGTTTTTGTATGTATTTGAATGAAAACATATTCATGTGTATTATATTCATTTTCACTATGATATAAAATCAAGGTTAACAAACTTTGCTATCAAAATTTTACCATTATTTTTGCTCACACGGGTAATTGTGTGAACAAATAATTAATTGTGTGAAGAAAATATTCTAAATACCTTTTTTTACCCGATTATGTTTGGTAACAATGTTTTGGTATGAAAGATAATCTAGATCGAAATGACAATAACGATAAACACTTAGAAACGTGTTACCCGAGTGCAGTAGGTGAATAGGGCAGGGTAAAATTAGGAGAGGGGATTTTTACATTGTTCCGTTCTCTTGAAGACATTTTTGCATTGTGATCGATAAAAATACTTTCCTCGATAACAAAAGTAGGCTCAACAAAAATGTAAACCTAACTTAATACAACGTAATCTAATCCAATCAAGTATAACTAAACACCGTCCAATCGAACCTATCCTAACAAAATATAACCTAATCAAACCTAACCTAACCTAACATCCTAACTTTACCCACTATAACGCGACCTAATCCATCCTAACCTAACCTAACTCAGCCTAACCAGCACAACCCAACATAATCCCGCCTAACCCAACGTAACATAATTCAACCCATACTAACCCAAACTAATGCAACCCAACCTAACCCAACCATAATTCAGCCTAACCAGGACAACCCAATGAAGCCATCCCTAACCCAATCTAACACGATTTAACCCATCCTAACCCAACATAACGCATCTTAAACTAACCCAAGCTAATCCAACACAACACATCCTAATTCACTCTAATCCAACCTAATATAACCTAATCTAATCTAAAAAAAATTATTTAAAAAAATTACATTATTAAAAAAAAAACAATTTTTTAACGTAATGGATGAAAAGGACCTCCATGAAAGGTCCTTTTCATCCATTACGTTAGAAAATTGTTTGGAAAGGTACATGAAAAGACCTCTCAACCCTCCCGATCCCATTACTTTCACTTTCTGTCTTGCCTTAAAAGTGTTTTGAGCATTTATTAACGAGTACAATGAGGCTAAATTTTAATATGAATCCGAAGAAATATTTCAGTAAAATTCTATTCAAATCGGTCTAGTAGTTTTTGTATGAACCTTGTACAAACAGAGAGACAGACAAAATTTCTGAAAGAATGTGTTTTGGATTCAAAGAAGCTTGTTTGGGCATTACATTATTTTTTAAAAATATCTTTGATGTGTAAAAACACCTTTGCCTAGATTATTTCCAGTGAAATATGCAAGAATTAATGCTTACGAAGAGTTTCAAGAAATTTTCTAAACATGACAGAGATATTATATCATTATAATGTAAAAAATGCTATTTTGTGTAAAAAAATCACAATTTCCTAACACATTTTCAAAAAAAAAATTGTTTTCTAATGAAACTCTTTAAGTGTTTCATGCTTTGTCGACAAACGACATTTCAGTTGCAAAATTCTAACATTTAGTCTTTGTTGTCATTCTCAGCTTTTGAATTTACGAGGTCACGCTTCACAAAAAGTAGTAAAAAGAATGTGGGTATATTACATGAAAGTGGGTATATTATATGTTTTATAAGTATACATTTTGACCTTGCAATTCGCTTGTAACTCATTAGTCATGTATTATGTTAAAAGGCAATGTTATAACGTAATTTATAGTCATAAATAGACCTAGATTTATTTATTGCATGGGGTTTGTTGCTTTTATTTTTGTAACAATTTTATAAAGTATTTTCTTTTATAACTTTGTTTCACGCCTCAACGTTCTTTAAACTCAGCCACCGCAGAATTTCATTCATATTTTCATAGTACTGAGAATACTGATAGACAAAGTCGCGTGGAAGAGGAAGCAAAAACATAAGAGTACGATGTTCAAAGTTCAGATGTTAAAATTTCACTTAAAGGAAAAAGATTACAGCACTCGTCAGTACTATTTCAGTGGAGGCGAGCGGGCCTCGTTAGATAGGCGAGCGGCCCATCGTTTCGAATTAGTCTAAACAATTTATAGCGCGAGCTCGCTCGATCGGGCCGGCTTCAATAGAGTCGTCGGCTTAAAGTGTCAGGTGTGTTTTATTACAAATTGATGAATTAATCAGCCTTAAATAATTTAGTACGCAGTTTAATAAAATTGTCTGTCCCTTGGTTTTTGAATTAATGTCGCTTTGAGTTACGGTTATTTGTGTGGCAAACGCTTGAGCCAGATTTGTTATTGAATTTGATTGGTTGTGACCGATTTATGTTTGTGAACTGAATCTATAAATACTAATGGCATAAGCCATTAGTTGGTGGAAGATTGATATTATGGAAAATTGGGTGATTGGTATTATTTAAATAATAGATAGATCGTTATGTTAGTTTAAATCTAGTCTTGACGGTTGCAGTAAATAAATTTGTAATGGAAAGTTTTCGCTAAATTTGCTATTAAATCTATTGAACAATTTTGACATTGCGTGTAAGTTAAAATTCAGAATAATTATATTGTTAAAAAAGCTAATTGATGTTTGCAATGAAAACGTATATTTTATCAAACCAGCGTAATTTTTTTTAGTTTCATTTTTTTTAATTACTATAAACTATTTAAATATAGTCATTATTATTGATTTGTGTGTAATACTGGCTATGTTAACTGGGGTCTTCATAAAAAATTAATTATTAGGTTTTAATAAATTATCAATAATTATTATTATTGTAGATGAAATTGTCATAGTAATACGTTACGCTTTTTTTCTTGAATAATCTAAAAACATAGATTATGTTAAAGTGAATTATTGTTATTACAAGATTAGAAAATTTTTTTAAAATTTTTTTAAATAACCGATATAAATTATTCGCTGGTACCGTTTAAAAATTACTAAGTTGTATTTGAATATATTTGGCGTTAATTTTGTAGAAATTCATTATTCACAATTAATCGAAACTATTTATTATATATATAATTATTTATATTATTTCTACTTTCTTTAATTTCTTTACCACGACCTAGGTTTCGTTGTATTACAACATCTTCAGTTGGGATATTAGTAAAGTAGTATTTGATAAAACTTCTGTGTTAAATAATATATTTGTCGTAAAAAATAATTGCGATGTAACAATGATATTGATAAAAAATTATCAAACAGCTAAATGATCGGAAAATACTCTGATGATTTATGGGAAAAGACTGGAATGCGTGCTGTTTGACATGAAAAAGTTGGAGATTATTTTAGAAAAGCAGTAAATTTTTTCAGACAATACGCGAAAATGGAGAAAAAGCTATGTCGATGTTGCAATTTTTTTTTGTCAAGCAATTTCTTATACTGAGAAGGACTTCACTGGATTGCGAAGCCTTAATAATAAGTACTGTACTAGTAATGACAAGTACTTTGAAAAGAAAACGCAGACCAACACCAGTTGTAATTATTTCAGTTGTAATTTATTCATAGTATTTGGGTGAAGTGTCAACGATGTTATTTTCTGATTATTTGGAAATTCTAAAACTAAGAAAAATCATGGTTGCACGTAAGTGATAGTGACTTCACTAGTCATCCAGCCAGTTCAATTTAAAAGCCCCAAGCTACGAGGTGCGTCTATTCACGAATGAACATATATGAAAAGAGACTTCCTGTTGAGGCAGGACAGTGAATATAATAATAAAACGCGTATATAATACTACTAGCTAGATAGTATGTATTAATGAAGAAGAATTACTACGTATGATACACTGCTTTGAAAAATCACACTATTCTATTAGAATATGTTCATTCATGAATTAACATATATGAAAAGAGACTTCATGTTGAGGCATGAAAGTGAACATAGTAATAAACCGGATTTATAATGTTACTAGCTAGATAATTTATATTAATACAGCAGAATTAGTACATTTGGCACATCGCTTTGAAAAATCACATAATTATATTAGAATATGCTCATTCATGACTTAACATAAATGAAAAGAGATTTCATGTTGAGGCATGAAAGTGAACATAGTAATAAAACGCATTTACAATGTTACTAGCTAGATAGATTATATTAATACAATAGAATTACTACGTGTCACACAACGCTTTGAAAAATCACACTATTCTGTAAGAAAATTCCTATTCACGAATTAACAAATATGAAAAGAGACTTCATGTTGAGACGGGAAAATTATTATAATAATAAAACGCATTTATAATGTTACTAGCTAGATACATGATATTAATAAAATAGAATTACTACGTGTCACACAACGCTTTGAAAAATCACACTATTCTGTTAGAAAATGCCTATCCACGAATTAACAAATATGAAAAGAGCCTTCATGTTGAGCTAGGAGAATGATTATAATAATAAAAGGCATTTGTAATGTTACTAGCTAGATAGATTATATTAATACAATAGAATTACTACGTGTTACACACCGATTAGAAAAATCACACTATGCTGTTAGAAAATGCCTATCCACAAATTAACGAATATGTAAAGAGATTTCATGTTAAGGCTTGAAAATGATTATAATATTAAAACGCATTTATAATGTTACTAGCTAGATAGATTATATTGAAACAATAGAATTACTAGGTGTCACTCAACGCTTTGAATAATCACACTATTCTGTTAGAAAATGCTTATTCACGAATTAACAAATATGAAAAGAGACTTCATGTTGAGGCGGGAAAATGATAACAATAATAAAACGCATATATAATGTTACTAGCTAGTTAGATTATATTAATACAATAGAATTATTATGTGTCACATACCGCCTTGAAAAAAAACTATTGTGTTAGAAGATGCTTATACACAAATTAACAAATATGAAAAGAGACTTCATGTTAAGGCGGGAAAATGATTATAATAATAAAACGCATTTATAATGTTACTAGCAAGATATTTTATATTAATACAATAGAATTACTACGTGTTACACACCGCTTTGAAAAACCACACTATTCTGTTAGAAAATGCCTATTCACAAATTAACAAATATGAAAAGAGATTTCATGTTGAGGCGGGAAAATGATTATAATATTAAAACGCATTTATAATGTAACTAGCTAGATAGATTATATTAATACAATAGAATTACTACGTCTTACACACCGCTTTGAAAAACCACACTATTCTGTTAGAAAATGGCTATTCACAAATTAACAAATATGAAAAGAGATTTCATGTTGAGGCGGGAAAATGATTATAATAATAAAACCCATTTATAATGTTACTAGCTAGATAGATTATATTAATACAATAGAATTACTACGTGTTACATACCGCTTTGAAAAATAACACTATTCTGTTAAAAAATGCCTATTCACAAATTAACAAATATGAAAAGATATTTCATGTTGAGGCGGGAAAATGATAATAATAATCAAACGCATTTATAATGATACTAGCTAGAAAGATTATATTAATACAATAGAATTACTACGTGTTACACACCGCTTTGAAAAATAACACTATTCTGTTAGAAAATGCATATTCACGAATTAGCAAATATGAAAAAAGTCTTCATGTTGAGGCGGGAAAATGATTACAATAATGAAACGCATTTATAATGTTACTAGCTAGATAGACTATATTAATACAATAGAATTACTACGAGATACACACCGATTAGAAAAATCACACTATGCTGTTAGAAAATGCCTATCCACAAATTAACGAATATGTAAAAAGATTTCATGTTAAGGCTTGAAAATGATTATAATATTAAAACGCATTTATAATGTTACTAGCTAGATAGATTATATTGAAACAATAGAATTACTAGGTGTCACTCAACGCTTTGAATAATCACATTATTCTGTTAGAAAATGCTTATTCACGAATTAACAAATATGAAAAGAGACTTCATGTTGAGGCGGGAAAATGATAACAATAATAAAACGCATATATAATGTTACTAGCTAGTTAGATTATATTAATACAATAGAATTATTATGTGTCACATACCGCCTTGAAAAAAACACTATTGTGTTAGAAGATGCTTATACACAAATTAACAAATATGAAAAGAGATTTCATGTTGAGATGGGAAAATGATTATAATAATAAAACGCATTTATAATGTTACTAGCTAGATAGATTATATTAATACAATAGAATTACTACGTGTCACACACCGATTAGAAAAATCACACTATTCTGTTAGAAAATGCCTATTCGCGAATTAACAAATATGAAAAGAGACTTCATCTTGAGGTGGGAAAATGATTATAATAATAAAACGCATTTATACTGTTACTAGCTAGATAGATTACATTAATACAATAGAATTATTACGTGTTACACACCGCTTTGAAAAATAACACTATTCTGTTAGAAAATGCCTATTCACGAATTAACAAATATAAAAAAAGTCTTCATGTTAAGACGGGATAATGATTACAATTATAAAACGCATGTATAATGTTACTAGCTAGATAGATTATGTTAGTAAAATAGAATTACTAAGTGTTACACACCGCTGTGAAAAATAACATTATTCTGTTAGAAAATGCCTATTCACAAATTAACAAATATGTAAAGAGATTTCATGTTGAGGCGGGAAAATGATTATAATAATAAAACGCATTTATAATGTTACTAGCTAGATAGACTATATTAATACAATAGAATTACTACGTGTCACACATAGATTAGAATAATCACATTATTCTGTTAGAAAATGCCTTTCCCGAATTAACAAATATGAAGAGAGACTTCAGGTTGAGGCGGGAAAATGATTATAATAATAAAACGCATTTATGATGTAACTAGCTAGATATATTATATTAATACAATAGAATTACTAAGTGTTACACACAGCTTTGAAAAATAACACCATTCTGTTAGAAAATGCCTATTCACAAATTAACAAATATGAAAGGAGATTTCATGTTGAGACGGGAAAATAATTACAATAATAAAACGCATTTATAATGTTACTAGCTAGATAGATTATATTAATACAATAGAATTACTACGTGTCACATACCGCTTTGAAAAATCCCATTATTCTCTTAGAAAATGCCTATTCACGAATTAAAAAATATGAAAAAAGATTTCGTGTTGAGGCGGGAAAATGATTATAATAATAAAAAACATTTATGAGGTTACTAGCTAGAAAGATTATATTAATACAAGAGATTTACTACGTGTTACACACAGCTTTGAAAAATAACACCATTCTGTTAGAAAATATATATTCACAAATTAACAAATATGAAAGGAGATTTCATGTTGAGACGGGAAAATGATTACAATAATAAAACGCATTTATAATGTTACTAGCTAGATAAATTATATTAATACAATAGAATTACTGCGTGTCACACACCAATTAGAAAAATCACACTGTTCTGTTAGAAAACGCCTATCCGCGAATTAACAAATATGAAGAGAGACTTCATGTTGAGGCGGGAAAATGATTATAATAATAAAACGCATTTATAATGTTACTAGCTAGATATTTTATATTAATACAATAGAATTACTACGTGTTACACACCGCTTTGAAAAACCACACTATTCTGTTAGAAACTGCCTATTCACAAATTAACAAATATGAAAAGAGATTTCATGTTGAGGCGGGAAAATGATTATAATAATAAAACTCATTTATAATTTACTACCTAGATAGATTATATTAATACAATAGAATTACTACGTGTTACACACCGATTAGAAAAATCACACTATGCTGTTAGAAAATGCCTACTCGCGAATTAACAAATATAAAAAAAGTCTTCAAGTCGAGACGGGAAAATGATTACAATAATGAAACGCATTTATAATGTTACTAGCTAGATAGACTATATTAATACAATAGAATTACTACGAGTTACACACCGATTAGAAAAATCACACTATGCTGTTAGAAAATGCCTATCCACAAATTAACGAATATGTAAAGAGATTTCATGTTAAGGCTTGAAAATGATTATAATATTAAAACGCATTTATAATGTTACTAGCTAGATAGATTATATTGAAACAATAGAATTACTAGGTGTCACTCAACGCTTTGAATAATCACACTATTCTGTTAGAAAATGCTTATTCACGAATTAACAAATATGAAAAGAGACTTCATGTTGAGGCGGGAAAATGATAACAATAATAAAACGCATATATAATGTTACTAGCTAGTTAGATTATATTAATACAATAGAATTATTATGTGTCACATACCGCCTTGAAAAAAACACTATTGTGTTAGAAGATGCTTATACACAAATTAACAAATATGAAAAGAGATTTCATGTTGAGATGGGAAAATGATTATAATAATAAAACGCATTTATAATGTTACTAGCTAGATAGATTATATTAATACAATAGAATTACTACGTGTCACACACCGATTAGAATAATCACATTATTCTGTTAGAAAATCCCTTTCCCGAATTAACAAATATGAAGAGAGACTTCATGTTGAGGCGGGAAAATGATTATAATAATAAAAGGCATTTGTAATGTTACTAGCTAGATGGATTATATTAATACAATAGAATTACTACGTGTCACATACCGCTTTGAAAAATCTCACTATTCTGTTAGAAAATGCCTATTCACGAATTAACAAATATGGGAAAAGTTTTCGTGTTGAGGCGGGGAAATGATTACAATTATAAAACGCATTTATAATGTTACTAGCTAGATACATTATATTAATACAATAGAATTACTAAGTGTTACACACCGCTGTGAAAAATAACACTATTCTGTTAGAAAATGCCTATTCACAAATTAACAAATATGTAAAGAGATTTCATGTTGAGGCGGGAAAATTATTATAATAATAAAACGCATTTATAATGTTACTAGCTAGATAGACTAAATTATTACAATAGAATTACTACGTGTCACACATAGATTAGAATAATCACATTATTCTGTTAGAAAATGCCTTTACCGAATTAACAAATATGAAGAGAGACTTCAGGTTGAGGCGGGAAAATTATTATAATAATAAAACGCATTTATAATGTTACTAGCTAGATAGATTATATTAATACAATAAAATTACTACGTGTTACACACCGATTAGAAAAATCACACTAATCTGTTAGAAAATGCCTATTCGCGAATTAACAAATATGAAAAGAGACTTCATGTTAAGACGGGATAATGATTACAATTATAAAACGCATTTATAATGTTACTAGCTAGATAGATTATATTAATACAATAGAATTACTGCGTGTCACACACCAATTAGAAAAATTACACTGTTCTGTTAGAAAACGCCTATTCGCAAATTAACAAATATGAAGAAAGACTTCATGTTGAGGCGGGAAAATGATTATAATAATAAAACGCATTTATAGTGTTACTAGCTAGATATTTTATATTAATACAATAGAATTACTATGTATTACACACCGCTTTGAAAAACCACACTATTATGTTAGAAAATGCCTATTCACAAATTAACAAATATGAAAAGAGATTTCATGTTGAGGCGGGAAAATGATTATAATTATAAAACGCATTTATAATGTTACTAGCTACATAGATTATATTAATACAATAGAATTACTACGTGTCACACACCAATTAGAAAAATCACACTGTTCTGTTAGAAAATGCCTATTCTCGAATTAACAAATATGAAAAGAGACTTCATGTTTAGGTGGGAAAATTATTATAATAATAAAAAGCATTTATAATGTTACTAGCTAGATAAATTATATTAATACAATAGAATTACTACGTGTTACACACCGCTTTGAAAAATAACACCATTCTGTTAGAAAATGCCTATTCACGAATTAACAAATATGAGAAAAGTTTTCGTGTTGAGGCGGGAAAATGATTATAATAATAAAACGCATTTATGATGATACTAGCTAGATAGATTATATTAATACAATAGAATTACTGTGTGGAACACACCAATTAGAAAAATCACACTATTCTGTTAGATAATGCCTATTCGCGAATTAACAAATATGAAATAAGTCTTCATGTTGAGGCGGGAAAATGATTACAATAATAAAAAGCATTTATAATGTTACTAGCTAGATAGATTATATTAATAAAATAGAATTACTACGTGTTACACACCGATTAGAAAAATCACACTAATCTGTTAGAAAATGCCTATTCGCGAATTAACAAATATGAAAAGAGACTTCATGTTGAGGTTGGAAAATGATTATAATAATAAAACGCATTTATAATGTTATTAGATAGATAGATTATATTAATACAATAGAATTACTAAGTGTCACACACCGATTAGAATAATCACACTATTCTGTTAGAAAATGCCTATTCGCGAATTAACAAATATGAAAAGAGTCTTCATGTTGAGGTGGGAAAATGATTATAATCATAAAACGCATTTATACTGTTACTAGATAGATAGAATATATTAATACAATAGAATTACTACGTGTTACACACCGCTTTGAAAAATAACACTATTCTGTTAGAAAATGCCTATTCACGAATTAACAAATATAAAAAAAGTCTTCATGTTAAGACGGGATAATGATTACAATTATAAAACGCATTTATAATGTTACTAGCTAGATACATTATATTAATACAATAGAATTACTAAGTGTTACACACCGCTGTGAAAAATAACACTATTCTGTTAGAAAATGCCTATTCACAAATTAACAAATATGTAAAGAGATTTCATGTTGAGGCGGGAAAATTATTATAATAATAAAACGCATTTATAATGTTACTAGCTAGATAGACTAAATTATTACAATAGAATTACTACGTGTCACACATAGACTAGAATAATCACATTATTCTGTTAGAAAATGCCTTTACCGAATTAACAAATATGAAGAGAGACTTCAGGTTGAGGCGGGAAAATTATTATAATAATAAAACGCATTTATAATGTTACTAGCTAGATAGATTATATTAATACAATAAAATTACTACGTGTTACACACCGATTAGAAAAATCACACTAATCTGTTAGAAAATGCTTATTCGCGAATTAACAAATATGAAAAGAGACTTCATGTTAAGACGGGATAATGATTACAATTATAAAACGCATTTATAATGTTACTAGCTAGATAGATTATATTAATACAATAGAATTACTGCGTGTCACACACCAATTAGAAAAATTACACTGTTCTGTTAGAAAACGCCTATTCGCAAATTAACAAATATGAAGAGAGACTTCATGTTGAGGCGGGAAAATGATTATAATAATAAAACGCATTTATAGTGTTACTAGCAAGATATTTTATATTAATACAATAGAATTACTATGTATTACACACCGCTTTGAAAAACCACACTATTATGTTAGAAAATGCCTATTCACAAATTAACAAATATGAAAAGAGATTTCATGTTGAGGCGGGAAAATGATTATAATTATAAAACGCATTTATAATGTTACTAGCTACATAGATTATATTAATACAATAGAATTACTACGTGTCACACACCAATTAGAAAAATCACACTGTTCTGTTAGAAAATGCCTATACTCGAATTAACAAATATGAAAAGAGACTTCATGTTTAGGTGGGAAAATTATTATAATAATAAAAAGCATTTATAATGTTACTAGCTAGATAAATTATATTAATACAATAGAATTACTACGTGTTACACACCGCTTTGAAAAATAACACCATTCTGTTAGAAAATGCCTATTCACGAATTAACAAATATGAGAAAAGTTTTCGTGTTGAGGCGGGAAAATGATTATATTAATAAAACACATTTATGATGATACTAGCTAGATAGATTATATTAATACAATAGAATTACTACGTGTTTCACACCGCTTTGAAAAATAACACTATTCTGTTAGAAAATGCCTATCCACGAATTCACAAATATGAAATAAGTCTTCATGTTGAGGCGGGAAAATGATTACAATAATAAAAAGCATTTATAATGTTACTAGTTAGATAGATTATATTAATACAATAGAATTACTACGTGTCACACACCGATTAGAATAATCCCACTATTCTGTTAGAAAATGCCTATTCACGAATTAAAAATATGAAAAAGGATTTCGTGTTGAGGCGGGAAAATTACTGTAATAATAAAACACATTTATGAGGTTACTAGCTAGATAGATTACATTAATACAATAAAATTACTACATGTTACACACCGCTTTGAAAAATAACACTATTCTGTTAGAAAATGCCTATTCAAGAATTAACAAATATGAAAAAAGCCTTCATGTTGAGGCGGGAAAATGATTACAATAATAAAACGCATTTATAATGTTACTAGCTAGATAGATTATATTAATACAATAGAATTACTGCGTGGAACACACCAATTAGAAAAATCACACTATTCTGTTAGAAAATGCCTTTCCCGAATTAACAAATATGAAGAGAGACTTCAGGTTGAGGCGGGAAAATGATTATAATATTAAAACGCATTTATAATGTTACTAGCTAGATAGATTATATTAATAAAATAGAATTACTACGTGTCACATACCGCTTTGAAAAATCCCATTATTCTGTTAGAAAATGCCTATTCACGAATTAACAAATATGAAAAAAGATTTCGTGTTGAGGCGGGAAAATGATTATAATAATAAAACACATTTATAATGTTACTAGCTAGATAAATTATATTAATACAATAGAATTACTACGTGTTACACACCGCTTTGAAAAATAACACCATTCTGTTAAAAAATGCCTATTCACGAATTAACAAATATGAGAAAAGTTTTCGTGTTGAGGCGGGAAAATGATTATAATAATAAAACACATTTATGATGATACTAGCTAGATAGATTATATTAATACAATAGAATTACTACGTGTTTCACACCGCTTTGAAAAATAACACTATTCTGTTAGAAAATGCCTATCCACGAATTCACAAATATGAAATAAGTCTTCATGTTGAGGCGGGAAAATGATTACAATAATAAAAAGCATTGATAATGTTACTAGGTAGATAGATTATATTAATACAATAGAATTACTACGTGTCACACACCGATTAGAATAATCCCACTATTCTGTTAGAAAATGCCTAATCACGAATTAAAAATATGAAAAAGGATTTCGTGTTGAGGCGGGAAAATTACTGTAATAATAAAACACATTTATGAGGTTACTAGCTAGATAGATTACATTAATACAATAAAATTACTACATGTTACACACCGCTTTGAAAAATAACACTATTCTGTTAGAAAATGCCTATTCAAGAATTAACAAATATGAAAAAAGCCTTCATGTTGAGGCGGGAAAATGATTACAATAATAAAACGCATTTATAATGTTACTAGCTAGATAGATTATATTAATACAATAGAATTACTGCGTGGCACACACCAATTAGAAAAATCACACTATTCTGTTAGAGAATGCCTATTCGCGAATTAACAAATATGAAAAGAGACTTCATGTTGAGGTGGGAAAATGATTATAATAATAAAACGCATTTATAATGTTACTAGCTAGATAGATTATATTAATACAATAGAATTGCTACGTGTTACACACCGATTAGAAAAATCACACTAATCTGTTAGAAAATGCATATTCGCGAATTAACAAATATGAAAAGAGTCTTCATGTTGAGGTGGGAAAATGATTATAATCATAAAACGCATTTATACTGTTACTAGATAGATAGAATATATTAATACAATAGAATTACTACGTGTTACACACCGCTTTGAAAAATAACACTATTCTGTTAGAAAATGCCTATTCACGAATTAACAAATATAAAAAAAAGTCTTCATGTTAAGACGGGATAATGAATACAATTATAAAACGCATTTATAATGTTACTAGCTAGATAGATTATATTAATACAATAGAATTACTAAGTGTTACACACCGCTGTGAAAAATAACACTATTCTCTTAGAAAATGCCTATTCACAAATTAACAAATATGTAAAGAGATTTCATGTTGAGGCGGGAAAATAATAATAATAATAAAACGCATTTATAATGTTACTAGCTAGATAGACTATATTAATACAATAGAATTACTACGTGTCACACATGGATTAGAATAATCACATTATTCTGTTAGAAAATGCCTTTCCCGAATTAACAAATATGAAGAGAGACTTCAGGTTGAGGCGGGAAAATGATTATAATATTAAAACGCATTTATAATGTTACTAGCTAGATAGATTATATTAATAAAATAGAATTACTACGTGTCACATACCGCTTTGAAAAATCCCATTATTCTGTTAGAAAATGCCTATTCACGAATTAACAAATATGAAAAAAGATTTCGTGTTGAGGCGGGAAAATGATTATAATAATAAAACACATTTATGAGGTTACTGGTTAGATAAATTACATTAATACAATAAAATTACTACGTGTTACACACCGCTTTGAAAAATGACACTATTCTGTTAGAAAATTCCTATTCAAGAATTAACGAATATGAAAAAAGCCTTCATGTTGAGGCGGGAAAATGATTACAATAATAAAACGCATTTATAATGTTACTAGCTAGAAAGATTATATTAATACAAGAGATTTACTACGTGTTACACACAGCTTTGAAAAATAACACTATTCTGTTAGAAAATGCCTATTCACAAATTAACAAATATGAAAGGAGATTTCATGTTGAGGCGAGAAAATGATTACAATAATAAAACGCATTTATAATGTTACTAGCTACATAGATTATATTAATACAATAGAATTACTGCGTGTCACACACCGATTAGAAAAATCACACTAATCTGTTAGAAAATGCCTATCCACGAATTCACAAATATGAAAAAAGTCTTCATGTGGAGGCGGGAAAGTGATTACAATAATAAAAACATTTATAATGTTACTAGCTAGATAGATTATATTAATACAATAGAATTACTACGTGTCACACACCGATTAGAATAATCACACTAATCTGTTAGAAAATGCCTATCCACGAATTCACAAATATGAAAAAAGTCTTCATGTTGAGGCGGGAAAATGATTACAATAATAAAAAGCATTTATAATGTTACTAGCTAGATAGAATATATTAATACAATAGAATTACTACGTGTTACACACCGCTGTGAAAAATAACACTATTCTCTTAGAAAATGCCTATTCACAAATTAACAAATATGTAAAGAGATTTCATGTTGAGGCGGGAAAATAATAATAATAATAAAACGCATTTATAATGTTACTAGCTAGATAGACTATATTAATACAATAGAATTACTACGTGTCACACATAGATTAGAATAATCACATTATTCTGTTAGAAAATGCCTTTCCCGAATTAACAAATATGAAGAGAAACTTCAGGTTGAGGCGGGAAAATGATTATAATATTAAAACGCATTTATAATGTTACTAGCTAGATAGAATATATTAATAAAATAGAATTACTACGTGTCACATACCGCTTTGAAAAATCCCATTATTCTGTTAGAAAATGCCTATTCAAGAATTAACGAATATGAAAAAAGCCTTCATGTTGAGGCGGGAAAATGATTACAATAATAAAACGCATTTATAATGTTACTAGCTAGAAAGATTATATTAATACAAGAGATTTACTACGTGTTACACACAGCTTTGAAAAATAACACTATTCTGTTAGAAAATGCCTATTCACAAATTAACAAATATGAAAGGAGATTTCATGTTGAGGCGGGAAAATGATTACAATAATAAAACGCATTTGTAATGTTACTAGCTAGATAAATTATATTAATACAATAGAATTACTGCGTGTCACACCAATTAGAAAAATCACACCATTCTGTTAGAAAATGCCTATTCGCGAATTAACAAATATGAAAAGAGACTTCATGTTGAGGTGGGAAAATTATTATAATAATAAAACGCATTTATAATGTTACTAGCTAGATAGATTATAATAATACAATAGAATTACCACGTGTCACACACCGATTAGAAAAATCACACTAATCTGTTAGAAAATGCCTATTCACGAATTAACAAATATGAAAAAACATTTCGTGTTGAGGCGGGAAAATGATTACAATAATAAAACGCATTTATAATGTTACTAGCTAGAAAGATTATATTAATACAAGAGATTTACTACGTGTTACACACAGCTTTGAAAAATAACACTATTCTGTTAGAAAATGCCTATTCACAAATTAACAAATATGAAAGGAGATTTCATGTTGAGGCGGGAAAATGATTACAATAATAAAACGCATTTATAATGTTACTAGCTAGATAAATTATATTAATACAATAGAATTACTGCGTGTCACACCAATTAGAAAAATCACACTATTCTGTTAGAAAATGCCTATTCGCGAATTAACAAATATGAAAAGAGACTTCATGTTGAGGTGGGAAAATGATTATAATAATAAAACGCATTTATAATGTTACTAGCTAGATAGATTATAATAATACAATAGAATTAATACGTGTCACACACCGATTAGAAAAATCACACTAATCTGTTAGAAAATGCCTATTCGCGAATTAACAAATATGAAAAGAGACTTCATGTTGAGGTGGGAAAATGATTATAATAATAAAACGCATTTATAATGTTACTAGCTAGATAGATTATATTAATACAATAGAATTACTAAGTGTTACACACCGCTGTGAAAAATAACACTATTCTGTTAGAAAATGCCTGTTCACTAATTAACAAATATGTAAAGAGGTTTCATGTTGAGGCGGGAAAATGATTGTAATAATAAAACGCATTTATAATGTTACTAGTTAAATAGTTTATCTTAATACAATAGAATTACTACGTGTTACACGCCGCTTTGAAAAATAACATTATTCTGTTAGAAAATACCTATTCACGAATTAACAAGTATGAGAAAAGATTTCGTGTTGAGGCGGGAAAATGATTATATTAATAAAACACATTTATGATGATACTAGCTAGATAGATCACATTAATACAATAGAATTACTACGTGTCACACACCGATTAGAAAAATCACACTATTCTGTTAGAAAATGCCTATTCGCGAATTAACAAATATGAAAAGAGACTTCATGTTGAGGTGGAAAAATGATTGTAATAATAAAACGCATTTATAATGTTACTAGCTAGATAGATTATCTTAATACAATAGAATTACTACGTGTTACACACCGCTTTGACAAATAACATTATTCTGTTAGAAAATGCCTATACACGAATTAACAAGTATGAGAAAAGATTTCGTGTTGAGGCGGGAAAATGATTATAGAAATAAAATGCATTTATAATGTTACTAGCTAGATAGATTTAATTCATACAATAAAATTATTACGTGTTACACACAATTTTGAAAAATAACACTATTCTGTTAGAAAATGTCTATTCACTAATTATCAAATATGAAAAAGTCTTCATGTTGAGGCGGGAAAATGATTATAATAATAAAACGCATTTATAATGTTACTAGCTAGATAGTTTATATTAATACAATAGAATTTCTACGTGTCACACACCGATTAGAAAAATCACACTGTTCTGTTAGTAAACCCCAATTCGCGAAATAACAAATATGAAGAGAGACTTCATGTTGAGGCGGGAAAATGATTACAATAATAAAACGCATTTATAATGTTACTAGTTAGATAGATTATATTAATACAATAGAATTACTACGTGTCACACACCGATTAGAAAAATCACACTATTCTGTTAGAAAATGCCTATTCGCGAATTAACAAATATAAAAAGAGACTTCATGTTGAGGTAGGAAAATGATTGTAATAATAAAACGCATTTATAATGTTACTAGCTAGATAGATTATCTTAATACAATAGAATTACTACGTGTTACATACCGCTTTGAAAAATAACACTATTCTGTTAAAAAATGCCTATTCACAAATTAACAAATATGAAAAGATATTTCATGTTGAGGCGGGAAAATGATAATAATAATAAAATGCATTTACAATGTTACTAGCCTGAAAGATTATATTAATACAATAGAATTACTACGTGTTACACACCGCTTTGAAAAATAAAACTATTCTGTTAGAAAGTGACTATTAACGAATTAACAAATATGAAAAAAGTCTTCATGTTGAGGCGGGAAAATGATTACAGTAATAAAAAGCATTTATAATGTTACTAGCTAGATAGATTATATTAATACAATAGAATTTCTACGTGTCACACACCGATTAGAAAAATCACACTATTCTGTTAGAAATTGCCTATTCGCGAATTAACAAATATGAAAAGAGATTTCATGTTGAGACGGGAAAATGATTATAATAATAAAACGCATTTATAATGTTACTAGCTAGATAGATTATATTAATACAATAGAATTACTATGTGTCACACACCGATTAGGAAAATCACACTATTCTGTTAGAAAATGCCTATTCGCGAATTAACAAATATGAAGAGAGACTTCATGTTGAGGCGGAAAAATGATTATAATAATAAAACGCATTTATAATGTTACTAGTTGGATAGGTTATAATAATACAATAGAATTACTACGTGTTACACACCGCTTTGAAAAATAACACTATTCTGTTAGAAAATGCCTATTCACAAATTAACAAATATGAAAAGAGATTTCATGTTGAGGCGGGAAAATGATTATAATAATAAAACGCATTTATAATGTTACTAGCTAGAAAGATTATATTAATACAATAGAATTACTACGTGTTACACACCGCTTTGAAAAATAAAACTATTCTGTTAGAAAATGCCTATTCACGAATTAACAAATATGAAAAGAGACTTCATGTTGAGATGGGAAAATGATTATGATAATAAAACGCATATATAATGTTACTAGCTAGATAGATTATCTTAATATAATAGAATTACTACGTGTTACACATAGCTTTGAAAAATGACATTATTCTGTTAGAAAATGCCTATTAACGAATTAACAAATATAAAAAAGTCTTCATGTCGAGACGGGAAAATGATTACAATAATAAAAAGCATTTATAATGTTACTAGCTAGATATATTATATTAATACAATAGAATTACTACGTGTTACATACCGCTTTGAAAAATAATACTATTCTGTTAAAAAAATGCCTATTCACAAAATAACAAATATGTAAAGAGATTTCATGTTGAGGGGGAAAATGATTATAATAATAAAACGCATTTATAATGTTACTAGCTAGATAGATTATATTAATACAATAGAATTACTACGTGTCACATACCGCTTTGAAAAATCCCACTATTCTGTTAGAAAATGCCTATTCACGAATTAACAAATATGAGAAAAGATTTCGTGTTGAGGCGGGAAAATGATTGTAATAATAAAACACATTTATGGTGATACTAGCTATATAGATTACATTAATACAATAGAATTACTACGTGTTACACACCACTTTGAAAAATTACACTATTCTGTTAGAAAATGCCTATTCACGAATTAACAAATATGAAAAAAGTCTTCATGTTGAGGCGGGAAAATGATTACAATAATAAAAAGCATTTATAATGTTACTAGCTAGATATATTATATTAATACAATAGAATTACTACGTGTTACATACCGCTTTGAAAAATAATACTATTCTGTTAAAAAATGCCTATTCACAAAATAACAAATATGTAAAGAGATTTCATGTTGAGGGGGAAAATGATTATAATAATAAAACGCATTTATAATGTTACTAGCTAGATAGATTGTATTAATACAATATAATTACTACGTGTCACACACCGATTAGAATAATCACACTATTCTGTTAGAAAATGCCTATTCGCGAATTAACAAATATGAAGAGAGACTTAATGTTGAGGCGGGAAAATGATTATAATTTCTGTGAGCAAATATTGTACATGTCATTTGCGAGGGTCTAAATTATAAAATGTTTAATACCTTAAACATAGAAATGCCCCCATAGGGGGCATTTCTATGTTTGAGAAATTAAAAATTTGAGGTATTAAATTGCATTAGTTTTTGAAGGGGATTTTCTTAGCTACGTATACATAAAATTAATATAATTTCATCAATGAATGCGTAAAAATACAGAAATCTTAAAAGAACTTCGTTAAAGAAAAACAAAGAGCAAAGAGAAAATATTATTAATTATAGAGTTTATTGAATCTTAAGAAACAGTTAATTAGGCATATAATACGCATGTTTCTCTTTATTTTTTAAAATATGCGACAAAAAAAGTGGAAATAAATTTTGCAATTAAGATTAGTGGAGACCTACAAACTTATTTCGTTATTTTCAGTGTGTGGGCGACACGATTTTTCTCGTTGTAATAAATCGAATATTTTCTTTGATTACGAGACTTCTTCTAGGAGATTCTTCCGATGAAAAAATTAATTTTTGATTCGTATACGTCTACGTATTAAACTCTCATTTGAATTATATAATAACGAAGGCAATTCAAATTACTTGGCATAAAATTAATTAAAGTGTAAGATTCCATGTAGCGCACCGTTGCACGTTTATTAGGGCAGTGTTTTCGTTCCATCGCCCGTCAGAGACGGGCTCATAAACGCAAACAAAATTACTTTTCTTTGCGATCTAAAATCACTTTAGAGGGTAACTAAACTCATTCCACTTATGTGGATGTGGCAGCTCTTGATAAGGTATAAAACACAACTAATTCGGACTTTCCCTAACTTTCATGAATTTTTTCAGAATTTAACACGGGGACTTCGAAATTTATATATATATATATATATATATGTATATATATATATATATATATATATATATATATATACATACATATAATTTTTACAAATCCGTCACATTTTTTTAATTGAAAACAACGATGCTTTGTTGGCTTACGGCATTATTTCCATTCGATGAAATTAATTAATTTATTATAATAATGTATTTCAGATAGATATTTGTGTCGAGGTTTAAACTATCGATTTTTTGCAACGATTTCGATATTTTGTTGCGGCGAATTTAATCAATATATGTGCTATATTTTTGTATGTAAGTCCAATATTTACTTGATGGACTTAAGAGTATAAGTTTGATAGTTAAAACTAACTCGAAAACAACAGAATTGCAATAATCTGTATAATTGGTTTAGTTTTGTTACTCGTGCAAAAATCACCGCACTACGGTAATTTAATCTATTGCTATAAACATCTCAATTTAATATTGCACAATTATTTTCTGTAATTAAAGTGAGAAAATATACCTTTTTGGTTTATTAGGAAAATAATATTTTGCAACTTCCATTAAGAATTTCTCGTTATTTTAAAGTTAATAATTTTTGGTATTCCGTACCGTAAAACGAAATTCTTTTAAGGTCACTTGCGTGTTTTCTGTAAGTCAGTCACGGCTATTTTCTCAGTAATCTTTTGGCGTAGAAACTTGCAATTTGGTATAGTAATAAAATATATTAATCCGCACATATCTCAACAGTTAATACTCAGAAATATTTATAATGAACTTTTAGGGCGGGAAATTAAATACTTGCATATATTTGGCATAGTTATAAAATATAATAATCCGCACATATCTCAACAGTTAATACTCAGAAATATTTATAATGAAATTTTATGGCGGCAAATGAAATACTTGCTTACATTTGGCATAGTAATAAAATATATTAAGCCGTCCATATCTCAATAGTTAATAATCAGAAATATTCAAAATGACCTTTTAGGGCGGGGAACTAATATGCCATATATAGTTTGAGATTTCCTTTAAAAACACTAATAATAAGGTCTCAAAAGTACCTTTTTTCATAATTTCCGATAGTACATCTTTAGAAACATACTGAAAATTAAGCAAATAAAATTAAGCCTCTCTCTTTTTCCAAAACTATTCAACCCCCAATTATGACAAAAAATGAATTTTTAGAAACCTATGCAGGGTTTGTAAGGTTCTATTTTGTAATTTTTCAATAATGCACTACATTTTAACGTCTGCAAAATACATAGCAGGCAATTAGTTTAATTTGGGAAAGATTAATTTGTAAATAGTTTAATAAAGCTACTAAGTAACATTAAATATTTTTAAGCGTCTAAATGCATACCAAACTCTTGTAGTTGTAGTTCTACTCGTGCTTGACAGGTCTTTTATAAACATATTAATATGCTCTAATAGGTTTAATAGGAAATGCATTATAAATCTGTTTTTAAAGTGAACTGTTGTGGCCGCTCAAAAACGTTAAAATATAATTGTTCGCAAACATGTCATTCAATTGGGGATAATTAATGGAAATAGTAACGCACTTTATAACACAAAAGAATACAGGAAGAACAATTTTATTTTCTCCATATTAAATTTGCGTGTCTTTATCCACTGTATGTAATGTACACTTGTGTCGTATAGACACTTCCGTGGTCTATACGACACAAGTGTACATTACATACAGTTAAGTGTGTGGGCATAGCGTCGAGGCGAAATAAATAATCCGGAATCGATGTCCGGAGGGGCCAACATCATAATGAGCTCATGATGGGGCCCGATGAGACATAATTTGTCGAGAAGGGTCAGTCCATCACGGCGTCTCCAGTAATATCCCGCTACTTATCGCGTGGTGTTGCGGGACATTCGCTTAGAAAGATAGGTTACCACTCGATTACGTTTAATTGCAATTGAATTAAGAAGTGTTACGGCAGATTTTGAAAATTATTCGACGTAATAATTTATGTTTCAAATATTTGTCGTTTATCTATAAATTTATGATACCTTTCACATAGTCGTTATCCTACCAATGGTAACAACTATGTGAAATATTATATTCCTCTATTCCCACACTTGCGTGTTTGCTTCACTCATTCTCATACATTTTTCATAGATAGAGGCTCTTCTCTTTTCATTGTTCGGGACATTAACACTTTTAGAAATTATTCAACGTCTATTCATGTCTTTCTTGGTTATTTGGGTTGTGTTTTTTTAACCTCTCTCTGTTTATTTTTGATGGATTTCTCTATCCAAGATCAATAAAAATAAGTAAAGTAAATAAAGTTAGCAAATGGTATAACTTCTAATACGAACAAAGTCACAAATTTCGAGGGTTTTTTATATGTGATTTTTTTAACATTTTAAATTTTTGAACATTAGACCGCAGTAGTATCATAATTATATACATTTGCTCAGTTAAAGGGAACAAGTTAATTTTAAAAATTAATTATATTGTAAATCTTAAAATATAAGGACAATAAATGTAATAAGTAAAAAAAAATAGTAGAAGGTTTCGAAGATGTATTTTGGGACGATTTTTAATTTTCACAGAAATCCATACGTCCCTCGTGTAAATAATGAATTAACATTTATGACAAATTAAGTAATAAGTGTCATGATGTGTTACGTGACTTGTAATTTCTGAAATATATCATGGGCGATATTAAGAAACACACGAAAATTAAGTGGTATTTTTAATAAACTTAATATCTTTCGCTGATACGAAACAGAGCTCGATCATGAAATGCATATGATAAATATACACACATATTTGTCAATATAGATCAATATAACTAGATCTTTATCGATTTACCAAAGATTTAAAATGAAATGTGTGATTAGAAACTTTACGAATATATTTCTCAACCTCAAAGCCGATACATCTTCTTGTGAAACCAGTCAAGAGGGGTAGATGGTACTTTGCCGTTCTTTTAATCTTGCTTAGCCTAAAGTTTGTAAAAATAAGTTATAACGTTTGTTTCTTAAAATAAATAAAATGAGCTTTTAGATATAAGGTATATTCATTTTTTCATTAAATTATTGTGTAAATTTTAAACACTCATGTAGAAAAAATTTAATACATAAAGATAATAGACACTGACTATAATTTTTTATAATTTTTTTATTACAAAATATAATAAAAAAATCAAAAACTTTTATTATCAAAAAAAATAAACTAGCACTAAACAATCATATGGAATTGTAGTTGCTAATGGCTTTCTTGAATTGATGTAGAACCACCAGGTGTAGGCTCATGAAATCATTAAATTTAATATCGCAAGGGAGTGTCAGCATCTCATATATGGATTTTGAATTTATATCTAGTGATGTGTTACTCCATGTAAATACTGTATCTAACGACTTTTATATCTATCGTCAAGTTTTACGCCACACAAATTTAAAACTATATTATGTTGGGTGCATCTCCTATTATGCCTCGATATACTAGGTATTATACGAAACGTTACTAAGAATATATTTAAGCATTTCGTAGTTTTATCTTTACCTATGTAACTTACCGCCCCGTCCTGATGCGGGGCGGTTAGTTCTGTTTCGCTTTCACTGGATTTCTGCCACTTTCGACATCACTTAAGAAGTCAATAACAGTCTTCTGTATTTTAAAAACGTCACATTTAGCCTATGACAAGGCATATTGAAAGTTATTTGAGGCAATATTTTTTTGTCGATGTAGCATAAAATGACAATTTTACTCATTACAATCAAACCCATTAATCACTTTGTAATCATAATATAATAATTCGTTTTTGAAAATAACCATGTAACTATTGGTATAATTATCTAAAAAGGACGTACTTAAATGAGCGTACGGCAAGAACCTCCTCTAACTACTGAGAGCTACTGATTTTAAATAAGTTTTGAGTGTCACTTTTACAGTGAATGGGCAGAAGGTACTTGATTTTATATAAGTTTGGAAACGTAATATATACTCGTAAATAGGTAATACAATCAACTATTTCGATGTTTATGGCATGATGCTTTTAAATGGTATCTGCTGCATATGATTATTTAGTTGTCATGCCATGTTTCAGCTGTTGATAGCTGGGAGATGGTGGAATCATCAATCTAAGAAGATAGTGGAATCTAATAGAAAGGCACACTTTTGTCAACAACAAAAAGTGTGCTTCAGCGCGTGTGATTTTGTCAACACTAATGACGCAGCATCTCGACCACTTTGCTGTTTAATAGCTATGAACTCTCAAAACGGTTTATCGTTTAGTACTACATTGCAGAAAAAACAGTGATCGATATAATGAAAAAAGGCATGGGAGCACATTCTATGTATAAGTATACTAATACATTATTTTAATTTCATATTCAGATTGTATTAAAACGCCATTTTGTTTCTGCTTCGCCGAGAGATACCGATGCGACAAGTTAGTGACACAGTACACGTTTAAATTAGTCGCAGTAGACAAAATAAAAAGTATGCATTTAGAATTATTTTGTGTGATTTTTTCGTCTTATGATTATATGTTAGAGTAAACTGTGAATTAATAGCAATTTGGTAATATTTCCCTTTACTATTTTTTTAAGAAACTCAACTATAACCTTCCTTTTAAAAACGTTTTCAGTATTTTTAAACATTTTAATATCTTTCCTTAAAAATTAATTTAAATTTCAAAACTCGTATTGAATGGTTTAGTGCTTTCTATTGGATATACTTACAGGTACTTGGCTGTAATTAATATATGCTGATACCTATTATTACAAAGTTATCAAGTGAAATTTAAGTTTTATTGGATTAGTTATATAAATTTCTGCAAAGTTCAATTAAATTGAATCCAGGAATATTCAATTATACTAGTTTATTTACAAATTATACATTACAAAATAGTTACAAAGTACACAATTATGACAAAGGTAAAATCAAATTTGTGTATGCATGGAATTCTGAGAATAAACTAGTAAAAGTGTTGAAGCCCAATTGCAGCCCGTGGTGATAATTGTTAATTGTATTTTATTGATAAAAACATGGCAAACTTCTTAATTTCGGAGATATCTGCAGGTGAAAGGGTTTCAAATGAAGGATCTTAAAGAGTTTTTTATATAAATTCAGAACTCAATTTACAGTATTATTAAGCAGAGTTTTTCTATAAACCTGTTGACTCATCATTTGATATTATTAAGTTATAGCCTAACTGTATCTTAATAATTCGTCTCTTGAAATATTAAACATAAAACTTATGCTCAGTTCTTTTAAGTATATCGAAGTCATCAATAGTATAATGTAAAAATTAAGTCTAACGCTTTGATGTCAGTGGCTGTAAGTGGTCGCGTATTCCAGTCGTAGACCGGTGCTAGGTTGGCTGGTCATTTCGGCTCCTTAGTATTATTGTATATTATGAAATATTTTATTTGCTTTCAATGATTAAATATTTGATAATATTTGTAATAAGGTAGCATTCAAGTTTCATAGTGTCATTAAATATCATATATCATAATCATTAAATGTCACATATTTTTAATGTAGTCTTCTCTACTACCTAGTTACATTCTATGATACTAATGACGATAAAAGGTGTTTGCTTCCTTTATTATGTATTTCTTAATAATTTTTCATTCTAGCATTATTTTCAGTAAGATAGAAGATGTTTCATTCCTTTCTTTCTTATATAAATTTCTATAAAAGTAACTAGAAATTTTCAGCAATAGCTGCAGAAGTAAGTAAAAAATAGTTTGAATTAAAGCAAATGAATAAACAATTACAGTTTGAATATATTTATATATTTTTTGGTTTTGGTGGTATAATATTCAAAATAATTTGTACTTTTCAAAAATGGTTTGTAATAATTAATTAAAAATAATACCTAACAATAATAACGTTCCATTGGTAATATTTAAAATTCGGTTTTAATGAAATTAACTGACTGGCTTCAAAAAGAAATAACAATTATAGAAACTAATTTTACACAACATATTGATTTCAGTCTGGGGAGCATGAGTTTAGTTAATTTTTTTCTTTCTAACTAATAGAGTTAAATTGTATAATAACTTTCTGTTCTCATTCACGAGAAGTGATTCTAACAAATCAGAGAATCTATAGTAATTGCATATTATAGCATTTTATTAAATATTTAAATACATAAAGAAGCCATCAATTTGTGGCTACGGTTTAGGCTTAAGTTTGTTTTAATCTTAATGCGACTGAATATTTTCTTTAGGATGGGATATTTATTGTCCGATATTAACATTTTACATAATACTGTTATTATTACAGACTTTGTATAATATAAATACGCCCATTAGATTGGGTAATATCCATCTTATAAATAATGAGTAATATTTACAAACTTATTAATATATTTAAAACTTTAAAGAGAAAATTATCAAACGTTAAAGCGTAATATTTTCTTTAGTTTAATTATTAATGACGGCGTTCAAATGAAAATGAATCCATTTCAGCAATACGTCATAAATTTTTTTTTATCTTTTAAAAATTTACGAAACTAAATGACTTATCTATACTTGAAGATATTTCGATTTATAAAAAAAATATGGAGAAACTCCCTTGTCTTTTATTTTCTTACGTACACATAATCGTATATTGTCGGTTGGTGTAGAGAATGAAGATTTATACAGGAAAAAGTTTAATTTAATTTCTTAGCCATGTTTAACATCAGATTAATACTAAATTTATGTTCAACATCATAATTATAAATAATCTTATCTACGTTAATCCTACTGAAGTTTTCCGAAATTAATTCTGAGGAAGATTGATTCCACAGTAAAATAGCTTATAGTGAATATTTTTGTATTAAAATGAAGAGAACCTGTTCAGATAAATGAAATATATTAAATATATCGACATGGTAATATGGAAATTACGATGAAGGTTCAACAGCTAGCTGACTATGAGCGGGCGCATTATCGGACCGGTGCCAGGTCAGCGCGTGTACTTGTCGCCGATTTAACCGATTTAATTTTTAATAGGAAACCAGGCAACCGATTTCTTCCCGCGCGGAGATTGAAATTTAATAATAAAAAAACGGAATATAATATATATATATATATATATATATATATATATATATATATATATATATATATATATATATTTAAATATCCATTAGTTGGTAGTATGCGATGTAGAAATTAGTTCGATTAATATAATTGAATAACAAAGTGTTTATCAAAGCTTCATTCTTATTTAATTTAAGCCAACTCACCTTTTAGCTCCTAATATATAATTATTACCAAATGATAATGTTAAAAAATTAATTCGTTAATTTTGCACCTTAACTGACCTTTTGCATGTTTCCTTCTAGAGCCAATTACGATTGCCTGAATGAGCACCAGTTGCAGGCGTGGGCAATGTTATGAACATCTCGAGTGAAAATTATAGGATCTTTTAATCTTTATTCGCTCGAGTAAACGGTTATAAAAACGTAAAAAATATTTAAAACAATGGTTTATAAGTTACGAAAGTAATTGCATTGTGTATAATACAAATATTTTTCTCCAACAAATATGAAAACGCTTTGATAACATGATATTGTCGAGAGCTTAAAAAGTGAATACACAAACTCGTAAAAAAGTTCATTGATCTAACATTTAAATTATAATGAATGAAATTTAAAAAATTGGTTCACCTGCAGAATAAAGAAATTAGTGAGACGTTTACACGCCAATCGCCATGACGTGTAATAATAAAATTATGTAGCAACAAGAAGGAAATGGAAATTGAAAATTTCTAAAATAAAAATTTTCCAGTTTCAAAAAATAAAAATATTTGATTTTGATCTGAAAAAGCCTAAAATAAAGTAATAAATAAAGTTTATTATTATTTTTCATTTATTTCATTCTGGGAAAAATAATTGTTAAAAATATCCTTTAATTGTAATTAATTTGCTATAATATAAGTAATAAATAAAACAGATTTCCTGACTTATTGCCGTCTTCTTAAAATTTTTGCAACCATTTTTTTTAAATTCAATTCTCACCAAATTAATAGTATTTCGGTTTGTACAGTGTTTTGTAATTAAACCGTACGTTTATCGGATAGATGTGTTAGTTTACAATGATATCTCACAGGTGGTGTTAGTTTCTTACTATTTATTTTGTTTTTTTTTTAGAACGTGGTAAAGAAAATCGTAAGAAATATAACCAAATTTTTGATGCTTCTCTTTTCAGAATCAAAAAGTAAAGGGTTCAAACTTTTATTTTAAGTTGAAACATTTTTGCGTCTAAAATTTTAGTTTCCGATAAACTCAAATAATATTTCGTTTTATTGTACTTTGGAATTAAATCCTCAAATGCAAAACGAGTCGTAGTTCTACACCAAAAGTGTTAGGAATCATTAAATTCATCGTTAGAATTTGACGCTCTATAGACTTAATCAGAGAGGTCAAATAATATTGTCACATGGAATATATTATTAAGATAATACATATTTAATATGAATTACTTATAAATATCTCGTTTCTTGACTGTGGCTGCGAGCAACAATTTTTATGTTAAATTTCAAATTTTTGAAAATAATTTAAGTAAAAATATGTAGTAATTAATTTCAAAATCCCCATAATTAACAATCATACAATAGATTTGTTCAAATAGCTGTTCTTTGTTGGATATACCAGAGTATCATATTCCATAGTAACGCCCCTCTTTGGACGTATCTTAAATATAAATTTTCAGCCCAAGATATAATTATAATGAAAATTATGTTAAGTTTAAAAAGAAGCAAATCCTCAAACTCTCCTTCTTTTTTTAAGCACGAGTCTGATCCACGCAACAACTATTTGGCTTCTAATTGCTTTTATCTTTCCAATTTACTTAGATAAAAATTGGTAATTATTGTTCATAATAAATGGAATGTAAAAAATTTAATATAAGACGATAATTTCTATATTTCTAAATATACGCACATACGCAGGAGTGCACCCACGTACATACGTACGCCCAAGCCCATCCACCCGCCCGCTTCACGATCTCCCTTGTTAGATTTAAATTATGGAAATGTATGTTTTAAGAGCATTATTTATTTCAAATATTGTGTGATTACTTAAGTAAATAGAAACTAAAATTTTATATAAAAAAGATTGAAACAAAAACACGTCAATAGTAAAAATCGCTCTCATCAACAGCATTTCTATATGCTTAAATCGGAATGTTGGTTCTGGGAACAGACCATCGTTTTGAATTAGCATTAACAATTTTAACAATTTACAGGCCTTAAATAATTTATTATTTAAGGCCGATTTATTCATCAACTCCTATTAATATTGGTTTAATTAAATTGCTATAGGTATTTGGTTTAATTAAATTGTCTTTCGTTTATTTTTTTAATTAATTACGATAATAATGCTGTGTCACTAATATTTAAGGGAGAAGCATTCGACGGCGATTCATTTAGATTTGCGAAATCAATGTTCCGATGCATGCTCAGCAAGAGTTGGTTGGAATTGATTTGAATAGTCGGAGAATTGATTATTTTTATCATCTTAGGGTCATATATTGATGGTTGTTTTAAATCAAGTTAAAATCTGTACTTTGAAATAATTGATTATTGTTAATCGGGTTGGATTAACATTTTACTCCATATCAGTATGTGAGAATTATTTAGGAAGATTAAAAAAAAATATATCATTCCTGCTTGTACAATTTTTTGTTATTTTCCTGTTAGCCCGTATAGAGCGTAAACGTCATACCGACCAAAAGTACAAGTATTGGTTTGTTGCCCCAAGGATCACATCAGTTGGTGTGAGATGTAATGGTGTTAAATGTAATGTATGGGTTAAAATCATATTCCTATATTTTCAATGCTGAATTCATATTCTTCGACTTCACTGCTATAAAAATAATACTATAAAATTTTCGAGCGGCTTAAAGAAAAACAATGAAAATATATTATTTCGCCTGGAGTGTCTGCCTAAAAAGTGTTTGCCTCACACACCGCGCGGGTGTTTATATTCCACGATACGATAAACGTGGAATTTTAAACTTCAAACTCTAATTTTCATTAAATTTTATAAATTAAATAATAAATCTGTAAGCAACATTCAAGTAACTGCGTAAGTAATTTTTTTTTGTTTTCAAATTTTTCTAATAGAGCAAGTACATAACACAATTAAATTTTTTCTAATAGAGCAAGTACATAACAACAAGTTCATAACACAATGTTTAAATTCATTATTTGGTAACCCTTTTTTTATTGCTGCAGGACCACCATTAACTCGAATACTCAACGGTTGAGCCGCATGTATATAAAAGCTTATCAATACAAAGTCTTGTGACAGAAACATTAGCTACTCTATTTGGGATGGAAATCGTCTTACGCAGAAAGAAAATATTCAAGGAATTCGCCTTACGCATTTCCAAACTCTTGCTTTATAACTAATTCCGAAATTATTTAAACAAAATTTAAATTTGTATATAGGTTAACTAATGTGCATCACTGGAAATTACATCAGTGCGAATGAAAAGAGATCCGAGACTACGAGGCTTTGGTTCTGTATATAAAATTACTACTTGGTAGTTTTCTTTTTCGAGGTTGCAAGATCCAAAGCAACGGCAGTAAAGTTAATCAGTCTTAATTTTTGTTCAAAATACATATAATTCAAGGTCATTGTATGAGACTCAACTCCCTCAATTAACTTTAAATGACCATTTTGTCCGTCGCTCGTTACATTGTCATACTGAAAGAGGGAAGATTGTGTTTAAGTGTAGTTAAACTTTATTTTTGATTGGTATAGCGAATTAATTTTATATCCAATTGAATACGTAATAGCCAATTGTGCTTTTAAAGAAATATTATATTAGAGATTGATAATATTATATTTCTTTAAGGTAAGATGTGACTAATATTGATGTAAAGTTTTAAAAATTCCAGTTCACGTATTACTTTTTTATTTCCTGCTTTTTTCGCATTGAAATTGTTTTTATTTCTTCACTTTAAAAACGAACATTAATTTAAAAATATAGTAATGTTTCAACACCAGTTCTTAATTTCGGATTTTATGAAATATATTGCGATACCTTTTTTCTCGAATTTCGAACAATATAAGAAATTATTGCATTTGCCCAAAAGAGTTGAGTTGAGACTTTGATGGGAATTACCTCTAGAGCAGGAATAGTTCATGAAAAATATGAAATTAAAAAAAAAAGCATTTTGGTTTCTTTATAATATTTTATAATGATGTTATTCAAACTTGTGTATTAAATAAATCAAATGCATTATTCAACCCAACTTTTTTACCGAAAATTTTCATTGGAGTATGTTACATACAAAGTTAGTACAGCGAAGGTGAGATGTGACGTTGCAACTTTATGAGCCCAACGAAACGAAAATTTTATAAGTTCAAAAATTAAGTAAAACGTATTACAGCGACATCACAAAAGCACGTGGCATTTATTTCAATTTTAAAATTTAAATTTTACAATACACATTTATTTCAACTAATACACTAATTTAAATTTTTAATTTTAATATTATAAATATGTGATAATAAAGGACAAGTAATAACTGAACAGTGAAACTTTAATGAAATAAACACAAATTAATATGTGGTGCATTTAGTCAAAATAATATAATGCGACTTGGCTACATTTATTTTATTATACAAAGCTATACGTTATATACCTTTGAAATTCGGAGACATGGAAGGTCATCGTAACGTCTTTTATGTGAGTTTCCCAAAAAAGTTTTTTGACTTTTCTTATCGCAATTTAATGAGCCCTACGAAACGAATATTTTATAAGTTCAACAATCAATTAAAACAATAACCTAATAGCAATATCACAAAAGCACATTTATTTTAATTTTACAATATATAAATATGTGACACTCTGTATTTTTTATATGTCATTTATATTAATGTTTTATTTCAATATTACATATGTGTGGCAATAAAATGACAGGTAATAACTGAACAATGAAATATACAAGAAATAAGAAATATGTGACGCATTTAGTGAATATAATACAATGCAATCTGGCCATATCTCATTTAGTGCATGGATATAGGTTATATACCTATGAAATTGTGAGATATAGAAGGTCATCGAAACGTCTTTTATGTAAGTTAATTAAAAAAGTTTTTTGGCTTCTGTCAAGCATAAAGCAATTTCTCGAATACTAGTAGTTGTTGTTTTAACTAGACGTGAAGTGGAGAGTTTCTCGTCGTTTCCTATATTTCTCAGAATTATAGATGTGAGATAAACAAAGTAATGTTACCTCAAAGTTCCTAACTAAATCTAGAAATTTTTCATATTACTCATGTCCATAGGAAAAAATAGTTCGTGCTACTTTAAACTTTAATATTTCGCAAGCGGGACTTAAAAATAAGAACTCATAAATGAAACCTAACAGTAAATAAATATTATTTTAAGACATGGATTGATATTCAAATAGAACGCCGGGGCGAAAAAAAATGTTTGCACCCGCTTTGCATGTATGGGAATATCATTTTAACCATGCATCTATCTGCGAAATGTCACGCACATTGGTCTTAATCTTTGCAATAGATGAAGGGATGGATTTAACGAAATTATAAGGGTTCATTTTGGAGTCTCCAAAATAAAGACTACAAAAATACCGTACATTTTGCTTTCAGAAGGACATGTGAGATTTTTAAAATCATTTTATTTTTGTGTAAATTGAAAGGAGATGTCTTTTTAAGATTACAATCGGATATTTTACTTTAAATTGAATAAGTTTGATCTACACAAAATCAATCCGTAATAAAATTAACTGTACTTAAACACAAATTTACCCTTAGTGAGACTACGTAACGAGCAACAGTCGAGATGGTTGTCTAAAGTTAAGTTTGAGATAGTTTAAGACTTCCACGGGGACTCCGAATTGCTTGTTGAAGTATTGGAGATTAAAAGTCTTTGAACAATAAATAAAGGACTGGTAATATTTACGTAGACACTGCATGGCAGTAGTATATTTACGTTGCTGCTTTGGCTCATGTCACCTTGGAAAATGTTTCAAATAGAAAGCTTTTAGCTTTCCATTTTTTAATTAACCCCTAAAATTAATTTATTTTTTCGCGATATGAAACTATCGTTTTGCAATATTATATAAGGGATGCGTGCTTCTCTCGTATCTCTTTTGATCTTGTGCTAGTAGAATTCCTGGTAATGCACATTAGATAAACTAAGTTCAAATATTTTCTGAAAACTTGTTACAAAACAGATTTTCAAAATATGTTAGATGATTTTCAGTGACTTCATAATTTTGTTTTACGCGAATAGAAGAGTCGAGAAATCTACTTTTCTGGTTGATAAAATATGCTCTATAATAATTTAAATCAAACCTAACCTAACTTAACCTTACCTAAAATAATTTGACCAAACCTAACCTAATAAGACAAATAAGTTTAGTCTCCTCTTAAGACTAAATAAGTTTAGTCAAACATAATTCGGTTTAACCTAACTTAACGTAACCTGACCTAACTTAACTTAACCTAACCTAATTTAACCCAACATGATGCAATCAAAATAAAATCTTAGACCCAGCCTAATATAATATTATTTAAACCAGTTTAATTCGACTTAAACCAACCTAAATTAACCTAATCTAGCATAACCTAACACAACCAAATACAACCTGAGTTAACTTAATATACCCATATTTAAAAAATCCTAACATAATCTGACATTACCCGACTAAACTTAACCAAACCTATCCTAACTTAACTCATCTAACCCTACCTAGTACAATCTAACCTAATTTAACCCCATACAACCCAACATTTATCGTTATCAGCAATGTCTAGCTCAATCACACTTAACACAATTTAACCTATCCTCACCCAACCTAAGCCTACATCACTCAAGTTAATTCAACTTAACCTTACCCGACTTAATGACATAATGACATAATAAACCATATCGTTTCATCTAACCTAATGGTCATTTCATTAAAAAAGTTTATTTGAGGCGAAGGATGGAAAGGGCCTTTCAGCCCTCTTCACCCTATTACTTTTACTTGTTATCTAGTAGCCAAAAGTATATTAAGAATTATTAGCAAGCATGGTGGGGAACAAATTGTATTTTTTCAGAAACCATCCACCTTCCCGGAGGCAAAGTGGCACCGTTAATTTGGCTGAATGACTCTTAACTCTCCCGTTATTACGTTTTCGAAAGCAGGTAGCATATTTCTAAATTCAACCCAAAATAATTTGTGCACCAATTTAACTAAAGTTCATGACTTTTGACTATGATAAGAATACTCTTATATGTTAACTTGAATTTTAAGATGAATCTCGACATGAAACGAAATTCATAAGTTTCCAGCTAGCGCTCCTTGTCTTACTGCCCAATTGCTAATTAATTAAAGTTCAAGTCCCTTAGAAAATATTAGATGAAAGTGTACCTTAGACTTTAATCGGTATCTTAAAATCTGCACTACACTACTCGCGAAATTGATTAGGTGAAGAGAATAGTGTAGAGAGGCACTAGAAGATGATAGGGGAAGAGAATAGTGTAGAGAGGCACTTCGATTCATTTTGTAACCTCACCTCGCCTCAAGCGACTTCCGAACGCTGTCGGTTTTTTGCTTCCGAGTCAAAGGACTTCGCGAGGTTAGCGTACGGCAGACTTACGGCGATTGAGCTCCTCGCTAGGTTGGACGAGTGTGTAGTCACGTACTTCAGACTGCTATTAATTTCGACGAGCATTTTGTCGAGGTAATTTCGCGAGTGATGCAGAGGGCGTTTAAGAATTATTTAAGTTGAACTAGTAAAGTTCCACTCAAATCGATTCAATCGTTTTGGCGAAATCGTGGAACAAATAGGCGGAGAGACGGAGAGTAATCGTAAAGAAAACTGTGCTTTTATAGTTCATTCAAGCCTGAATGATATATTCGGTAATTAAAAAAATTATGTTTTGTTTTTTTTATGTTGCAATTCTCAGCTTTTAAACTTAGGACGTCAGGATTCTCAAAAGCTTAAGTAATAAAAAAAAAGTAAAATTGTTTAAGTCTCTTGAATTTCTGAATTTACACACAGACATAGAAGTGGGTATTTTAAACGTTTTCTTTTAGTATAAATATTGGACATAAATTTGCTTGAAATTTTTTTTAGACAATACGCTAGCGAACCGTGTATTATATCATAATCCTTAGTTATTAAGAAACATACATTCATTTATTACAAATAGTTTATTGTCTTCAGTTTTGAAACAATTTAAAAAAATAATATCGTTTATAATTTAGTTGTACATTAAATCTAATTATTCATCAATATTTATCATGAAATGAGCAATCGTTAACATGGTAATGTAACCAAATTTTGGTCACATTGCCATGTTAACGAGAGTACTGAGAAGCAAAGTCACGCGGAAGAGGAAAAAAAAACAGTACAATGACCAGAGTTCAGATGTTAAAATTTCACTTTACGGAAAACATTCGTGAGTGCACAGGCGGCGGATGTTGATATATGGGCAACTCATCGATTAGACTAACTAAACAACTTCACTTACTTATAGTGCGAGCTCGCTCGATCGGACCGCTTCAATAACATCGTCAGTTTAAAGTGTCAAGTGAATTAATCAGCCTTAAGTAATTTAGTACGGAGTTTAATGAAATTGTCTGTCCTTTGGTTTTTGAATTAATGGCACAGTGAGTTACTGATATTTGTGTGGCAAGCGATTGAACCAGATTTGTTATTTGTTATTTATAGATTGGTTGCAGCCAATTTGTGATTGTGAATTCAATCTGTTTCCATTAATTGGTCGAAGATTGATGTTATGGAAAATTAGGTCATTTATATTGTTCGAATAACAGATAGATCAGTATGCCAGTTTAAAACAAGTATTAATAGTTGCTATAAATAATTTTGTTATAAAATGTTCAGTAAAACTTGTTAGTTAATATTCACTGAATAATTTTTTCCATATAAGTTGACACTGGAATCTGTTGAAAACTAATTGATTCTTAAAATTGAATATTTAAGGGCCTGAAATATGAATTTGGAAAGTGGTTAAGAAAATGTATGACATATCACTGAACATTTTTTTATTATCTCTATTATTGGATCGCAGCCAAAATACAAATAATGGGGCTTGATATTTTAAAGTAATATTATATATAAATAAATCATATTAATTGCAAATAAATAGGGCGTTTTTTTAAAATGAAAAAAATTCACGTTTTTTACTTTCTCACATCTTTTAAAATTTCACTTTTTACTTTACTTTTACTGAAGGATAAAAATGATTTAAACACTTTTAAGTTTAGCTAAAATGAGCAAAGTTCAATGCCCAATTGCATTTGTTAGTAACACTTTCTATACTTTACGTCTTTTTATTAACCTGCATATAGTTACCTGCATACACACTTCGTTGTTTCTTTGCTTATGTCATGATAAATGAAATGAGTCCTAACTGAATCAGTCTACTCCTCATTAGTGAATAATTTCTTTCACCCACTACTAGTTTCATCATAATACCGCGATTTTGATAAAAGGCTTGTTAAAATTTCAAAGACTTTTTTTATTTGATTATCTCTGAATCTATATCATATAAATTTGATCGAAGTTAAAAATAGCAGATCCTCAAGTTTCACGATTTGAGGAGGTAGTAGTTCTGCATAACCAGAAGTAAGAAGTTAGGATCTAGAGCTAACTGACAGGGTCTTTGCTTTTTTGTTTATGCAGGCAGTATCTTTGTAGCATCAGGACTAAGAAGCCGGAACCTGGAGTTCAATCATAGAGTTTCTGTTTGAGAGCCATATTATTATTTTAAAACAGTAGATCTCCTAGTTTCATAATTTAGGCAAGCAGCATCCCTACATCATCAGATTGAGGGGTTGGTACCCTAGGTTCAATGATAGTGTCTCTGCTTGAGACCCAGAGTGAACATTTAAAAACAGCAGATCTTCAAGTCTCACGTTTTAGAGAGGCAGTACACCTGCAGCATTTCATTTGTCCGTAAATCCTTTACGGACAAAAAGTTTAAATTAGTATAATGGTTTATTGTTATGCGTCTGAATACGTGTGCAAAGTTTCATGAGAATCAGTTACGCATAAGTAATTAAAAAATCGATCGTAAGATTTGAATTAAAAATAATATCATACGGAAAGAGAAGTTAAATAAAACTGTTCAAAAAGTATCTTCATACCTTTGTATGTACATGCATAATACTTACCTATCTATTGAAAATTACCTACCTAGGGGAATTAAATAAAACATAGGTTTTACAGTAATTTGGTCAAAAATGGTTTTTGGACTGAACTCATTTGTTGATAAGTTTAAAATCATTATATTCTATAATAAATAATTTAATAAAAAGATAATATTCATCTCGATGTTATTCATTATAAGAGCTAATAATTTAGTTCATTTTCGATAGAAATTGATTTGTATCAAAAAATCAACTATAGTAATTAATACAACACTCTTAGTAATTAATCATTAAATCTTTTAGTAAGATACTGTAATGAAACATGACCGAAAAGCCGTGTAAAAATAATAAGACCGTCTGCTGTAGTTTGAACTTCATTTTAGAAAATTTTCGCAAAACGCGAAGGCTGGTTAAAGTCATATATAAACAAATCGTATCTTAAGATTGCAATATTTCATAGACTGTGACCTCACACTGACTTAGCATGGATGATTAAAAATAATTATATGAATGCAAAGATTGAATATGAATGCCTGATTTTGTTAAACTTTATGGTAAGTTCTTTCAGTAATTGGTGAATACATAACCGAAATTATAACATATAATATAATATTAACGGAGTGGCATTTGTGTAAACTTATATATTTGTAATTTTCATAAAAGACATAAAAAATGAACATGAGGTTGAAAGTTCTTTTTGCTATATATGTTAAAGTAATTAAAATAAATTCAAAATTAAATTTAATTATTTTAAAATTAAATTTTTTTATTCTAAAATATATTCTTTATTATTTTAATTTTTTTTATTAAATGAATCAAATTAAACTTCTAATTAATTTTAAATTAACTAAAACATTTAAATAAGGTTTAATTAATGATGAAAATAAATGAATATGCTGACAATTTATTGTATTTTCTCAATTTTAAGTATTTAATAAAAGATAAAGTATTGATTTACAATTTATAATGCAAAGAAATACATACCGAATTTGAAACGGTCTGGCAGATGATTGGTTTACGATAGAAAGCTAACATAAAAATAATTTGACATACGCTTGTAAATACATCAACGCTTATACTGTAGCAAAAGTATGAGTCGACTTTTATACTGTAGCAAATGTAGTGGTCGAAATTGTACACTTATTTCGGGCTAGCTCTCATTCTCCAAGCGTGTGACGTGGCAAAACGAACATCGTTTCAATTACATCAACTAATTATTTGATAGCGATTTTCGATGTAGACAATTAAACAAATTTTTGATATGAATAATGCTTAAAAATAGAAAAGTCCTACTAGTGTTTGTTTAGGAAGAACACTCAAATTCCAAAATAAATACGACCAATGTATATTTTATACAATGTATTAAGCCTTTAGAACAACTTAAATGAGTATACAATATGCATTTCCCTCTTTACTTTCAAAAATGTACGATCAAAAAGCTGCAAATATATTTTGCAATAAAGATTAGTGGAGAAATACAAAGTATAACAGTTCATATAGAGCTAAGTGTGAACGTCTATTGTGACAGTGTTTTCGTCCCATCGTCCATCAGAGACGGGTTTATAAATGTAAACAAATTACTTCTCTTTATAATTTAAAATCACTTTGCCAGAAGACTTAAAAAGCATTCCCGGATCTGTGATGTCATTTTCACAAGTCCTACATACTCTGACTTTGGCACGAACCGAAATGAGTTTTATTTTTTTTAATTGAAATTAATAATGCTTTCTTGGCCAACGGAATTATTTCAATTCGATGAAATTAATTGTTTTTTATGATACGTCAGAAGAAATGTTTATGATGAGGTTTTTACCATCGGTTGTTTTTTTGGAATGCTTTGGATGTTTGGTGGAGGCTAATTCTAGTAATGTATGTGAAACATTTTCATTTATCTGGGAATTTACCGATGGTTTCAACGGATAAAAATATATCTTTTAAGAATAACAATCTTCCTACCCAATTTAGTTTTGTTACTCCTGTAATAAATCACTGCAATACTATCAATTAATATTTTATAAATATTTCAATTTAATGTCGGACAAGGAGTGTAATGAAAATCTTTGAGGAACTCAACTCTTGTAGACTTGTGTCACTCATTTCTTAAAGACTTAAACGAAATAAGTTTGTTACAAATATCAACTACTAACTTTCTATTTATTGATACTACTAGTTTTCTATGACATTAAACATCTGTTAGGTAAACTTACAGGTTACACTTCTTTTGGGCAGACTTGCAGTAGCGAGGTTATTAATACCTTCATTTGACAATAACCTTATCAGATGCATTACGTTTACGTTTTTTAAGTAATCCATTTAACAATTTACTTTTCAGTTATTACATTCATAATTAAAATTTTACTTGATATGTAATATAATGTAATATTTACTTGATTTGCAATTGTGCAACATTTAATTACATTGGATTTATAAATATTCTATTATATCTGTCTATTCACAGAGTTGACATTTTACCAGTGCTTACAGTTAATAATTAGAATTAATATTAATCATATTTTGAGACTAGAGACGAAGGAAGGGTACCTATCAAACTACCCGCGTTGGCATTTAGCCGAGAGAAAACTGTAGACTTTTTCGTATCGGACGGGTCTGCTTTTCGACCAAATGATTTTACACAGAATTTTCACTAAACTCAGGACTCCACTTTCAGCATTAAAAAAGAGAATTTTCTGCAAAATTATTGACTCATCATTTGAAATTTATTTTAAATATCGAAGATGTCTATAGTATACCATGAAAATTATGAGGCGCATTTTATTACCAGTAGAGTTAGCCAGCGTACTTTTGCTGATGTAATTTATTATTCAAGGAAATCGGACGACCGTTTCAATTTTCTTCCAAATTTTGTGATTTAAAAAACGATACAGAATCCATATATATATATATATATATATATATATTATATTTGGGTGTTCCTTATATAGGCAAAACATATTTTTTGGGATATCGAAACGCATACCCCCTACTGCTTTTTTAAATACTTAGACTTGCTCAGATACAATTTTATCTCCCTACATCAATATCAACCCATGCCAATAGGCCTCTGAATTTTTCTTAAATAAACGTTTCTATAGCTTTTTCTTATGTACCTAGATCAAAGAAAATATTTATATTTTATGAAAATATTTAATAAAAAGCAAGTGATAGATTCATATTTAAGTGGTATAGCTAGAAGTTATTCCTTCTCTCTAAATGAAATAAGATTTGTCAAACTTTCTTATTTAGAACTCTTCATGTCTATTCTGACATTTTGGATTTCGTTCTATCTATTCTGCTCTATGTACAAATGCGTTGAATAGAAAATTTGTTTAATGGGAAATTATCACAGCTAAGACCTAGTGCTTCTATTAAAGCCTAATGTATATAAACATAATTCCTTATGCATAATTGATATAAATCTAAAGCTGCAACTAACTCAGGCGTGATAAAGTCTTCCCTTTCTCTTCTTGTAATAGTTCCAGAACTTACGGATTGGGGTGTCTATGGTTCCTCCAGGCTATCGTCAGATGTGATAGGTTGATCGTGCTGTTTTTGAGGTTGTATAGAATTTTGTGTATTAAGAGATGACGATAAACTTCCGGAACATATTTGATTGAGCTTTTTTATTTCTTTCAGATATACTTTATTCGCGATGATGAACGTGAGAGTGAAATTCGTGGTTGAAAGCGGACCGAGCAGGGACACTAGCGGTGATTTAAATATAAGTGTTAGTTTACGATTTCCTTTTGGGATTACTGTATGTTCTTCCTATGCTGGTTATTATTTTATGAACGTAATTTAATGAATTTTATAATAAACTAGGATCTTCATTGATTTTATCTTAATAGCTTTAAATTAGTCAACACTTAGAATAAGATGATCAAGGTTTTGGTGTTGTTGCTTGATTTCTCTGTGGTTCTGATAACGTGGTATACTACTTATTCGGATATATCATGTTTACTTAAAGTTTTAAGGGTTTACAGATCAATAGAATGTTTAATAATATTCGTTATGATTTACCACTTACTGCCGAGGAAGAAAATTTTTGTTAATTTCATTTTCAGAATGACAGCCATACTTATTACTAAAGTATTTAACATCTATTATGTTCATATTCATTATAACTATTATGTTCAGTCTATTTTAGTAGTCACGATTCAGTAAATCTAACTTATATACAATTTTGTTTATAATATTTGTTTCTGATTTAATGTAGTTCGACAAGTTTTTCAGTCATTATTTGCATTATTCGATTTGCTTCCATAGATTTTCCACTTTGGTTCATTTGAGTTTTAAATAATTCTGTTTATTTGCCTGATTCAGAGTCATCAATTTATTTACGATAAACAGATTTTTTCAAGTCGTTTGCTACAATTGCTGCATATTTTATATATTACATAGCTTCTAAGTATTAACTTTAACCATCTGGTTTGTATTCTTGTATTGAAAAGTTTCATTTGATTCCAATATTTAAATGTTTAATAATATTTTTCAGCCAAGGTAGTTTTCAAGTTTCATGGTACATTTATTCATTTTCACGATAATGTTTTAATCTAGTCTTCCCTACTACCAGATTATATTTTATAATACTAGTGATGATGATAAAAAGTATTTTGTATTAATTATTCAAATATTGAATATATTTGGCGTTAAGTTTGTAAAATTCATTCTTCACAATTAAATGAAACTACGTGATATAGTATTATTTCTACTTTCTTTAAGTTCTTTACCACGACTGGGCTATTAGCAAAGATAATCAATCTTTGCTAATAGCCCACCTTAAGATGTTGTAATACAACGAAACCTAGGTCGTGGTAAAGAACTTAAAGAAAGTAGAAATAATACTACATCACATAGTTTCATTTAATTGTGATTAATTATTCATTTTGGATTTAGTAAGATAAAAGCTATTTCATCCTCTACTTTATAGTACCTTAGTTTCAGTAGCGCATATACATACGGCTTCTAATTTCTACAAAATCACTAGAATTTTGTAACATGTAGTTGCAGAAATAAGTAAGTAAAACAGTTTATATTGAAGCAAGTAAAGAAACAATTATTAATTGAATCTATTTATTTGATTCTGGTAGTATAATTTGTTTCTTGAAGACCATCCTTTTCTTTAAAAAATGGTTTACTAGGTAGTGTTAGACATTATTATTAATTGCTTATAATTAATAATAATGCCTAACACTAATGACCTTACATTGTCGATATATAAAATTCGTTTATAATAAAATTAGCCCGGCTGACCTTAAAAGGAAATAACAATCATGAAAACTAATTTTATATAATTTACTGATTTATTATAATTTAATTTTTAATTTTAATTCAACTGAATATTTTTCTTAAGAAGGGATATTTATTGTCTAAAATTAAAATTTTATACAATATTGCCATTATTATAGATTTTGTAAAGTATAAATGTGACTTTTTGGATTAGAAAGTTCTAAAATTGACATTCTTATAAAGTAATGACTTATCCGTTCTTCAAAATATTTTGATTTACTCAAAAAGTGAAGAAAATTTTTTTTCGTAGTTTACTCCTTTATAATTGATTTTCATATATAGCGCCCGTTATGAAGTTTTATCAGTACTAAAATCCAAATTTCAGAGCTATGAATTTCAGAGCGTTAAAAAAGGTGAAATGAGCTAATTTCAGGTACATCTTTAATTCGAATCGAATCATTTACTGATTAAATCGAATTAATTACTGACAATAGTAAGCGTCATTTGTTTTGTCTGAAAGTATTGCATATAACAAAAGTAGTAAAATGGCTACGAGAAAAAGAAACTACATGGAGACAGAGAAAAGGCTATTGTCTTTTACAAAGATGTAATTGAAAATAAACGCACCGACGGAGCAAATGTGAAGATGAAAAAATGCCGAGATACCTACATAATGCTGGCGGTCAAAACAAGTTATAGCCATATATGTATAAGTAAAAGTTAAAGTATAAGACTAGACTTTAACTCTAATTATGTATGCACAAAATGATTATAGTATTTATGTATACATTTTTAAGGGTTACTTGTGCTATATTAGAAAATATTTCGATCAATTGTTGAAGTTAGTATTAACTTAGAATTATATTACTTTCTACAATCTAAACAAAACATTAATTCTATCGAACAAAAGGTTAATTTCCAAATATTTAATTTGTATTTCCTTTTTAAACGTTAATAATTTCGGTTTAAACATGTTCAAGGACGGTTGTTGAGAAACAATAGCATTGAATTGCGCGAATATAAAATGGATATTATTATTATAAACTTGTTTGTACTACACGTTTATAAACTTGTTTTGTACTACAAGTTTATAACAATAATCTCTGTAATAATATACGGGATCTGAGTAGAGTGTTGAAGTTGAGTAGAGACGGACAAGATAGGTACAATCAACATGCGAATGTATTGTTTGATATAAATATAACAGATCAGAGCTTTTTCTCCGTGCATCTAGTGACGACAAATTAAATCTCTCTAGTTGAATTTTACTAGTTAGTTAGGATCTATACTCTCTCTCTACACTAGTTGGTTAGGATCTATACTCTCGTCCAAGATGAAATCAGAATTAATTTGTAGGTGAATACAGAATTAATTTGTTTCCAAGAATGCAATTTCTTTTTTTTTAATAATGTACGAAGAAGCGTGTACTTTATTTCTTTCTTTAGGCAAAAGGAAGTTAACTGTGCCAAATTTAGCTTAATGTAAAAACCAAGCAGTGAGGGGAGTTGGCAAGGGAAAGGCATCAGTTGATGACCACCGTTGCAGGAGGAGAAGGTAAACAACGCGAATTTCGATAAGTGTACAATTAATATTTTGTTTATAGTGTTTTTTAGAAAGTGATTATTATGGTAACGGGGAGCCGAAAATTTTTAGAATGATTTATTTGAAGTGAGATTAGAGGCGAAAGCAGATTGTAATTTAATCACCTTTTAAATTGTAAATTGTAAATTTAATTTAAGAACCTTTCAATTGAACTTGTATTTTATTTTCTATCTAGTGATATGCGAAAATGTGTTGAAATTTAGAATTTGAAAATTTGTGATGTTCATGAATTGACACTGAATTAATTATAGTTATCTACATATCCATTTGAGCAACAATCGACGAGTAGAAGTAAAGTTTTTGTTGAAGCTGCGGAAACTTTGCCAACATCGTCCGAGACAACGGCAGATGAATCCTGCTGGTCAGCTAAGGGGTGAGGTACAAAAAGCCATGTTGGATGTGAACACCGATGTACCAATTCTCAGGAGACGCATCAGCAGCCAGCATTCGGATATCAGGCTCACTTTCAGCCGGCTTACGTCAGTTGCTTCTGATGGAAGAATTAAAAAGAAATAACATGAGGCATGAGTAGGGCAGGAACAACGAAAAGAAGATGAGCTCCATGAAATCCGCAAGAAAATTTTGTTTAGTCAAGCTCGAGAAGCCAGAAGCAGAAGGCTTTGTGCTGAAGTTACAGAGAAAGAATTGAAAAATAAATAAAATACGTTTCTATAATATTAATTTCTTTACTTATGCATTTTTTCATTTATACATTTTTATTCCATTTTGTGTTTTTAAATATTGTTTTATTCTTATTTTGTTTTCATTTTTTATTCATCTTATTTGTATATTTTTTGTGCTATTTTTATTTTCATTACTTTTATATTTATACATTTTTTTGCTCTTTCTTTTATACATATTGCGTTATATCTTATAATTTTTAAATTTCATGAAAGACTGTTAAATTTTCAAGAATCAATTTTATAGTCATTATTTTATTGTGTGTAGAAACGCAGAGTAGTACTTTGTTTAAAACATTTAAAAGCTGAAAAATGGTCATGTTTTTATTTTTGATCTTACACAAAAAGGTGGGAATTATTTACTAATTGTTGAGTTCGCATTTATTTTATCAAGCTTTTTAATAAGGGCCTATAATCACACACTACAATTTTGCAATAGATTGATACAACAAATGTTCAATGAAATTGAAACCTTATGAAAGAAAGGTTTGTATTATCTAGTCCAAACTAATTTAATACAAGTTTTTGTTTTAGTTATGGGTAAATTGAACCATAAATTGCTTTTAATAAAATAATTTTTATTTATTGTTTCTGTCATAATTTGTACTGAAATCCAATTTATCAGAATATATTATATTTTTTCAAGTATTTGTTAAATTACCAAACATGAAGAATAAATATATATTGATGACTTCCTGAATTAAAGCAGTCACTGACTTATATCATTTAGTGCAAACTAATTGAATGCTCATTTTAACATTCTGGCTGTAGGTAAAGTGAAGCATCCAGTGCAAACTAATTTTAATGCACATTTTAATATTCTAGTTATAAGTAAAGTGAATCATGTCGCTAGTCAGACTGAATTTCAATAATAGAATTTTTGAATTCCAATTTAAGATACTAATAAATAACTTTTCTAAATACAATATACGTTTTTGTTATACGAATTTATTAAATTACCAAATGTGAAAAATAAATAATTATTAATAATTTACTGAATAAAAGTAGGGCTAAGGCAATTAATCCCAGATTTCTAATTGGTGCTTTATGTGTAGGTATTTTACTCACTATTTCTAATTGGTTATCTACCAATTAGAAATCGGGACATATAATGCTTTCAAACCTTTTCAATGTATATAAATACCACTGATAGGTGATGTCATTCCAGTTGATAAAGAATTAATAAAAATCAAATAAGTAGAAATAAAAGTATATATATATATATATATATATATATATATATATATATATATATATATATATATATATATATATGCTTTCACTGTCATAAGAGATGCGTTTATTTCCCTCCTTTATCTATTTTACACATTCAAAGACGCACGTCGGAGCTGACACGCACAATTTTTTTTATTTTCTTGCAGATATATGTATAATCGTACATTGCACGAATATTATTAGTTGTCCCACAAAATGAATAGTTTTAAAGAACAAAGATTTTTTTCTCAGCTTTGGTTAACGTCAGGTTGTTATCAGGTTAATGTTCAACATCCGAATTATAAATAGTCTTATCTACGTTAATCCTAGTTAAATTATCCAAAATGAATTCTAAGGAAGATTGGTTGTACTGTCAATTAACTTTAACTGAATATATCTGTATCAAAGTCTAAATAACCTGTTCAGGTAAATGAAATATATTAAATATATCGACAACGCAATATATAAATTCCTCATAATTTATTTGCCGGTTGACAGTGAGCGGGCGCGCTATCGGACGGGTGGTAGGTCAGAGCGTGCACTTCTCGCCGATGTAATTTTTGACCGGAAATCAGGCGACCGATTCAATTTTCCTGCGCGAAGATAGGAATTTAGTGTTAAAAAAATGGAATATATAATTTTATGTATACAAGTTAGCAGTATGAGATGTATAAATTGATTCGATATATAAAATTGAATGAATGAAACTGGTTCGATTTATTATTAATTGAATTAATCTGATTTACATAATTATCATATCGACATGACAGTTTGCTTCTAGGTCTATTATAGTCTACCTTTTAAAGGGCCATTCATGAATATAACCATTTCATGAATGCACCTAAGTCGGCGTGTGTATTGGTATGATCATTTCTAGTGATGATGATATTAAAAGATTTTTTGTGTCCTTTTTTAGACCTGAAATTAGTATTAAGAAAGATGTCACTATGATGCTTCATTAGAGTAAAAAATATTAAAAACATTTAAAACTATGGTTGTGGAAAGGTAAAGAAAGTTTAAAACAATAGTTTAAAAAGTGAGTGCACAAATTAATAAAAAAATCATTGCCTTCCAATAAATTGATTTAGCGTTTAAGTTATGACGAATGAAGTTAAAAAAATGAGTTATGAGAATAAAGAAAATAATGAGACATTTACCTGCTATTCCCGTATACAATCTGTAGATCTGTAGTATTTGTAGTATGAAAATATCTGTATATTTAAAAGTATAATTAAAGTAAAGATATTTATATCGACAAAATATGCTTTTTGGTAAAAATTTGGTTTTCATTTGAAGAAAGCCTAAAATAAGGTAAAATATTATTTTCTTCTAATTTGATTCAGAAAAACGCATAATTGTAAAAAATATTCTGTAATTATAATTAATTTTCAATAATCAAAATATTTCCTGACTTTTCCCGGCCTTCTTCAAATTTTTGTAAGCACTTTTCCTTTTAAATTCATTTATCACCAAATAAATTGTATTTAATTTTTTCCGATTTGTGCAGCTGAAACGTTTTCGAATTAAACCGCACGTAACAATTTTTATCAATTTACGGAAAGGTGGAGTTATTTTTCTCTGGATGGATGGTGTTAGTTTCTTACTTTGTAATGTGTTTCTTTTTGAGCGTGGCAAAGAAAATCGTTTGAAATTTAATACAATTTTAGAATGATTTTATATTCAAGAATAAAAAAAAAGGGTTTATACTTTGATTTTATATTCAAACATTTTTGTTTGCGACAAACTCGAATTATAACATTTTTCTTGCAAGTATAACTACTTTGAAAGGAAATCGTTTAATACAACTTGAGTCGTAGTTTTACACCAAAATTTTAGGAATAATTAAATTCATCGTTACGATTTGACGCCTAATAGATTGAAAATTGAAAAGATGATACAAAAATTTGCTTCAAAGTGATTCAATCAGAGTGGGCGAATAGTATTATCCCACGTAATACATTTTTTAGGTAATACATATTTAATACGAATTCCTTGCAACCATGTTTTCGTCGAATTTTATTTAAAAAAAAAAGTTAAATAAAAATATGTTTCAAGTAATTATTTTCAGAAGCCCAAAGATTCTCGGTTACGCAATGAGATTGGTCAAATGTCTGACTAGATCTAAGATGAAATTCTGAAACTCTTGCATTCTTTTTTCAAGCACGAGTCAGATCCTTGCCATTCTGCACATAATTGCTTTTATCTACTCAACACACTTAGGTACAGGTTTGTTACTTATTATGTATAATCAATTGAATATAAAAAGAAAATGTTCATATTTCTAGATCTACGGACGCACGCACATGCGTACCCACGCACATACGTATGCCTTAATCCATCCGACCGCCCGCTTCCGATCTGTCTTTTTGGATTTAAATTATTGCAAGGTATGTTGTAAAGGATTTGAAATATTGCGTGTCTTTAAATCAAGTAAATGGAAACCGAATTTTATGCATATGAGATTAAAATAAGAAGATGTCAATAGTGAAAAGCGGTCTGGCCAATATCATTTCTGTGTGTGCAAACGAGTATTATTATTTATAAGAATAGCCCATCTTTATGAAGTAATAAAAACAATTTTAACAATTTACAGCGCACGTCTTCTTAAAGATACCATGTCAGTGGAATTAAACATTTAAATAACGAAGCATGCATGTTTTGTTGGAAGCTGATGAAATGAATGTCTTGAATAATTTCGTATTTAATATAATTAAACCCTCCGTATTTGATTTTTTTAATTTATCGTAATAATGACGCTGTGTCACTGATATTTAAGTATATATGTATTATCTTAGAATCACATAAAGATCATTGCCATAAAATAAGTCGATCCTTCGAAATTACTGGTTATTTTTAAACAGATTGAATTTACCAATTATCTTCAAAAATTTTTTTGGCGTTTCTACTCTCATACATTAAAGAGTAGAAACGCCAAAAAAATTAATACATTTTTTGCTTGTATACTTTTTTGTTACTTTCCTTTTACGCGGTGTAGAGGATAAACATTCTACGATGTTATGATTAACAGTGTATATTCTGAAGTACAACTTACAATTTTCATTGAATTGAAAATATAATACAGAACGACATATTAAATTTAATTTACTTTACAGTTTTATCAGTCACTGACTATAAATTAATGTCTTCTATTATGTAACCAAACAAATATTTTGTTATGAGTTCTGAATTTTGAATCTTATATTTTTAGTCTATCTTTTAGCTTGAATCTTGTACCAACAAGAGATATAAGTAATGGTTTTTTTCACCTAGAATCAGATCAGCCGGTATGACATATAATGGTGTTGCTATTTTTAATACCGAATTCATCTCCTTGGTCTTCATCACTGTGAAATGAAAATATATTGTTTCGTTTCAAACGTTCATTTAAAAATCTTGTAAGAAAGGAGCATTAGAGAAATGTTTATTTTGCATCGAAATGTTTGTTTATAAAATAGAAAAATGATATAGAAATTTTACGAAGTACGAATAAAATTATGTAGAGATTTAGAAATAAAAAATATGTAAGTTTATAATATCCAAATAAGTGTTTACGTACTGCATATCGTCCTTTTTCTATTCTTTTACAGATATATTATACAATGTTAAATACAATTCGTGATTAAATGGCAGACCGACACTTGATATTTGCTGTTTAAAAAGTCGGGAGAACGGCTTAACATAACACGCAGGTGCGAACACCACAAGATACGAAAAACGCAGTATTTTGAAGTTAATTTTAATTATATTTTATTACTCACAATTAAATGAAACTATGTGATGTAGAATTATTTCTACTTTCTTTAATTTCTTTACCACGACCTAGGTTTCGTTGTATTACATCTTCAGGTGGGATATTAGCAAAGAATGTAGTAGTATCTTTGCTAATATCCCACCTGAAGATGTTGTAATACAACGAAACCTAGGTCGTGGTAAAGAAATTAAAGATAGTAGAAATAATACTACATCACGTAGTTTCATTTAATTGATTTTGGATTTTAAAGTAAGGAAATAATACGATGTTACATGAGAAAAAAGCAAGAAATAAAAAAGTGAAACATAAATTGGTATTTAAAAAATCCTATATAATTATTATTCAGATCTTATCTCAAAGAAATATTATACTACCAATCTAATAAACCATCCTTTAAAAGCACGGTTGGCTATAACGCTTTAAATTGGATATAAAGTTCATCGCCATAAAACCAATCCGAAATAAAGTTTAACTACACTTAAACACAATCTTCCCAATTTCGTGTGACAATGCAACGAGCGACAGACAAGATGGTCGTTTAAAGTTAATTGAAGGAGTTGAGTTTCAAACGATGAACTCGAATTACATATATTTTGAATATAATTAAGACTAATTTTTACCATGGTAGCTTTGGATCGATTAACTTCGGAAGAGGAGACTATCATGTAGTGACTTGAAATAAAAATAGGTTCATTTCTGTATTAAATCTTACAATAAATTTACTTTTTCGCAATTAACTTTATCCCTTTACAATATTATATTGGCAAAGAAAGCCTACTTGTCTCACGTCTCTTTTCATTTGTACTAATGTAACTTCTGATGCTTACACTATGTTCTGGTTAGTTACACTATGTTCAAATTTATTTTTTTAAATAATTTCCAAATTAGTTGTGAGTCTGGAAATGTGGAAGGTGATTTCCACGATTATTTTACCCTTCTTGAATAGAAGAGTTGGCGTTTTTTTATAATACTTTGTATTTATAAACATTTATATTCATGCGCGTCAACCATTGGGTATCCGAGTTGACGGTGACTTTGGAACAATAACCATCAAAAAAGCTATCGAAATATGTTCCTAACGCTATTTCTCATTTTAAGTTACAACTTTCCTTACAATTTCATTCAGTTTCTGCTTGTCCATCAAGAGCTGTTCAAGATCGTATCCTTTTGCAATTCTGCAATTACTAATTTTATTATGCCGTATCATTATATTAACGAATAAAACTACCTTTTATTTAAAAATTTTTCAATGAAATATTTTACTACTTGCTGTGTCAGAAAAATTGCAAAAAAATAAACTCACTCATTTGAATATCGCTAACGGAATACTTGTTATTAAATTAATAAAATATAGAATATATTTGGCGTTAATATTGTAGAAATTCATTATTCACAATTAAATGAAACTACGTGATGTAGTATTATTTCTACTTTCTTTAAGTTCTTTACCACGATCTAGGTTTCGTTGTATTACAACATCTTCAGGTGGGATATTAGCAAAGATACTACTACATTCTTTGCTAATATCCCACCTGAAGATGTAATACAACGAAACCTAGGTCGTGGTAAAGAAATTAAAGAAAGTAGAAATAATTCTACATCACATAGTTTCATTTAATTGTGAGTAATAAAATATAATTAAAATTAACTTCAAAATACTGCGTTTTTCGTATCTTGTGGTGTTCGCACCTGCGTGTTATGTTAAGCCGTTCTCCCGACTTTTTAAACAGCAAATATCAAGTGTCGGTCTGCCATTTAATCACGAATTGTATTTAACATTGTATAATATATCTGTAAAAGAATAGAAAAAGGACGATATGCAGTACGTAAACACTTATTTGGATATTATAAACTTACATATTTTTTATTTCTAAATCTCTACATAATTTTATTCGTACTTCGTAAAATTTCTATATCATTTTTCTATTTTATAAACAAACATTTCGATGCAAAATAAACATTTCTCTAATGCTCCTTTTTTACAAGATTTTTAAATGAACGTTTGAAACGAAACAATATATTTTCATTTCACAGTGATGAAGACCAAGGAGATGAATTCGGTATTAAAAATAGCAACACCATTATATGTCATACCGGCTGATCTGATTCTAGGTGAAAAAAACCATTACTTATATCTCTTGTTGGTACAAGATTCAAGCTAAAAGATAGACTAAAAATATAAGATCCAAAATTCAGAACTCATAACAAAATATTTGTTTGGTTACATAATAGAAGACATTAATTTATAGTCAGTGACTGATAAAACTGTAAAGTAAATTAAATTTAATATGTCGTTCTGTATTATATTTTCAATTCAATGAAAATTGTAAGTTGTACTTCAGAATATACACTGTTAATCATAACATCGTAGAATGTTTATCCTCTACACCGCGTAAAAGGAAAGTAACAAAAAAGTATACAAGCAAAAAATGTATTAATTTTTTTTGGCGTTTCTACTCTTTAATGTATGAGAGTAGAAACGCCAAAAAAATTTTTGAAGATAATTGGTAAATTCAATCTGTTTAAAAATAACCAGTAATTTCGAAGGATCGACTTATTTTATGGCAATGATCTTTATGTGATTCTAAGATAATACATATATACTTAAATATCAGTGACACAGCGTCATTATTACGATAAATTAAAAAAATCAAATACGGAGGGTTTAATTATATTAAATACGAAATTATTCAAGACATTCATTTCATCAGCTTCCAACAAAACATGCATGCTTCGTTATTTAAATGTTTAATTCCACTGACATGGTATCTTTAAGAAGACGTGCGCTGTAAATTGTTAAAATTGTTTTTATTACTTCATAAAGATGGGCTATTCTTATAAATAATAATACTCGTTTGCACACACAGAAATGATATTGGCCAGACCGCTTTTCACTATTGACATCTTCTTATTTTAATCTCATATGCATAAAATTCGGTTTCCATTTACTTGATTTAAAGACACGCAATATTTCAAATCCTTTACAACATACCTTGCAATAATTTAAATCCAAAAAGACAGATCGGAAGCGGGCGGTCGGATGGATTAAGGCATACGTATGTGCGTGGGTACGCATGTGCGTGCGTCCGTAGATCTAGAAATATGAACATTTTCTTTTTATATTCAATTGATTATACATAATAAGTAACAAACCTGTACCTAAGTGTGTTGAGTAGATAAAAGCAATTATGTGCAGAATGGCAAGGATCTGACTCGTGCTTGAAAAAAGAATGCAAGAGTTTCAGAATTTCATCTTAGATCTAGTCAGACATTTGACCAATCTCATTGCGTAACCGAGAATCTTTGGGCTTCTGAAAATAATTACTTGAAACATATTTTTATTTAACTTTTTTTTTTAAATAAAATTCGACGAAAACATGGTTGCAAGGAATTCGTATTAAATATGTATTACCTAAAAAATGTATTACGTGGGATAATACTATTCGCCCACTCTGATTGAATCACTTTGAAGCAAATTTTTGTATCATCTTTTCAATTTTCAATCTATTAGGCGTCAAATCGTAACGATGAATTTAATTATTCCTAAAATTTTGGTGTAAAACTACGACTCAAGTTGTATTAAACGATTTCCTTTCAAAGTAGTTATACTTGCAAGAAAAATGTTATAATTCGAGTTTGTCGCAAACAAAAATGTTTGAATATAAAATCAAAGGAAAAAAAAAGGGTTTATAACCCTTTTTTTAATTCTTGAATATAAAATCATTCTAAAATTGTATTAAATTTCAAACGATTTTCTTTGCCACGCTTAAAAAGAAACATATTACAAAGTAAGAAACTAACACCATCCATCCGATATAGTTCAGAGAAAAATAACTCCATCTTTCCGTAAATTGATAAAAATTGTTACGTGCGGTTTAATTCGTAAACGTTTCAGCTGCACAAATCGGAAAAAATTAAATACAATTTATTTGGTGACAAATGAATTTAAAAGGAAAAGTGCTTACAAAAATTTGAAGAAGGCCGGGAAAAGTCAGGAAATATTTTGATTATTGAAAATTAATTATAATTACAGAATATTTTTTACAATTATGCGTTTTTCTGAATCAAATTAAAAGAAAATAATATTTTACTTTATTTTAGGCTTTCTTCAAATGAAAACCAAAATTTTTACCAAAAAGCATATTTTGTCGATATAAATATCTTTACTTTAATCATACTTATAAATATACAGATATTTTCATACTACAAATACTACAGATCTACAGATTATATACGGGAATAGCAGGTAAACGTCTCATTATCTTCTTTATTCTCATAACTCATTTTTTAACTTCATTCGTCATAACTTAAACGCTAAATCAATTTATTGGAAGACAATGATTTTTTTATTAAATTGTGCACTCACTTTTTAAATCCTAAGTAATATGCTGTGATCAAAGCGTTTTATTCTCCATAAAAAAAATAATTGTATTAGAGGCAACGTAAATGCTTCTATAAATTAATAACTATTGTTTTAAATATTCTTTACCTTTCCACAACCATAGTTTTAAATGTTTTTAATATTTTTTACTCGAGTGAAGCATTATAGTGACATCGATTGATCAACGTTTCACTTTTTTATTTCTTGCTTTTTTCTCATGTAACATCGTATTATTTCCTTACTTTAAAATCCAAAATCAATTAAATGAAACTACGTGATGTAGTATTATTTCTACTATCTTTAATTTCTTTACCACGACCTAGGTTTCGTTGTATTACAACATCTTCAGGTGGGATATTAGCAAAGATTCTTGCTAAAATCCCACCTGAAGATGTTGTAATACAACGAAACCTAGGTCGTGGTAAAGAAATTAAAGATAGTAGAAATAATACTACATCACGTAGTTTCATTTAATTGTGAATAATGAATTTCTACAAAATTAACTCCAAATATATTCAATCCAAAATCAATTTAGAAATTGAGTAATATTTCAGCATCAGTTCTGGATTTCGGATTTTATAAAATACATTACGATATTTTTTTTTATTTCGACCAATATGAGAAAGTATTACATTCACTCAAAAATTGAAGTAGAGATTTTGATTGGAATCAACTCTGGAACACGAATAGGTCATAAAAACTCGAAATAAAAAAAATTCTATCTTTATATTCATTTAGCGGTCTATTGTCTAAACTCAATGGCTTATCGGATCGATTAGGGTGAAATTTTATATTTTGGGATTTTTTAATTTCAATAAATATACCTATATTTTAACTTCAATAAATATATGCATTAGTTATATAAAATTAAATTTCGAATTCGGTTTGCTTGTAACATTTTACAATAATTTTATTCAAAATTGTGTGTTATTAGTATTGTATAAATAAAATACATTATTCAATATAACTTTTTTCCCTGAAAATGTTGATTAGAGTACATTACATGCAACGTTGAAATTTTCGTTCGTTAGTACAGCCAAGTTGACATGTGGTATCGCAACTTTATGACGGAATGAATATTTTGTAAGTTCAGCAATCATATAAAACAATAATATTACAGCGATATCACAAAAGCACGTAGCATTTATTTTAATTTTACAATAAATGAACATATGACGCTCTGTATTTTTTATTTATTTTCATTTTTTTTTATTTTATTAGTATGTGATAATAAAGGGACAAGTAATAAGTGAACTGTGAAACGTTCACGAAATAATAATTATTTGGTGCATTTAGCGAAAAGAATAGAATGCGACTTGGCTATAACTCATTTATTATACAAAGAGATGGGTCATATACCCTTGAAATTGGAGTTTTGGAGTGAAACGGAGAAATGGAAGTTTATCGAAATGTGTTTTATGTAAGTTTCCCAAAAAACTTTTTTGACTTGTGTCAAGTATAAAATAATTTGTTGATTTTAAAGCATATTTCCCGTTATTAAATACTTAAACCTACTTGTAATTAAGTTTAAGAATTTAATAATTGCAACAATACTAAAATCGATTAAACAAACCTAATTGTATATAAATAAAATTTTAAGACATGGATTGATATCAAATAGAACGCCCGGGCGATGAAATTGTTTGCTCAACCTTTGATTGTAAGGGAAGAAAAATTAATTTTATTTTAATAATGCACCTATTTGCACAATGTTATGCATATTGGTCTAAAACTTTACAACAGACGAAGAGATGGATTTAATGAAATTATAAAGGTTCCTTGTTTTATTTTGTGCCCACAAAAATATAGACTACAAAGTAATTTCGTGCACGTTGTAGTCTAAAAGGCATGTGGGGCATAAAATAGTTATGTAGTTTGTTTAACAAAAACAAACTTTGTTTCCTGAGGCATAAATCTGTTTACAATTTCAGTGCAGTTTGAAAGTCATATTATTTTCGTGTAAATTGAATGGAAATACTTTTTTAAGAATGGAATCGGCCATTTTACTTTAAATTGGATAAGGTTGACATCCATAAAATCAATCCGTAATAAAATTTAACTTCGTTTAAACGCAATCCCCCAGTAAGACAATGTAACGAGCAACAGACGAGATGGTCGTTTAAAGTTAATTGAGGGAGTTTGAGATTCCCGTGGGGATTCGGACTTGCTCATGTATGCGTTAGAGATCAAAAGACTTTGAACAATAATTAAAGAACCTGTAATATTAACGTAGATACCAAATGACATTAGTTTATTTACGTGGTTGCTTTGGATTATGCTACCTGGGAAAATATTTGATATTAAAAGCTTTCCACTTTTATAGTAAACTCTATAATGAATTTATCTTCTTGCGATTTAAAATGTTTCGTTTTGCAATATTATATTCCAAATGCGCGTTTGTCTCTCATCTGTTTTCGTCCAATATTAGCATAATTCCTGACAAGGCACATTAGTTAAACTGGGTTAGAAAATCTTTTTTAAAAACTTGTTATAAAAGAAAGTCTGAAAATTTATTAGGTGATTTTCAGTGACTTGATAATGTTGCTCTTCGCGAATAGAAGGGTGGAGAAAATTTTACATTTTTGAACAAGTGCCAAATACAAAGACGCTAAACACTTATAAAAATAAGCGTCAATCGATGAGGGCCCGTGTTAATCGGGATTCTCGAGCAATAACCATGGTACTCTGAATAAAACCTCCATTTGTCCTTTTTGTATATTGTAGATTTTTAACGGACAACATAGCCGTTTCACCCGTAATTCAAACATTTGTAAAGTATTGTATTAGTTTGGCTACGTACTTGTAATACCGACAGCATTAGGATCTCCAAAATTTAATCTTTCTATTTCTATATATATGACATGATGTTTTAGTCTGTAAAACGAGGAATGGAGAATTTTTATTTGTGCGAATATTTTAACGATATGGACGGTTGAAAACTCTATAAAGAGGTTTTATAAACAATAATTTTGCTTGAAGGTGATATTATATTTGTTACAATTTGCATAGTTGCAGTGTAATAAACATGCGTTAGCTAGTGAATGTGTATGATTGTAATAAATCATTGCAGATGACCAATACGATATTGAATCAATATTCTTGTTAAAAGTTAGTTTCACTCAGGCAGATATTTTCTTTCGATATTTTTGGTTAGTACAATGGAAAAGTTTATTTCATTAAAGTAAGGTTTTAAGTTCAAAGCTAAAGGTCTTAAGCTAAAGGCTTCTGAGATTTTCTTTCAAGTGAAGCATTATTCTTTCATGGATACTGGAGAAAAGGGTTTTGCGTACATTATTCTTATGTTAAAAATACTAAAGCAACGTCCACTTCTGTCAAAAATATGAAAGTAGTGCATTAGCATTCGAGAGGAGATCCATGAAAATCGGGAAAGGAAGGTGTTTTAGGGCAAAATTATTGTCAATGATCATGAAAAACCCTGGAATTTGCAGGTTTGTAAGCCCATACGTACCAAGCTGTATAATCAACCACGCGATTTCAACGGCTTGTCAAAATTGCAAGGAAAGATTGATTGCCTTCAATCTTTGTGTGTTTCATAGTGCTTGGTGGCGCGCATATGAAGATAGATTTTTGTCTTAGGAAAACCAAACCGTTCTCAAGATATAAGACTTAGAACTTGCACACTATTTTGTATCAAAACGCAAAATGATCTTATTAGGATCGAGTCAGATAAATTTCAAGCTTTTTATTTTGACACATAGATTTACCTAATACCATTCTTTAAAATGGAAAAAGAAATATAGGTTATCAAGCCGAATAACGGAATGTTATTTCAGTCTTGAGAAAACTATAAACTTTTCGCGGTATAAGTTCTTAAATTTAAAATTATGTTCTGAAAAAAAATTTGAGATAAACTTCCAATAAATATCAGATTTTTGTTTTTTTTTGTAAGTGTATATTGTTTTTGGATAAAATTAGTAAAGAAATTTTGAACATCTGGACATATAATAAACTTTTTTCTCTATATTTAAATGTCACCGGCCGGTGACATGACGTACACTTAAAACGAAAGGGAAGTCATATATTTATTGTAAAAATATGAAGCCTGAATTGCTGTCGTTACGAGTATTAGTCTCGACTATAGTGTCGTATTAGTGAGACACTGTTCTCTGTTTTTGGTTAATTCAATAAATTCATTTTTATTATAAAAGTTGTAATTATTTTAAGAGTCAGTTTAAATAGAAAATGAATGGTAGAGAGAAAAATCGGTTTAAATATTTTATTTTGTAAATTATTTGGGTTTATATAATGAATATCCTTTGAAAATATAGAAAAACCACTAAACGTTAAAAGTGACAAATTAAAATATTAAGTATTCAATTGCATATTAAAATAACAATTTGTCTGATTCATCATTAATTTATAAATTCGTATAGTTAAACTGGCATTAATCAAAATTATATTTTACTGCAAACTATCACCGTACCTAAACAGTGTGTCTCATACTTTGATAAGATAACATAAGGATTCACGGAATAGACTTCTGCTTAAAATTTATTGAGAGAGGGAGTGGTTTCAACGCGGACGTCAGCCAGTCTGTGTTATTCCAACGGTGTTTTCGAGATCAAAAAGTGTTTTCCATTAAGACATTGATTTAGCAGACAGATAGACCGCATCACAGGGAGTAGAGTCCAGCTGAATGTGTTATTATCTTAACTTAGTGGGACACTACAGCAATTCTATGACGTAAATGGTGAGTCATAATATGTACACGACATTAGTTTTTTAAGATTTTTTAAGTCCTTTTTTTAAGAATTGGTAAATCTAGGATTCTTAACTCAATTTACTACAGACTAGATGTTTGTTAAAATTGTAATATATTTTAACATATTGATTAAGATATGCAATTTTGTGATTAGGTTATTTCATAAATACAATAATAGAACACTGCCCTGCTGTCCCATATTTTTCGCCGAACATGAGCCTGCTCACACGTATTTTATTATGATCAATCTAGGATTATCCATCGAAATTACTGTAGATTGGAATAACATTAAAAGTTATTGAAGTTATACTTATTTAGGCGCGTTATGAAAAAATGATGAGAGTGAAATTTTAAGATTCGTCACACAAAAGTTACAGTATGAAGTTGCAGCGGTTGCAGTCTCGAAACAGAAGCTATTGGCACCATCGTCGCCTCTGTCCACTGTTTTCATATTCATAGTATTTATCCACATGTTTCTATTATCTACATTCACACACGTGTTTTAGTTTCATATAAGTGCGATTTATATATGTGCTGATAAATTATATTCAGTAGTGATTTAAATTCAATATTTTGATTAATATATTTACTATTCGTAAATATTAGTGAAAAAATTGTGTTTGTAGACTTTTTCAAGTGCTCCAATATAATTGAGGTTATCTATCCGTATGTATTATTTAATGATGCCAAAGAAGTATAACTTCTCACGCGTGTACATAAGTACACGCACCCTTTTTTTATATGTCTAGTATACTTGCAATTTTATAGACAAGTAATTTATAAATAAAATAGAATTTACAGTCAGTCGTGTTGCCTATTTTTTGTCGCGAAATATAAATTTGTATTCATAATGTTAAAATAATATATTACTATTTTATTTTATTATAGTTTGTAAGTAATTTATATGGGACACATTCATATAACAAGGAAGGGGTCTTTTGCTATTTTAATGTTTCTAATTTATTCCAATTTTTGTACGAGACATATTCGAACATATTTTTTCCTGATGTTAGTTGCATTATTTACCAATAATATGAAAATTTTATAGACAATTATAGGACATGTTTCAAACATGTCATGTAATTTCGTAATCAAAGGACATTTTATTTTTAAAAAATTTTAATTTATGATTTTCTCGATGTTGATCTCAAATAATGTTCTCAAAACAAAATATTTTCCTATTTTTAATAAATTTAACAATAACTTACATTACCACAGGGAGAATTTAGCTACTATTGACAAGCATTACTTTTTAAATTAATGGGCTACATAATAATACAAAAAATTACATTTTCCATGGGATAATACACATTCTTTGTAAATCAGTTATTAACTGGGCTATTTCTATTGAAAATGTGCCTACAAACAATATTTATTAGAAGTTTTGTTAGTTAACAGAAGTTCAATATTGATTAGAAACATTCAGAAGTTTTTATTTTTCGTGAATTGGGTTATAGTGTCATATTTACTTAAACATTTCAAAATTAGGAGTAATTTTTGATCATACGATAAATGCATTTTCAAGGAAGAAAGGGCTACGGGATTTTTCACAGTGTCTTTTCTGAACTTTATGTCTATTTTTTATATTTGAAGTTATATCAGAGACAGGGCAAAAAAACAATATTTTTAATTCTCTACATGTTGTGTTGTTAAACTAAATTAGCTAAATCTTTGTTTGACTTCATTGTACATTTGGTCCATTTCATATATTATGTCATATAATATATTTTGTTTTGAAAATATTTTATGGCTTGTATTTGGCGTTTTCACCTTCATTTGTATCTAAAATGCAGAGGGCTTTGTCTTTTGTTAATTATATATCAAATATACCACTAAGATAATTATATATCAATATAACAACTCGACCTTGTTTAATTATCTGACTTTATCTCTGTACGTACAGGGATATAAATTAGTGGGAGCAATGAAAATATGTATTTTTTTACTACAATTAAAAAGTTATGAATTTAATATTGATTTGAACTACTTGCCGTTTCCCTAATAAATTAAAATTGATTTGCATAATTAATTCTTATAATTTATTAAGGGTGTGTATATATATATATATATATATATATATATATATATATATATATATATATATATATATTTATATAGTTATAATTGTTCCGATTTAAGTGACTATTTTTTAATTTTGTATTAAGAATAAATTAAGAGGTTAACTTGATAATATTTTTTGACCTTTTTATAATAAAATAGATAATTATATACATCAAGATATAAATTAATTAATTTCCTATTAATTCTAATGTTTCACCTATATTTATCATTAAATTTTGTAATCGTGAAATTTTGGTCATAGTTCGTCAGTACTCTCGTTAATGTGGAAATCCACATTAACGAGAGTACTGAGAGGCATAGTGGCGAAAACATATTACAGCACTCGTATTGAAAACATTATATGAAAACATATTATATTTCTGTATAGACGGATGGCCCATTGGACGGCACATCGTTTAGACCAACTAAACAATTTATAGCGCGATCTCTCTGGATTGGGCCGCTTCAATAGCGTTTTCGGCTTAAAGTGTGAGGTGTGTTTTATTACAAATTGACGAATTAATCAGCCTTAAATAATTTAGTACGCAGTTTAATGAAATTGTCTGTCTTTTGGTTTTTGAATTAATGGGAAATTGAGTTACTGTTATTTGTGTGGCAAGCACTTGAGCAAGATTTGTTATTGAAGCAGATTGGTTGTGGCCAATTTGTGTTCGCGAATTCAATCTCTTTAATTTAATTGATCAAAGATTGATGACATAGAAAACTGAGTTATTTGTATTATTCCAGTTAAATAAATTTATAAAATAGTTAAGCGAAACTTTTTAGTTAAAACCTACTGAATAATTTGTTTTACATATTAGGATCTGCTGAACACTTATTGATTCTAATAATGTAAATAAATATTTCACTGAAGTTACTCGTAATCAATATTTTTATTTCATTATTATTATTTCACATTTTCTCTTTAAAATATTTTTTTTAAAATGTTAAATAGACGGCAAAATTACAAATTAATTAATGTACGAAAATAGACATTTAAATACTTAATGTATAAAATCTGAATTAGAAAGTAAATAAGAAGATTGAAAACATATTACTACACGTTCATTTACAGTCAATATTACTGGATGTCGGAAAATATATAAATAATAGAAAAAATATCACAATAATGATAAATAAATAAGACAAAAAAGGGAAATCCACTCTACATTGAGGGATGATCTAGATTTCCTCTTAAAATGATTATTTTTTATTCAGACAAAAAAGCTAAGTTCAATGCCCAACTGCTTTTGAAAGCTAATAGTTTCAGTTTTGATCGAAGTTAAACTAAAGTGAAAAATTGAATTTTATGGAGTAATAAACACCATGCTTATTTGGGAATTAAATTTGTTAAAACAGTTTTTTTATTCAAATGCTCCGCCATTTTTCTTAATGGTTTGTGATGTATATGAACTACATTGTTTTGTGTTTATATTTCAGTACCACAATGTAAATGTGAAAGTGGTATATTGTTTTGTGTTTATATTTCAGTACCACAATGTAAATAAGTGTGATAATATCTGTAGGTGTTAGTTACAATTAAATAAACATTTTTGATTGACACTAAGTGGATATGTAATTGCCATTCTACTTGCGTTTAGCTTGTTTACTTAATCCTTAAAATCTATCATAAATCGATTTAATAAATTAAAATTCAAGATTGTTATTGTAGTTGGCATAGTAACCCGTGAAAGTTTTTTCTTTTTTTTTGGAAAAGATGGAAAACCTTATTGGAGACAAGAACGTTTCATATTGGGGAATGTTTGAAAAAGCAAATGATGCTGAAGGTTTTTATATAGGTGTTTATATATCATTTAAAAATTACTGCAAAATATTCTGTAAAATTTGTGCGACATTTGTGGGGAAAAATAATTTTTATATTACATTGACATGATGGAAAATATGTGATATAACGCTATCCCTGTCAGAGCTGTTGTGGTTCACCCGGAAGCTACTGAAGTACTGAAGGGAGATTTAATATAAGGCAGTAATCAATATCTCATTAATTAGGAACGGCTTCATTACAAATTAGCTTCATTACTCCTAATACACATTAATTTATAGTCTTATTAAAAAGTAAATAGGCTTTGTTTTCAAATTTAGTATTCTCCTTAAAATAAAACTGTGAAATAATATAAAACTTTTTTACAAATAAATTGAGCAGACTTATAATGACCACTGAATAAGAAGTGCACTGAAAATTTAAAAAAACAGTGAATATAGGAGTATTTAATTGGAGCTTTTGCGTTATACTATTGTTTCAAAACATAAATAAATTTACAAAATGCTGCTATGGTTCGAGATTTTTGGAGTCGATGTCAAATGGACTTTTCTTTCCTTTCTCTCCTACACGCACGGTATATATGAGTGCTACATTTCACTTGTCACTGATTCCAAAAAATTATAGCAGCAGCAGTATTTTCCATATTTTTGTATATCAGGAAACGATATTATACCGCAAAATTATCAACTAAGTACTCCCATTTTAATTATTTAATATCTCATTTATTGATATCGGAATATAGGTTTAAGGCGTTTTATAAATCTAAATATATCCGTATATATATACATATATATATATATATATATATATATATATATATATATATATATATATATATATATATATATATATATATTAATGTGTACATACATGCGTGCGAAAATATAAACTGATTTCTCTCTTTTGACTTCACCGTAGCCATTGCTTCAAGCTGTGTATATCTGTCTTATAATATTCTAATTTCTTTTTGCTTTCGTGTATATATCGGCACATACATACTTAGTTGCCTATTAATATTCTAATAGCTATATGACATTGTATTTATTACCTACCTATATACTAATATTTAGCTACTTTATACATTTGGTTATACCTATATTTACTTACTTATCTACCTATCTGCTAATATCTTCGTTACTTCAGGTCTTTTTATGTACCTGAATATACTATGTATATACTTTGTTATTTCCTTACTTATGTCACGATAAGTGAAACAAGTCCAAATTCGACGAGTCTACTCCACATTGATGAATCGTTCCTATTACAACTTACTAGCTCCATAATTGTACCCCGACTTTGCTGAAGAGCGCATTAAAATTTTTAAAGACTTTATTAGATTAATTGAATCTAAATCATACAAATTTCATCACGACACCTGTGCTCTTTATTTTCGTGGTATCCTATGGTGTTCCCACAATTTTCATGGTAAAATTAAAACAATTTTTTTATTACATACATCATAGGCAGTATTCAAACAATAAAAATAATTATACAAATTATTTGATTAATATCGGAGATAGGAGTGACCAAACATAAAACTGGCCGTATCACTATAGCATCAGGCTAAGGAATTGGAATCAGTAAATATTTAAAAACAGCAGATACTGTAAACATTTAAAACAAAGATCTTCGAATGTTACTGTTTAGGGAGGCAGTGCAGCTGTAGCATCAGGATTTATGGATGAAAAGTTGAAATTAATATAATATTGTCATGTGCACTGAATACGTGGGAAAAGTTTCATGAGGATCGGTTGAGCATAAGGTAATTAAAAAATCGAATGAAGTTAAATGAAATTGTTTAAAAATGTATTTTCATGCTTTTGTACGTACTCGTGTAATATTACTTACCTACTAAAACTTACTTAAATTAAGTGAAATCTAGACATTACAGAAATTGTATTAGAAAGGTTTTTGGGCTGATTTGTTTATAAGTTTAAATTGATTATATTATGTAATAAATCATTCACTAAAAAGATAATATTCATCTTTGACGATTTTACTTTCAATGGAAGATTTTCCTTTTCAAATTTCGATTTGTAATTACGAATCCACTATATATTTTAATAATTATGATCACATTTATATGATTTATATCTTTCAGTAAGATACTGTTATGCCACATGAAGGAAAAATCAGTTTGAAAATAATTACAATAGCAGACGACCTGGTATTATTTAAACTTCGTTTTAAAAAAATTTCGTAAAACCTTAAGATTGATCTCTCTCAGACAATTTACACCTTAAAATACTTGTATTTAGTTTGTTAGGAAAACTAGATACTTAATAGTGTGCTTCAGGATTTCATGGTATTTGAGCATAAATAGATTTTCTTCATCATATTTATATACTTTACTAGGTTTAATAGGAAAATTTGCATTTACAAACTTGGCTTTGATATAATTGCATTGTGGTCACAAAAAAATTGAAACATGAGTATATGCAAACGTTAAAACCATTGGAGATAATTAAAGGATATAGTAATGTACTTTACAATTAAAAAAATATAGGCAAGGCAGTTTTATTTTCTTTATGTCAAACTTATATATCTTCACCGTATACCTCCGTGGCCTATACTGCACAAGTCTTCAATATATACGGCTAAGTGCGTGGATAGAACGTCGCGGAGAAATAAATAATCCATAATCGATGTGCGGAGGGGTCAACATCATAATGAAACCATGATGAGACATAATTTGTCGAGAAGGGTCAGTCCGTCATGGCGCCTCCGGTAATATCTCACCATTTATTGTGCGGCTTTGCGGGACATTCGCTTCGAAAGATAGTTTGCCACTTGATTACATTTAATATCGCTTGACTTGAGAAGTTTAATGACAGAAATATTTTGAAAATTATTCGACATATTCAATATGGGCCAGTTTTTCATGGGACAGTGCAGATTAATTAAATTTTTAAAATTAATTTTTTTGTGTACATAGAAATATTTTCATAATTTTTGTTTCAAAAATTTAATGTGCATTTTAATGCTATCTTTCATTTTAGCAGGTTAAACTTCTATAATGGAATATCACTCTATTCTATCCTGACATCACTTATTTCTACATCATTATATTATGATCATTACTTATTACAGATCATTTTATCATTCGTGATATAATCTCCTTTCAAATATTCCTTAATTTTTATCCACGTATTGAATATATTTGGTGTTAATTTGGTAAAAATTCCTTATTCACAATTAAATGAAACTACGTGATGTAGTATTATTTCTACTTTTTTTTAGTTCTTTACCACGGCCTAGGTTTCGTTGTATTACAACATCTTCAGGTGGGCTATTAGAAATGCAATCTTTGCTAATAGCCCAGCTGAAGATGTTGTAATACAACTAACTAATTTTGTGGATACAATTTTCCCTTATTTTAAATGAAAACATATTAAGTATTTGAATTATGGAGAATAGTAATGTCAAGGTTACAAATTTTTTTCGTCAGTCAAATGCAGCAAGTAGTTTTTAAACTTAGCTAAGTTTGAGTTTTTCAATTAGTAATTATTTCAACATTTCAAAAAATTAGTACGTTTCTAAGATACATTTGAGGATGATTTTGAGTCGTTATAGAAACTTGAATATTGATAACATAAATAGTACATGAACACTTGCAGAAATGAGATTATATACATTATACTATATTATGGACTGTAATCTCAATTTTGCATTCTTTCAACAAGACTTTGTACAAATATTTAGGGCTAGTTATTGAGTTCCTTTGTTTAATTCTTGATGTCCAAGTGTATTAATTATATTTTAGTCCATTTATATTCAATTATTATTTTTGTTTTATTTCCAGATTGGATTGGATGTAATTATAATTATATTGACGTGAATTAAACCTACCATAGGTTAAAAGTGAGTAAAATGGCCTTGTCTTATTATTCACTTTTATATTATTCTATAATACAAAATTATTTTAATGAGCCGTATTAATGAGTAAATGAAAAACTTGTAAATATTTAATACTCTCATATGAAACAGAGTTTTATGTTTCAATGTCTGGCTAATTTATCGCTGATTTTTCCCTTTTTGTTTCGACACGGTTACAGCTTTATCGATTTACAGAAGTTTGAAAATGGAATGTTTGACTCAAAGTTTTGTGAACATATTTCTTATCTTTAGAAGTGGTATAGCTCGAAATCTTGTACATTGAAAGTATGTTATGTAGGATGCTTTTTATCACACTGATTTATTTTTGTATTTTTCTTAATTTTGTATACGTAAGCTAAAATTTTACGACTTACATGAAATAAAGAAATGAGCAACTCAATAAAATTTTTAATAAATTATTTTATACGTTTAATTACTTGGTTAAAAACTATTTTTTTGGTTGAAAACTATGATATTTGGCTTCTTATTACATAACATTTAGGGAAAATAAAAAAATGCATTTTTAGAAAAAAATAGAAATTATGTATTGCATCCTTTTTTGTACTTTTATTTTTCTTAATAGGATGCATGGTTCATATGCCCTCTTGCCCTGATGAAAGAACCACATGTAAAAAAAAGAGACAAATTGAAAACGAGGTTATGTTGAACACATCTATTATATCTCAAAGAGGAATACGCTTAGCATTTCAGAGTGATGGCTTTACCTATAGAAACAAGAATCGGGCTGCGTGGTGGGAAAGTTACGTTGCTTCATGATCTGCTCTGGATTTCTTGGTATCATTTTAATGTTGTCGCTTAGTGTCCTTTTCGAAAAATAAAAGTCTTCTGTGTTTTTAAATGTGGATATCACATCACTTTCTACCATTAGTCAAACAGCAATTTATCTTGCATTTAGTTTATGATAAGTCATATTGAAAGTTATCTGAGGCAAAACACAGTGAGTTTTCAATAAAGTATAAAAGTAAAAATTCTAATAATTGTTTTGTAATCATAATGTAATAAATAATTCTGGCAGATTAATACGAAACCATATAAATAATAGTTAAAATTTAAAAAATACTTTTATAAACCGAAAAATAAGTACGGAAAAAGTACTTAAGTAAACGATCGCGTGTTAAGCAAATCGCCATCGCAAACGACCACTCTTACTAATTTTTTTACCATTGATAATGGGAAGAGGGTGCTTAAGCGTTCGACATTAGAATGTTGGCATTTTAAAAACTAATAAGTTTTTTCTGTTACACACGTCAAAATTCTTATAGCGCACAGACTTTAGGGTTAAAGAATGCCAAGTTATATACGTTTGGAGACGTTTAACCAGGTAAAGCGACCCACAATTTTGGAAATATAGATTTGCCATTTATAGAAAGATATATTCAAATGGCATGATGGTATTTAAAGAGCAGTATCTACTATTCAGGATTACTCAGTTATCAGGCCACTTTTGAGCTGTCGACAGCTGGGAGCTTGTGGAATCAGATTCAGCATTCCTCATAAACAAATATCTGTATTCGTGATAATGGAATAAGACTGCAATTTTATGACTACTATAAGAATGTAGAGATGTATAAGATTATAACTGAGTTAGCAAGTTATGAGCAGCCTATAAATCCTATATTAAAGGAAAAATGAGCCATTATGACGTTTTTTCAATGAGCTGTGTCATTTAATTTTCCAATCCTGTTGAGTTTAGTAATTAAAAGAATTAACGCTAGAAGCGTTAATTCTTTTAAAAATTGGCTGTTTCTAATATTGAACTATGGTGGAGATCCAGCTCACACGCATTTAGAAGCCTCTCTGAAAACCTCCGAGGAACTCAACTTTTGTAGATTCGCACCATTTATTCCTTGAAGATTTGAACGAAGCAAGTTTGATACAAATATCAACTTCGGTTTTTATTTTCACATTTGTTTTTTGTAACTATTAGTTTTCTGTGACATATATTCAATAAACTTACAGGTTACACTTTCTCTTAAGCAGACTTGTAGGAGCAAGTTTGTTAGTTCTTTCATTTGACAATAACCTTATCTGCTAATGCGTATTTTGACATAGTTATTTAATGTACGTGGTTTATATTTTTTGAGTGATCTGTATAACAATTTACTTTTCATTTATTACATTCATTACCATTAAATTTTATTTGATTTGTAATATCAGGTAAAACTTCTGTAATTGCATTGAATAAACATATTTCTATTATATGCGTTTATTCAGAGAATAAATATTATATATTTATCAAGTATTTACCGTTACTAATCATGAAAAATGGAAATAAAATACTATGATTCATATAATGAAGTGTTTCTGTCCAACTAGCCCGCATGAGAGTATTGCAAATTTCATGAGGTCTGCAGGTGAAAGATTCTCTAGTAAAGGATTTTAAAGATAATTTTTCTGTTAAGTCGGGATTCTGCTTAATACATTAATAAAGATAATTTTCCTGTAAACTTTTCAAGTCATTATTTGAATTAGGCTCCATCTTAATAATTCCCACTTCGAAATATTAAGCGTATAACTGATTTTCAGTTATTTTAAATATATGGAAGTTGCCGATAACATTTTCAGAACATTATGAGGAGCGTATGGTCATCAGTGGCTGTAAATGGATGTCGATGTAATTTTTAGTAGGGAATCTGACGACCGTTTCAATTTTCGTACGTTATGATTGAAATTTGTGATTTCAAAAAGGATACGGAATATTTAAATATAAATATTTATTAATTTCAGATTTCTGTATTGAAATTATTTTGTATTTCTTTTGTGGCTACTGTATGATTAACTATTTTATAAACGTAGTTTAACAAATTTTATAATAAAATGAGGTTTTTAGTGTTAACTTTTAATTAGTGGACACTTAGTGTAAAATGTGCAAGATTTGTTGTTGTTACTATTGATTTCTCTCTGGTTCTAATGACGTGATGTTATTTATTCGAATATACAACCAACCAATCTAGAAATTTTCACTTAAAGTTTTAAGGGTTTAAACATTGATAGATTGTTTTATAATATCCATTATGATTTATTCACTTACTGGGAGAAAAAAAATTCCGTTAATTTAATTTTCAAAACTGTAGTCATACGAGCTATTAAGGGTAACATTAGTGTACCTATTATGCTCAATCTATTTTAGTAGGCATGATTCAATAAATCTAACACACAGAAAATCTTGTTTGTAATGTTTAGTTATTATTAAATGCAGTTTGACAAGTGTGTCAAAGGCCATTCCTATTATTCGATTTGCTTTCATAGATTTTTAAATTTAGTCGATTTGAGTTTTAAGTAATTCTGCCCAAGTGTCACCTGCTTCAAAGGTATAAATACTTAATACTTATAATAAACGGATTCTTTCAAGTCGTTTATTTCATGGTTTACATATTGATAGTAACATAGCTTTTGAGTATTAAATTTAACCATCTGGTTACTATTATTGCATTGAAATATTTCACTTCATTTCAATATTTATATGTTTAATCATATTTTTCAATCAAAGTAGCTTTCACGTTTCATGGTACACTCATCCAGTCTTTTGTCTTAATCTATTATTCCCTACTATCAGGTCATATTTTATGATACTAATGATGATAAATTTATTGGATTCCATTGTCATGTTTTTGTATTCATCCTACTTTTCGTAAGATAAAATCTTTTTCATTTTCCTTTTTATAGTTCAGTACTTTTTTTTTATTAGTACCAAACAAGCTAAATTAAGGAAGTAAATAAATAATTAGAACTTGAATTACTTTATTTAAAAAATGGTTAGCAATAATGAATTTATAATAATATATAACAATAATAATCTTCCACTGCCGATATTTAAAATTCAGTTATAATGAAATTAACTGGTTGACTACAAAAAGGAATAACAATCTGGAAACTAATTTACACAATTTGTTGATTTAAGTCTAAGGAGCACAAGTCTGATTAAAAAATATTGATACCAATAAAATTAAATTGCGCAATGAATTACTGTTTTCTTAAAAGATAAATTATGAAAAACAACCTGATGTATTTATACTTAACTAGCAAATCCGGCGAACTCCGTTTCGCCACCAGATGGCTTCGTTTTTTGTAACATTTCGTTTGGGGATTAAAAGATGAAGAAAATTTTTTTTTTTTTATATTTGAAAAGGAAAAATTTTATTTCATTTCACAACAGTAATGAATGCACCATTGAATCATGCAAATGATATATTTGTCCTTGTATCTGTAATTGCAAACAATCATTTGTTGAACAATACGGTGTGACTTCTGATCGTGTGATGGTGTAGTGTGTGGTGTGTGTGTAGTTGTTATGTGTTGCAATTGATTGTGTTGGTGTGATTGATTGGTGTGAGTGATTGGTTGTGTGTGTTGTATCTTTTACCTTGCAAGTCGGCATGAAGCCGCCTTCTCGAATGATATTAGCTCCAAAGGAAGTCATGCGAAAGCAGTTATTGTATTCAAGGATGCGTTGAAGAAAATGGTTGGATCACTTCCATCGAACAATGGTTTCAGTGGCTGTGGTGGTGTAAGTAATGGATCCAGTTTGACTTTTCCACTTGCGCAGCACAATCCAGCCGTTTCTCTTTTGAACTTTAACGCATTGCTATATCGGCATACACTATTCCCGCCATTCCACCCGGGTAGTCTCAGGGCCCCTCTTGGGACCCGTAACGGCCCACCTCATCCAAAAAGGGGACCTTCGAAAGTCCCCTAATAGTGTCCCGTATCTACAATCGCAGCGCTCGGCATACAGTCGTCATTGGTCCAATATCCAAATTGTCATCATCACTGTAGTTTGCAGTGGGATCATATTGGAATGCCAAGCGATTGTATGATGCCAATGATCTTCGTGTGCTCACGCGTTGTCTCAATCGGGAATTTTCTCTTATTATATTTTGTCTTACTTCGCTTAAGTTCTGTGAATACACTTGTTGCTGGCTTGCATGTCTTGTGCGGCGGCCGATGTTTGCTCGCCGTCCTCTAGGCATTTTGGACTATGGACAGACTGGTGAATTTAACCTCAAATGCACGATCCACATAATTTACACAGTTCAACTTACCACCTTAAGGACAAATGCCTGCTGTTGGAATTGACTAAAAATTTGCACAATACGCGTGATTGTTTTGGTGGTTTCTATTTGAACTGTTAGGAAACGAATAACTTTAACCTCAATTTCACCATACCGGTTTTAAGTTAGCGTTTGAAAGAACGTGCGCATAATAAATGTCACATGAAATGAACTGAGCAGAGTACAATGAGTAGCTGTCAAACAATGTATCACGCACCGGCGCCACCTACTTAAAATACTGGCGCCATCTGCTCCACAACCTTGCAAAATCATATTGGTTTGTAGTACATGCTATGTATCAGAGATGGTGCTGTATGTGAAAAATGATTTTCCCTGTTTTCCTGCTTTTCTGTTGAAATTTTTCGTAAATCTTGTTTCATATAAACCTCACGGAGCCCGATACCTTTCCAACGAATGCAAAACCGTGTAAATCGGTTCGTGCGTTCTGGAGTTATAGCGCCAGGAAAGAAAACCCGACTTATTTTTATATTATAGATTGTGATTTATAGCGTTTCATTATATATTTAAATACATAAGAGGCCATCAATTTGTGGCTAGTTTAGGTTTAAATTTCTTTCAATATTTCTTAATTTGACTCAATATTTTATATTTAGATACTAAGTATATATTAGGCAATAAATATTTCATCTTGAGAATGAGATATTTATTGCCTAACATTAACATTTCATAGAATATTTTCATTATGATAGATTTTGCAAAGAATAAATGATTGGTTATGTTTCGGATCTTTATGGTATATATATATTTATATATATGTATATATATATATATATATATATATATATATATACATATATATATATATATATATATATATATATATATATATATATATACATATATATGCATATTTTAATATCCATCTTATACATAACGCATAATTTTTGGGTAATTTTTGAAGTATTTAAAACTTTAAATTGAAAAATAACAAACGTTAAAGTGAAATTTTTCATTAGTTTAATTACTACAGATGGTGCTTAAATGAAAATGGATTCGTATCAGCAATATAAATTTCTTTTTTTTTCTGAAAATTACTAAACTAAATAAGTTATATATGCTTCAAAATATTTAGATTTATTAAAAAAATTGTTTAATTTTTTAAAAATTTTGTTTAATTGTTTATGTTTCATGTTCGTCATTATGGCACTTACATAATTTCTAATTTTATGGTCTAATGTATCAAATTCTATAGGATGAAGGAGATATGTTAAAGTAGAACTTTCAGGCTGAGGTTTACATACTCTCGCTAGATGGTTGCCTCCCGAACTTCTTCCTTCAGCCAGGTGGTGACGGCTCTTTTTGTTGCTTTGTGGGCTGCTCGAGTTGTTTCACTAGTCTTGATGTACACGTGACTTGGTGTAAGTTAAAACTTCATGAAGGTTTTGTTGAACCAAATGCTTTGTACTGTCTTCAAATATTGAATATATTTGGCATGAATTTTGTAGAAATTCATTATTCACGACTAAATGAAATTACTTAAAACTACATGTTGTAGTAAGTCAGATACCCTTGCTCTTGTGTAAACATATTAATGAGAATAATATCCATTTAATTTTATTACATACACCGAAACATTTGCATTGTATAACCTCATAGAATAACATCAATTTAATTTATTATCCTCACTAAAATACTTGCATATAGTATGACTTTCGAAAATATGATACTACACCGCTCCCCTACCATAAATTCTCTAACGTAAACAGTGGGAAAACTCGCGCAAACCCCGCTTTCGCTATTGTTTTGTAGAATATTTAAATGCTGTTGGAAGTTTCTAACAGTCAGTCTCTTCTAATTACACAAATGAAGATGTTGTCATACAACGAAAGCTAGGTCATGGTAAATAATTTAGTTGTGAATAATGAATTTCTACAAAATTAACACCAAATATTTTCAACATATAAATAACCTAATGTCATACGGTTTCTGCGTAAATATGGTCCGTCCTTTAATTATTGGTCAAAGTCTTTTGATATATAATACTTGCAGAGCAAGTTGAACCCCTATGAGAGTCTTAAACTTCCTCAATTAACTTTAAACGACCATCTCGACTGTTGCTCGTTACATTGTCTTACTGTGGGGATTGTATTTAAATGGAGTTAAATTTTATTACGGATTGGTTTTATGGATGTCAACACTATCAAATACAAAGTAATATAGGCGATTGTGTTCTTAAAAAAATATCTCCATTTAATTTACACAAAAAATAAAATGAATTTTAAACTGCGTTGAACTTGTAAACATATTGGCTCGTAAAATAAAGTTTGTTTTTGTTAAAAAATACTACATAACATTGCCCTTCAGAAAATATGAATGACCCACGTGCTCTTCAGAAAACAATACGTACGAGTATTTTTTGTAGTCTTTATTTTTATGGCCACAAAACGCAAGGAGCCTTATAATTTCATTAAATTCATCCCTTCATCAGTTGCAAAGTTTTAGACCAGTATATAAGTAGGTGCACGGTTAAAATTATTTTTTTCTTTCCATACCTGCAAAGCTCGAGAAAACATTTCCTTTGTCCAGGAGTTCTAGTCAGATAACAATCCACTTCTTAAAATATTATTTACTTATTAGGTTTAAATATTTAATTACAGCAAGAGTACTTTGAAATCAACGAATTATTTTATGCCTGACATAAACCAAAATTTTTTTTGGAAAACTCACATAAAGGCCATTACAATGACCTTCTATTTCTCCGAATTTAAAAGGTAAATAACCTATTACTTCATGTAATAAATGAAGTATGGCCAAGTCGCATTATATTCTTTTCACTAAATGCACCATATATTTATTATTTCGTGAATGTTTCACTGTTCAGTTATTACTTGTCCCTTTATTATCAGATGTTGATAATATTAAAATAATAAATTAATATATATAACAAATAAAAAAGCAAACTATCATATGCTTATATATTGTAAAGTTGAAATAAATGCGACGTGCTTTTGTGACACTGCTATTATGTTATTGTTTTAATTGATTGTTGTACTTATAAAATATTAATTTCGTTGGGCCCATAAAATTATGATGCCATATCTCACCTAACGAGCGAAAATATCAACTCATCCAATGATTTATACCGTAAAATGAATATAAAGACAGAAATATTTTTTTTTTTTAATTTAAAGTTTTTATGACCTATTCGTGTTTTAAAATTTATTCTGATCAAAATCTTAAATTCGATTTTGGACGAATGCAATACTTTCTCATATTGTTCGAAATAAAAAAAAATATCGTAAAATATTCCATAAAATTTGAAATTCAGAACTTATTATTATATACATTACTCAATTTTTAACTTAATGTTGGATTATAAAAGGAAATAACAATTATTTATTTGCGAAAAAAGCCAGAAAAGAAATGTAGATGGCTAAGGGAATACTTGTTAGTTAATTCATAAAATTTAATGAGAATTCGGTCTTGCAGTTTAAAATGCCACGCTTATCATATCGTGGGGTGTTAACATTCGTGCGTTGTGTTAGGCCGTCCTTCCGACTTTCTGAACTGTGAACACTAGTTTCAATCTGCCATTTAATAACGAATCATAGATAAGATTATATAAAATATTTTAAGACATAATCAAAAGGACGATATGCAGTACGTAAACATATATTTGGATATTAAAAATTTATTTTTAGCTTCTAAAGTCCTACTTTCTTCGTTCTCTGAATAACTAATACGTCATTTTTCTATTTTATAAACAAACATGACGATGCAAAATGAATGTTCCTCTAAGGCGCCTTTCTCATAAGTGAAAACAAAGTACCGTAAAGACGAAAAATTATTTTTAGATAGACACTTCATGCGAAATAATATATTTTCATTGCCTTTCTTCACGCCAATATAATATTTTATATTATTAGTTTTATAGTAATGAAGAATATGAATTCAGCATTTAAATAATAACAACATTACTTCTCACACCATCTGATCTAATCCTGTGGGTAACAAACCACTGATTATATTTTTACATTAATTTGGGAAAATTAGTAAATCCAATCCGTTTAACATTAACCGATAATTTCAAAGGATAGATATCGGTCTATTTTATAACAATCATCAATATGTGATTGGAAGATGATACAAATAGTCAATTGATACAGATAATGAAATCTTTGATTATTCAAGTCAATTCCGTTCAATTGTTGCCCCGCATACATCGAAGTATTCTTTTCGCAAACGTAAATTAATCGCGATCTATTGCCTCTCCCTTAAATATTAGTGACACAGCGTCATTATTGTAATTAATTAAAAAAATAAATGACAGAGAGTTTCATTAAACTAAATTATTTAAGGTCGACTTATTCATCAACCTTTCAGATTACCTTTAAAACTAAATAACGTCGATGTTTTTCAAATATTTATCCTTATTTAATTTTAACTATGTCTTGTTTTAGCTCCTAATATTCAATTATTAACCAAATGGCCTATATTGTGATAATGTATGAAATATTTCAGTGACTGATTATGAGTGACACATACAAAATCATTAATTTTGCACCTAAATCGGCCTTTGGCATATTTTATTCTAGATGAAATTATCATTGCGTGATAAACTCATGATGGAGGCGTGTGCATTGTTATGGATATCTGGAGCGAAAATGAAAGTAAAAGATCCTTGGTGTCCCTTCTCAGGCTGGAAACTGGAATTGGAAAAGATGACATCATCCACACATTAATAACCAACATTCTGTTTTTGCTTCAGTAGAGCAAAAAACATTGAAAAATATTTAAAGCAATGTAAATTATGCAAACGTTAAACATTTTTAAGACAATGATTATTCGTTTATGGAAGTAATTACGTAGCGTCTAATAGAAATATTTTTTTCTAATGGAAAATAAAAAGGCTTCAAGTACATATTAGTGAATGTTAAAAAAGTGAGTGCGTAAACTCGGAAAAATTTCATTTTCCTGCAATAAGTTGGTTTTCATTTAAATGAAAATGAATGAATTTAAAAAAAAAATAGTTCACTTGCAGAATAAAAAAAATGATGAGATGTTTACACACTAAACCTGTATACTAACACGATCGCATGTAACAATAAAGGTATGGAACAACAAAGAGTATTAATAAGATTTAAAAATATCAAATCAAAGAATGTCGTATATTTCGACAAAATATGTTTTTCAGTAAAAATATTTGGTTTTGATCGGAAAAAAGCCTAAAATGAAGTAATAAAATGAAATTTGTTATTATTTTCTTTTTATTTGACAGAAAGAAAGAAATAATTGTCAAAAAATATCGTATAATTATAATTAATTTTCATTATTAAAGGATAGTTATAAAAATATCTCCAGGGCTTTTCGCGATCTTTTTTTTCCCATTTGTACAATTGAAATATTTTGTAACTAAACCGCAAGTAACAATGTTTATCAAATTATGAAAAGGTGGTGTTATTTTTCTTTGAATGTTGTTATGATGATGTCAGTTTCTCATTATTTAAATTTTTTTGGAATGTGGCAAAGAAAATCATATGAAATTTAATTAAATTTTATGATACTATAATCAAAAAGTAACAAGTTAAAACTTTTATTTTAAATTAAAACGTCATCGATTTTGACATTTTCGTCTGCGATATACTCAAATTGTAACATTTTCGTTGCCTTGTACTCCGAAAAAGAATAATGACATACTAGCGTGACCCGTGCGAAGTCTTCGCATTATTTATTCCATTATGAAGCTCAGATGACAGATCAAACAAATATTTTACTAAAATTGACATATAGAGGCGCAAGTATCAAAAGCATTGAGCTAAAGCGCCACTTTATTTATACGTGAGTGGATTTGAAATTAAACAAAAATTTTACCGACCGTCAATCATATTGACGTTGAGCCGTTAGATGGCAGCATTGCTGTTTTGTGTATATAATTTTAATAATTAATTAATTTGCAAAAACAATAGCAATAATAAATTTTTTAGTTGTGGATGCCGGTAGAGCAAGCAATTATCTATAAAATGATATATAATTTATGTGGATTAGTTGTGAGGTTTTTTCTAAAAAGGGAGAGTAACATCTTAACCTTAGCGTATTAATATATATGATAAAACAAGCCGTACTTCTAAAAGAAGTATTGGGAATAATTAAATTCCTCGTTAGGATTTTGACGCCTTATAGATTGACAACTGAAATGATACTATAAAAATTTGTTTTAAAGTTACTCAATCTGCTATGTAATGTAATATTTTTGCATGGAACATATTTTTCAAAATAAGACCTGTACATCACGAATTCCTTACAAAATATCTCACTTCTTGACCGCGGTTGCAAACAACCATTTTTATGTCAAATCTTAATTTTTTGAAAATAATTTGAGTAAAAATATATGTTTCCAGTAAATATTTTCAGAATCCTCAAAATTTTCGATCACACGATTTATTTGTCCAAACAGCCGACTAGTTCGTACTTCGTTGTATGTATACATAAGAGTGGCGTATTTTACAGCAAAGTCTCTCTTTAGAATATACAGTCCTAAATATAACATTCCGTTCTGAGATATAATCACAAGGAAAATTATCTTGAGTTTCATAAGAACCAAATCCCTAAACTCTTTCTTTCTTTTATCAAGCATGAGTCTGATCCACGCACAAACTATTCCGCACCTGATTGCTTTTATCTTTTCAATCTACCTAGGCATTTACTTGTTATTTATTGTGTATAATAAATTTAACATAGAAAAATAATTTCCATATTTCTCAATCTACGCACGTATGGACGTTCGCACCCACGCACATACGTACGACCTAGTCCATCGACCCGTCCGCCTCCCAATCTCTCTCGTTGGATTGAAATAATGGTAAGGTACGTTGTAAGAGCATTATTTATTTGAAATATTTTGTGCCTTTTACTTAAGTAAATAAAATCAAATTTTTATTTTGAATAAACAAGAAGATGTGAATAGTACAAAGTGCTCTCGTTAACAGAATTTCTATATTCGCAAATGGGTAATGTTAGTTGTGAGAACAGCCCATAGTCATGAATTAGCGTAAACAATTTTAATAATTTACAGTGCACGTTTTCTCAAAAATATCAATGGAATTGAAGGTCTAAATAACGAAGTAAATATGTTTTATGAGGAGTTGCATAAATCGGACTTAAATAATTTAGTTTAATGAAACCCTCGGTTGTTAATTTTTTTTATTAATTACAATAATGACGCTGTATCATTAATATTTAAGGGAGAAGCATTTGATTGCGATTGCGAAATGAATACTTCGATGTAAGCGCGGGCAACAATTGAACGGAATTGACTTGCTTTCATTATCTGTATCAATTGACTATTTGCATCATCTTAGAATCATATACTGATGATTGTCATAAAACAGGTCGATATTTATCCTTTGAATTTATCGGTTAATGTAAAACGAATTGGATTTACTCATTTTCCAAAAGTAATGTAAAAATATAATCAGTGGTTTGTTACCCACAGGATCAGATCAGTTGGTGTAAGAAGTAATGGTGTTATTATTTAAATGCTGAATTCATATTCTTTTTCGTCACTACTATGAAACTAATAACATAAAATATTATATTGGCGTGAAGAAAGGCAATGAAAATTTATTATTCCGCATGAAGTGTCTGTCTAAAAATAATTTTTCGTCTAACTTTACGGTGCTTTGTTTTCACTTATGAGAAAGGCGCCTTAGAGGAACATTCATTTTGCATCGTCATGTTTGTTAAAAATAGAAAAACGAAGAAAGTAGGAATTTACAAATGATAAATGTGTAAGTTTACAATATCCAAATAAGTGTTTAAGTATTATATATTGTCCTTTTTGTTATATCTTTAAAATATGTTACATAATCTTAACTATGATTGGCGATTAAACGGCAGATTGAAACTTAGTATTCACAGTTCAGAAAGTCGGAAGAGCGGCCTAAGACAACGCACGAATATTATCACCTCACGATGTGATAAGGGCTGCATTTTAAATTTAAAGTTCGAATTTTTATTAAATTTTAAGAATTAAATAACAAGTATTCCCTTAGCGATCTTTATTTCTTTTCTTGCTTTTTTTTTTTAATATAAATTCTTTTCATTTCCTTTTACAATCCAACATTAATTTAAAAACTGAGTAATATTTCAATATCAGTTCTGAATTTCGGATTTTATGGAATGTTTTACGATATTTTTTTTTAATTTCGAACAATATGAGAAAGTATTACATTCGTCCAAAATCGAATTTGAGATTTTGGTCAGAATCAACTTTAAAACACGAATATATCATAAAAACTTAAAATTAAAAAAAAAAAATATTTCGGTCTTTAAAATCATATTAGGGTCTAAATCATTGGATGAGTTGTCTAAATCATTTTCTCTCATTAGGTGAGATGTGGCATCGCAATTTTATGAGCCCAACGAAACAAAAATCAATTAAAATCATAATATAATAGCAATGTCACAAAAGCACGTCGCATTTATTTTAACTTTACAATATATAAGCATATGATAGTTTGTTTTTTTATTGGTTATTTATATTAATTCAATATTTTAATATAATCAATGTCTGATAATAAAGGGACAAGTAGTAACTGAACATTGAAACGTACACGAAATAATAAATATATGGCGCATTTAGTGAAAAGAATACGATGCGACTTGGCCATATCCTATTTATTATATAAAGAGATAGGTTATGTAGCTTTTAAATTCGGAAAAATAGAAGGTTGTAATGTATTTTATGTGAGTTTCCCAAAAAAGTTTTTTGGTTTCTTTCAAGCATAAAATAATTTGTTGATTTTAAAGTACTCTTGCTGTTATTAAATTTTTAAACCTGATAATTAAATAATATCTTAAGATATGAATTTTATCCAACTAGAACGCCTGGGCGAAGAAAATGTTTTCCCGCGCTTTGCATGTATGGAAAGAAAAATTAATTTTAACGGTGCACCTACCTGCAAAATGTCATGCACATCGGACTAAAACTTTGCAACTGATGAAAGGACGAATTTAATCAAATTATAAGGCTTCCTTGCGTCATTTTGTGGCCTTAAAAAGAGAGACTGCAAGGAATTCTTGTACATGTTGTTTTCTGAAGGGCATGTGGGTCATTAAAATCTTATGTAATTATTATTTAACAAAAATGAAACTTTGTTTTACGAGCCATAAATCTGTTTACAAGTTCAGTACAGTCTAAAAGTCATTTTATTTCTTGTGTAAATCGAATAGAGATATTTTTTTAAAAACGTAATCCATTTTACTCCAGATTTGATAAGGTTAACATTCATAAAACCAATCCCCAGTAAGACAATGTAACGATCAACAGACGAGATGGTCGTTTACAGTTATTTGAGGAAGTTTAAGGCTCCCACAGGGGTCCCGACTTGCTCCTGCGAGTATTAGAGATCAAAAGACTTTGAACAATAATTAAAGAACGGATCATGTTTACGTAGAGATCGTATGACATTCGTTTATTTATATTTTGAATATATTTTGCGTTAATTTGGTAGAAATTCATCATTCAACTATGTGAAACTAAGTGATATAGTATTATTTCTACTTTATTTAAATTCTTGACTAATGACCTAGCTTTCGTTGTATGACAACATCTTCATTTGTGTAATTAGAAGAGACTGACTGTTAGAAACTTCCAACAGTATTTGAATATTCTAAAAAACAATGGCGGAAGCGGGTGTTTACGTGAGTTTTCCCACTGTTTACGTTAGAAAATTTATGGTAGGGGAGCGGTGTAGTTTTTATCATATTTTTGAAAGTCATACTATATACAAGTATTTTAGTGAAGGTCATAAATTAAATTGATTTTATTCCATGATGTTATATAATGCAAATATTTCGGTGTATGTAATAAAATTAAATGTATATTATTCTCAGTAATACGTTTACATAAGAGCAAGAGTATCTGATGTATCACATCATGTAGTTTCACTTAGTTGTGAATAATGAATTTCTACAAAATTAACGCCAAATATAGTCAATATTTGAAAATAGCCGATTTGGTTATATTGGCGATATTATACCATCGAATCCGATTTAAATTTCGGAAGACAGTATAAAGCATTTGGTTCAACAAAACGTGCATTACGTTTAAACTTGCACCAAGTCACGTGAACATCAAGACTAGTGAAATATCCCGAGCAGCCCACAAAGCAACAGAAAGAGCCGCCACTACCTGGCTGAAGGAAGAAGTTCGGGAAGCAGTCATCAAGCGAGATTACGTAAACCTCAGCCTAAAGGTAATACATTCTACTTTAATATATCTCCTTCACCCTATAGAATTTGACACATTAGACCATAAAATTAGAAAGGATGTGTCATAATGAAAAACATGACACATAAACCATTAAACAAAATTTTAAAAAAATAAAAGCCAAAATTCAGGACACAAAAAGTTGTACCCAAACAAACATTTTATCCTAGAACGATAAACATCTCAAAATCAACATTTAATAGTAAAAAAATAGGACTTTTAAATAAAGGATTTAAATATAATATTCCTACCGCACCCTCACGAAAAACATAGAACCACTACTAGTAGATACCGCGATTGCATCCAATAAGCAGGACGCACTTACTAAATATAAAGCTGTTGATATAATATTTAAAGAATGCCTTAAAGTCAAAACACACATTAATGAAGAAAATTTGACACAACGTAATTTACGAAATAAAATTAATAAAGATAAACTTATCCCAGCTAAAGCAGATAAAGGCAATACTGTAGTTATCCTCGACCAAAGTGAATATAAAAATACCACACATTTGCAGACAACGTAGAATAAATAATCAAAACTTATAATATCACATTTTCTAATGAATTTGCTAAATGTAAAATTACAGAAATGAACCCTAGACCCCCGATACTCTATGGACAACCTAAAATTTATAAACAAAACATATCCGCAGTATCATACATGAACGACCCCCCAATAAAATTAGCCGTTCACCTTAATAAGATATTTCGAAAGAAAACCGGATTTGTACCTAAATATATTATTAAAAGCTCCGTGGATCACTGTAATATAATATAAAATGTACAATTATAAAATAGTATCATTCTACGTGGTGGCTAATATACCACCAAAAGTTTACCTGAATATTACTTCAGATATCTTAAAAAAGAAACGGTTAAACCCTGGTTAAGTACCTTAGAAAAGAAACGGTTAAACCCTGGTTAAGTATTGGAAATTATAGACGTGTTTAAATTATGTATGGACCAAAATTATTTCTTATTTGATAACAATTTTTTTCAACGAGTCAATGGCCTTGCTATGTGCTCCCTACTCAGTCCTCTGTTAGACGAGTTATTCATGAACAATTTAGGAACCAGCCTCTAAAACTGTAAATTAACGATCAATATGGTATACTATTATAAATATGTAGACGAAATCCTTATCTGCTGGAAAGTTACACAGCGACAATTAGACCAGTTAGTTAACTTTCCCAACTCCTTCACAATAATATAAAATTCACTTTAGAAGTAGAATCCGATAACAAAAACACGTTTTAGATATGATATTAGAACACGAAAGCCATAAACATAAATTTAATATATTTTGAAAATATACATTTGCCGACTTCATAATTAATATTAATTTACAAGACTCTTGGTTCCATAAGTTAGCAGCCTTCCATTCGCTAATTCGCAGACTTTTAATCATCCCAATACAAAAACTTAATTGATTAAAGACATGAAAACTACTAAACAATAATTAAAACCCATAAATGAATAATAACAAAACCGTAACAGAATTAATTACAAAAAAATCCTAGTCGGAGAACTATACTCGATCCACGACTATACACGAACTCGATCGTACCAAATAATAATAAAACTTACTATAAATCAATCCCATATATAGGTAGTGTTTCAATTAAACTAGGAATACTCTTAACTAATAATAAAAATATAAATAATACCTCATCTGCCTATAGTACTTTAAATAAGTTGGGGAAAACCCTTATTAAATAAAGAAAAAATAGATAAATATAAAAAGAATGGTATCTATAAAATTAAATGTAACGACTATAATATATATAGGTCAAACAGGAAGAGATTTTACTAACAGATACAAAAAATATATTTCTAGCTGGCGAAACAACAAACCAGACACATCTCAATTTGCAAAACATCTCATTGGAAATAAACATCACCCTCATACCGACAATGCTCCCCATATATTTCAAATAAATACAAAAGGCAATAAACTCAATATCCCAGAAACATTAAAAATAAACATATAATAGAGATATCAACGTTAATATATTAAATGAACCACTCAATACAATATCTTCACCCATACTTAATATTTTCGAGACGTAATATAATTAGACAACATTAGATTAGATAGACATCTAAGGAGACAAATCACAAAAGAAAACAAAAAATGGGAGATTTGTATAATTAGTTGCATAACCTTGTTCCAACCATCAGATACCTTTGCTATTGTATAAATATCTTATTGAGAATAATATCTATTTAATTTTATTACATACATCGGAACATTTTCAATATATAACAACAAAGAATGACGTCCATTTAATTTATTACCCTCACTAAAATACTTGTATATTGCATAACTTTCGAAAATATAATAAAATTACACCGCTCCCCTACCATAAACTCACAACGTACACAGTGAGAAAATCCGCATAAACTCCGCTTCCGCTATTGTTTTGTATAATATTTAAATGCTGTGTAAGTTTCTAAGTGTCAGTATTTGCTAATTGCTCACCTGAAGATGTTGTCATATAACGAAACCTATGTCGTGGTAAAGAATTTAAATAAAGTAGAAATAATAATACATCACGTAGTTTTATTTATATGGTTGCTTTGGATCATGCAACCTTGGAAAATATTTGAAATTAAAAGCTTTCCATTTTTATAGTAAACTCTGATATGAATTTATTTTCTCGCTATTTAATATTTTTCCTTTTGCAATATTAAGTTCCAAATATTTGCTTTATCTTTCTTTAAATCGGAAAAACAAATTTGGATTAACTGGCCAAACAACGGAATGCTATTTCAATCTTGAGAAAACTATTACGTTATTGAGGTATAAAGTCTTAAAATTAAAGGTGTTTTGAAAAAAAAAACTCGAGACAAACTTATTTATTCGAATAAACGACATGCTTGTTGTTTTTTTTTGTAGGTGGTTTATATTGTTTTTGGATAAAATTAGTATAGAAATTTTGAACATAATAAAATTTTTTCTCTATACTTAAATGTCACTGGTCGGTTTGTATTTAAAGCAAAAGAGAAGTCATATATTTATTGTAAAAAGATGGCCCCCCCCCGAATTGCGATCGTTGTTTTTACTACGTTTGATTGCGTGATTGTTTTAGTGAGACACTGTTCTCTATATTTGGTTTATTAAATAAATTTATTTTTGTTTCCTAATCGTTGTTTTTTTTAAGAATCCGATACCGGATAAAATTGTGCAATAATATGTAGAAAACCTGATTTATGTGAGAAATTCAATTACGCATAACAATCACGAGCATTTTTATATGTGTTAAATGGTGTTCATGTTAAACCTTAAGTAATCCGAATATTTCTATAACCCCACCTATAGAAATACTCGAAAAATAGAATAGATACATATATTGGAAAATGAAACGATACTTATAATGGAAAATTTTATTTTGATGAAAGTTTTGTTTGGTTAGTTTTCCGCAAGACCATTCGTTATTAAGTGTAATGTTTGAAGATGCGACATTTGCGATGAAACATTCATGTGATTTGCCCTGCCATAATGAGTTGCAAATGTGTTATTACTTTATATTTTGTTGTTTAAATATTTTTATCAATTATTATGATTAATTTATTAAAATTAGATTTCAATTTATAATATTAGATTAAAATATCATGCCCATTATTTGTATTTTTGCTGCGATCCAGTACAATAAATACATGTGCAATGATATGTTTTAAATCTACTTATCTACTTTTCAAATTCATATTTCAGGGCCTTAAATAATAGAAGCAATTAAATTTTTAGATTTCAGTGTCAACTTATGTGGAACAAATTATTCAGTAACAAATTATTCAGTAAGTAAAGTTAACAAGTTTTACTGAATATTTTAATACAAAATGATTTATCGCAATTGTCAATACTTGTTTTAAACTGGCATAATGATCTATCTGTTATTAAAATAATGCAAATCATGCAATTTTTCATAATATCAATCTATGACCAATTAACAGAAAGAGATTGAATTCACAAGCACAAACTGGCCACAACCAATCTATTTCAATCTGGCTCAAGCGTTTGCCATACAAATAACAGTAACTCAATGTACATTGATTCAAAAACCAAAGGAGAGACAATTTCATTAAATTGCGTACTAAATTATTTAAGGCTGATTAATTCATCAATTTGTAATAAAACACACCTGATACTTTAAGCCGACAACGCTATTGAAGCGGCTCGATCGAACAAGCTCGCGCTATAAATTGTTTAGTTAGTCTAAACGATTGGCCGCCGGATGAGCCGCCCGCCCATCTAGCGGCACCCGCCGCCACCTATGCTGAAATAGTACGAGTACTGTAATCTGTTTTCCGCAAAGTAACATTTTAACATGTAAATTTCGATCATTGTACTGTTATGTTTTTTATCTTCCGCGCGATTATCCCCTTCCAGTACTCTCGTTAACGTGGCAATGTACACAAAATTCTGCGATTGGCAAGTTTAATTATTAATATTGACTAGGCATTAGAATGAATGTAAAATAAATTTATAAACGAAAATAAACTATATGCAATAAATAAATCTAGATCTCTTAATAATTGTGGAGTATGTTATAATACTTTGCTGGCGTAGTACCTGAAAAATAAATATAACCAAATTTTAAAGTATATATATGTACTAAAAGGAAACATTTGATAGACCTATTTCTATGTCTGTATATATTGAATTTGAGAGGCATTTGTAATTTTTTCTTCGTTGTACGTTCTTTTTATTACTTTAGCTTCTGAGAAACGTAGTATCGTAAATTTAAAAGCTAAGAGTTATAATACAAACGATGAAATAAAATACATTTGTTCGTTATTTACTGACAAAACACGAAGCACTTAAAAGGTTTTATAGAAATTGTTTGGAATAATTTATAGAAATTGTTTGGATAACAAAAGAAATATTTTATTCAATATTATGATTATGTCTGATCACATAGTGGCAATAGTAAAAGTCCATGTGGGTTTCAATGAAAATCATCTAGAGGAATATCAATTTACTGCTTTTATTAAACTGTAATAGAGGTGTGTCTGAACATTGAAAGTATTTTTTTTAATTACTCAATATGCCATTTAGGTTTCTCTGAAATAAAAACGCATGTTTTTTTACAATTATTATCTGTCTCTCGTCTATTTATACTACTGGATCGATTTGAATGGAATTTTGCTTGAATAATCCTTGAAGTTCAAGTTAACTCAATTTCTCTTCCAAACATATATTTATTTAAGAATATTTTGTATACCTATAGTTTGATTATGTGGTTTTTTTCATGAACCACACAAAACTACTAGATCGATTTAAATGAAATTTTAACTTGAATAATATTAACATACCAATTCAAACCTAAGGTACACTTTCTGGCATATGTTTTCGTAGAGACTTGAACTTCAAGTATTAGAAGCCAGACAGTAAGATAAAGAGTCCTTGCTAAAAAGTGATTAAATTCGATTCAAGTACGAGATGTAATATAGAATATTCTTATCGCGGTCAAAATATATGAACGTTAATCAATTTGGCACACAAATTATTTTGGGTAGCATTCTGACATCCATCCGTCGTTCCATCATTCTATCCGTCGCGTCAGATTTTTTTTTAATAAAATGTCCATAACGTTAGATGAAGAGAGGTTAAGTAAACTGTGATTAGATCGAGTTAGTTTGGTCGAGATCGAGTTTTTTTTTATTGGAGTTTACTCCTTATTAACTATGGATTTAAACTATAACTTGCCTATTCCCTAATAAAGTTGTACTAACTAAAGTTACTGAAATTCTCGATTCTAATATATAGAGAATTTATTTGAATAAACCCTATCATTTTCTAAGTCTTAAATATTCTAAAAGAAAGAGCCTATCAACTATCCTCGACTTATAACTTTTACTTACCATATGGTGCCAAAAGCACTTTATGCATTATGAGCAAGCTTGGTAGGGAAAATTTTAAAAAGTACTTTCTCAAAAATCATTCACCTCCATGGAAATGAAATGGTATAGTTTGTGTGGTGGAATAATCCTTAACTCTCCCCCTTCTACACTCCCAAGAACAGGGAACATGTTTTAAAATGCTACCCAAAATGATTTGTGTTAACGTTATAAATTTTGACGGCGATAAGAATATTCTATGTTAACTTCAATTTTAAGCCAAATCGCTATAACATTTCGACATGAATCGAAATTAATAACTTTCCAGCCAGCACTCTTTTGTCCGGCTGCTAATACTTGCAGGTCAAGTCTCTAAGAAAACATCTGCTAGAAAGTGTATCTTAGGTTTAAATTGGCGTGTTAATATTATTCAAGTTAAAATTTAATTTAAATCAATCTAGTAGCTTTGTGTGGTTCATGAAAAAAAAAACATTATCAAAATATAGGGAGACAAAATGTTCTTAAATATATATTTGAAAGAGACCAAAGGAGGCTAATTTTAATTTGAACCTCAATGATTATTCTAGCAAAATTCCATTCAAATCGATCCAGTAGTACAAAAAGACGTAGAGACGGATAGTAAATGTAAAAAGACATGCGTTTTTGTTTCAGAAAAATATAAATGGTATATTAAGTAATTAAAAAAAATACTTTCAATGTTATGACACACCTCTGTTACAGTTTAATAATAGCATTAAATTGATATTCCTCTAGATGATTTTCATTGAAACCCGCATGGACTTTTAATATTGCCGCTATGTAATCAGATGTTGTCATAATATATGAAAAAATCTTACTTTTTTATCAATTTCCATACAATTTCTATAAAACCTTATAACTGCTTCGTGTTTTGTCGGTAAAGTAAATTTTATTTCATCGTTTGTATTATAACTTTTAGCTTTTAAATTTACGACACTACGTTTCTCAGAAGCTAAAGTAATAAAAAGAACGTAAAACGAAGGAAAACATTTAAAAGCCTCTTAAATTCAATATATGCAGACATACAACTAAGTATATTATAAGTATATTAAATGTTTCCTTTTAGCACATATATTGGGTTTAAAATTTGATTGAAATTATTTTTCAGGTGCTACGCCAGCGAACAGAGTATTATAACATAATCCGCAGTTATTAAGAGACCTACATTTATTTATTAAAAGTAGTTTATTTTCATTGTTTCTGAAATAATTTGAAAAGAATATTATACCGTATAAATTAATTTTACATTCATACTAATGCCTCATCAACACTAATAATTAAATTTGACAATTGCAGAATTTTGATCATATTGCCAGGTTTACGAGAGTACTGAGAGGCATAATCGCGCGGAAGAGAAAAAGAAATAAGAGTGCAATGATCGAAATTCACATGCTAAAATTTTACTTTACGGAAAACAGATTACAGTACTCGTATTATTTCAGCATAGGCGGCGGCGGGTGCTGCTAGATGGGCGGGCGGCTCATCCGGCGGCCAATCGTTTAGACTAACTAAACAATTTATAGCGCGAGCTTGCTCGATCGAGCCGCTTCAATAGCGTTGTCGGCTTAAAGTGTCAGGTGTGTTTTATTACAAATTGATGAATTAATCAGCCTTAAATAATTTAGTACGCAATTTAATGAAATTGTCTCTCCTTTTGTTTTTGAATTAATATCACATTGAGTTACTGTTATTTGTGTGGCAAACGCTTTAGCCAGATTGAAATAGATTGGTTGTGGCCAGTTTGCGCTTGAGAATTTAATCTCTTTCTGTTAATTGGTCATAGATTGATGTTATGGAAAATAGAATGATTTGTATTATTTGAATAACAGATCATTATACCAGTTTAAAATAAGTATTGACAATTGGGATAAATAATTTTATATTAAAATGTTAAGTAAAAGTTCTTATTCAACATATACTGAATAATTTGTTCCACATAAGTTGACAATGGACTCTGTTGAAAACTAATTGATTCTAATATTTAAGGACTTGAAATATGAGTTTGGATAATTTATTAAAACATATCATTACACATTTATTTATTAACTCTGTTACTGCATCGCAGCGAAAATGTAAATAATAGTGCGTGACATTTTAATCTAATATTATAAATAAGTAAATCATAATAATTGCGAATATTATATATGAAAAAAATTTCATTTGTCCAAGGATTATAAATATGTGAAAAAATTTTCATTTATCCAGGGATTTACCGATAGTTCTAACGGACAAAAAGTACATCTTTTAAGAATAACAATCTTCATACCCAATTTAGCTTTGTTACTCCTATAATAAATCACTGCAATACAATCATTTAATCTTTTATAAATATTTCAATTTAATATCGGACACTCCTTCATTGAAAATCTCTGAGCAATTCAACTCTTGTAGACTTGTATTACTCATTTCTTAAAGACTTAAACGAAACGAGTTTATTACAAAATAAATTTCGGTTTTTACTTTCACATCTGTTTTTGTGACTACTAGTTTTCTACGACATTAAACATCTGTTGGGCAAACTTACAGGTTATACTTCTCTTGGGTAGACCTTAACCTCATCTGATGCATATCATCATATGTGATTTACATTTTTTACGTAATCCATTTAACAATTTACTTTTCAGTTATTATTTCCAAAAGTTAAATTTTACACGATTTGTAATATAAATTTAAAATTTTGCAAAATTCAGTTACATTGAATTATTATATTTTTTATATTTCCCTATTCACAGAGTTGATATTTTGCCAATATTTGCAGTAAATAATTATGATAAATATAAACAAAATACTCATATTTTGAGCTCTGGTCTCAAGAAAGGAAGAGGAACTACCCAACTACCTGCGTTGGCGTTTAGCCGTGAGAAAACTACAGATTTCATCGCATCGGACGAGCCTGCAGGTGAAATATTTTCAATTAAACAATCTTAAACAGAATTTTCTCAAAACTTCCGACTCCATTTTCAGCATTAATAAAGAGAATTTTCTGCAAAGTTCTTGCCCCGTCATTTGAATTAGGCTCTATATTAATAATTCGTTTCTTGAAATATGAAGCATGCAAATGGTGCTCAATTATTCTAAATATATCGAAGTTATCGATAGTGTATTGTGAAAATTATGAGGAGGGTTCGGTCACCAGTGGTTGTAAGTAGTCCCATTATCGGATCGGATGAAGGTTAGGAAGCCCGGGTTAGGAAGCGCTTCGCTGATGTAATTTATTTTTAAGGGATGATCAGGATCACTGTTTCAATTTTCCTACGTAAAGATTGAAATTTGTGATTTGAAAAACGATACATAATATTTATATATATCTAAGTGTGTGGTAGTTTGCGATTGAGTCGATTTTGCTTTCCTTTTGTGGGTACTGTTTGTTCAACTATTTTATGAACGTAGTTTAATGAATTTTATAGTAAATTAGGGTTTTTAATGATTTTATCTCATTAACTTTAAATTAGTCGACGCTTAGTATACAACTTGCGTGGTTTGTTGGTGTTATTATTGACGTCTCTATTGTTCTGATAACGTGTTATATTACTTATAACCCGATATATTATAGACAACCAACAAATTTAGGAATTTCCACTTCAAGTTCCGCTTCAAGGGTTTATAGATTAAAAGATTGTTAACCTTCAAAATAGTATAACCTTCAAAATAATTTGCTCTTTTAACAAATACATTAATTAAAAAAACGTAGAATTTTGTTTATCTTCTAATTCGTTACGAACACATAACCGTATATTGTATGAATATTATCGGTAAATTAGATTAACACCAGATTTATGCCCAACATTAAAATTATAAATAATCTTATCTACGTTAATGTTAATTAAATAATCTCGGTTGAATATTCTGCAGTAAATTCGAAGGAAGAATGGTTCCACAGTCAATTAGCTTTAAGTTAATATTTCTGTATCAAAATGTAAAGAATGTGTCCAGGTAAATGAAATGTATTAGATATATCGACAACGCAATATATAAATTATGAGAAAGGTTTAACATCTGGCTGACTGTGAGCGGCGCATCGTTGGACCGGTTAAAGGTCAACACGTGCACTCCCCGCCAATGTAATTTTTAACAGGAAATCAGGCGACTGATTCAATTTTCCCGCACGAATATTGGAATTTATTACTGAAAATAGTAATGTAGAATTTATATATATATATATATATATATATATATATATATATATATATAAACGTTGATAATAGACGATGGTTCTATTAATAAAAATAAATAAACGAAACTTTTCGATTTACTTTTATTATTACAGCGATAACTGAGTTAATCTCATTTACATAATTATTTAATTGGCACGAAAGTGTGCTTTTAGGTCTATAATATACCTACATTTAATAGTAAGTAGTCTGGTGATTTTTCCTACTTAACTTAAGCTAATTCACCTTTCAACTCTTAATGTAAAATTATAACCAAACGGCTTAGGTTTTTCCAAAAAAAACTACCTTAACTGCGATGATGCTTGATTAATTTCAATTAGTGTGATTATAAGTGACAGGTAAAGCATCGTTAATTTTGCTCCTTAACCAGCCTTTTGCACGTTTTTTTTCAAGTCAATTACATTGCATGAATGAATTCAAGTTGTAGGCGTTTATATTATTCTGTGCATCTCTAGTGAAGACGACAGTTAAAGAAAATGCATGTCCTCAGGCCGAAAATTGGTATTGGAAAAGATATCACTATTAAAATTATTAATAATGTTTCGTACCTATTTTTTACTATTTAAACATTAAAAAACATTTAAAAATATGGTTATGGAAACGTAAAAAGCCTTTAAACAATGATTTTTCAGTTATGGGAGCAATTACGTTGCGTCTAAAGCAAATATTTTTGGCCGATAGAAAATAAAAACGTTTCCACTATATTATATTATTGAGGGTTAAAATGGCGGGTAAAAACTTATGAAAAAGTTCATTGTCTTCCAATAAATTGGTTTAGCATTTAAATTATAATTAATGAAGTTAAAATAATTAGTTCACCTGCAGAATACAGAAAATTGTGAGATTTTTACATGCTATTACCGTAAAATAACACTATGATATGTAAAAATAAAGTTATGAAACAACAAGAAGTGAATAGAAATAGAAAATGTCTAAAGATTTAAAAGTAAAAACGCTACAATTTCAAAAAATTTAATCACAAAATACCGTTTATGATGACAATACAGGCTTTCCGGTAAAACTATTTGGTTTCGATCTGAAAAAGCCTAAAATAAAGTATTGAAATAAAGTTTGTTATTACTTTTCATTTATTTGATTTTGAGAAAAATAATTGTTACAAATATCGTTTAATTAATTTGCTATAATAAAAATTATAAGTACAAAATATTTTCTGGCTTCTGGCGGTCTTCTTACAATTTTTTTTAAATTTAATTCTCACCAAATAAATTGTATTTCAGTTTTTACAAGTGAAGCAGTTTCTTACCGTTTATTTTGTTTTTTTTTTGGCAAAGAAAATCGTGAGAAATATAACCAAATTTTTCATGTTTCTCTTTTCAAGAATCAAAAAGTAAAGGGTTCTAACTTTTATTTTAAATTTAAACATTTTAACAATTTTCATTTGCGTTAAACTCAAATAGCAATATTTCGTTCTTTTATACTCTAGAACAAAATCGTCAAATGCAAAACAAATCGTAGTTCCATCCCAAAAGTGTCAGGAATAATTAAATTCATCGTTACGATTTGACGCCTTATAGATTGAAAATTCAAAAGATAATACAAAAAATTGCTCAATCAGAGAGGTCAATTAATGTCGTCGTATGGAATGTATTTTTACGAAAATACATATTTAATACGAATTTCTTACAAAATATCTCACTTCTCGAGCACGGTTGCGAGCAACCATTTTATGTCTAATGTCTCTTATGTCTAATCTTTCTAATAATTAGTTTCAGAATCCCCATAATTCTCGATTGTACATATTTGTTCAAATAGCCGATTAGTTCGTTCTTTGTTGGATATACCAGAGTATTATATTTTATAGCAACGCCTCTCTTTAAAATATACCTTTCTTAGATATAAATTTTCACCCCAAGATACAATTACAAGAAAATTATGTCAAGTTTAATAAAAAGTACACCCACAAACTCTTTCCTTCTTTTTTAAAGAGTGAGTCTGATTCACGCATAAACTATTCCACATCTAATAGCTTTTATCGTTTCAGTTTACTTAGATACATATTTATTAATTATTATACATAATAAATTGAATGCAAAAAAATTAATATAAAAAGACAATTTCTATATTTCTAAATCTACGCACGTGCGCACGTAAAACGTACGCTGTAGCTCATCCATCTGCCCGCTTCCTTATTTCTCTTGTTGGATTTAAATTATGGCAAGGTATGTTGTTAGAGCATTCTTTATACAAAATATTGTGTGCCTTTTACTTAAGTAAATAGAAACTAAAATTTTATACAAAAAATGATTGAAATAAGAAGTCGTGAATAGTGAAAATCGCTCTCGTTAACACCATTTTTATATATGCAAATGAGTTGATGTTAGTTGTGGGAACAACCCATTGTCATGAATTAGCGTAAACAATTTTAATAATTTACAGTGTACGTTTTCTCAAAAATGTTAATGGAATCGAACATTTCATTAAAGAAGTATGTTTTATTAAGAGTTGATGAATAAATAGAGAGATATAGATGAGAATAAGATTTCATTAAAGAAGATATGATTTATTAAGAGTTGATGAATAAATAGAGAGATATAGATGAGAATAAGATTTCATTAAAGAAGATATGATTTATTAGGAGTTGATGAATAAATCGGCCTCAAATAAGTTAGTATTTGGTTTACTTAAACTGTCCGTTGTTTATTTTTTGTTTAATTAATTACAATTATGAGCCTATGTCACTGATATTTAAGGGAGAAGCATTTGACCGCGATTAATTTACATTTACAAAATTAAAGCTCCGATTAATGCTGAGCTACAATTGATTGGATTTTATTTGAATAGTTGAAGATTTGATTATCTCTATAATTTTATAGTTATATATCGCTGGTTGTCATGAAATAAGTTAAAATTTATGGTTTGAAATAATTGGTTATTGTTAATTGGATTGGATTAACAATTTACTCCATATCAGTGTATGATAATTATTTAGGGAGGTTAAAAGAATTTATTTGTTTCTTGCTTTTACAACTTTTTGCTACTCTCCATTTAGGTCTTGTAGAGCGTAAAAGTTCTACGATGTCATGATTAACAGCGTAACTTCTGATGTAAGTCTTACGATTTGTATATTAATTGAAAACCATAATTATTATGAGAGTATTGTATGACAGGATAATGTAGGAAGATGTATTACGAGACAAAGTATTTAATTTATTATGAAGTATCATCATTTGCTTGCTATAAATAAATATATTTTATTGTGTAATCAAACACGTACTTTGTGATGAGTTTTGAGCTTTGAATTTTATATTTTTAATCTTGTACTAACCTTGAGTCTCGAATCGTGTACCGATGAAAAGTATAAGCAGCGGTTTATTGCCCTCAGGATCAGACTGGAGTGAGATGTAATGGTGTTATCATTTTTAATGCTCTCCTTCATCTTCTCTATAGTAAAGCTAATGGGATAAAATCTTGAAGCGATGTGAAAGAAGACAATAAAAATATATTACTTCTAAAAATATTTTTTCGTTTAAATTTACAACACTTTGTTTTTATTTGTGAGAAAGGCGCATTAGAGAAAGTTCATTTTGTGTCGCTATATTTGTTTATAAATTATAAAAGTGACATAGTAGTTTTCCGAATAACGAAGAAAAATTTGGTAGGAATTTAGAACTGATAAATACGTTTATAATATCCGAATAAGTGTGTACATACAGCATATCATCCTATATGTTTTCTTTTAAAGATATATTATATAAACTTAAATATATGTCGGAATTAAATGGCAGACTGAATCCTGGTATTTACAATTTAAAAAGTTGGAGGAATGGCTTAACACGTCGCTCGTGCGCTTACGATAAATGGGGTATTTTAAATTTAAAATATTGGCTTTTCACCAAATTTTATAATTAAACAACGAGTGCTCAGTTAGCGATATTCAAATGAATAAGTCCGTTTTTTTGTCTGCAAATTTTTCCAATAGCAAAATATTTCATAAAATAAATTTTCAATAAAGGGCATAGTGAAACTAATAATTGTAGGAAAATGATAAAACATTGAAAAGCTTTGGATGCACAAGTAGAAAATGAATGACATTATGTGGAAAGTTGTAAATTTAAATGATAAATATTGTTAAACACATATTTTGAATATTCTTTTAATGGTTACTGCTCCAAGGTCACCATAAATTCGTATCTTCACGGGAAGATGCGTATTAAATAGAAATGCTTATCAATACAAAGTAATGTGACAAAAATGGCGCCTCTTCTATTCAAGAATTTTTTTAAATTAATTAACAAAAAATTGACCATAGTTTAATTATGTACATCATCACAAATTACATCAGTACGACTGAAAAGAAATCTGAAGCAAGTACGCTTTCGGTGTACATATAATATTGCAAAAGGAAAATGTGAATTGTAAAAAAGTAAGTTCATTGTAGAATTTAATACAGAAACGAAACTATTTTTCTTTCAAGTCCCGCTTTTCCGAGGTTGCACAATCCGAATCAACGATGGTCAAGTTGATCAGTCTGAATTTTGGTTCAAAATATATATAAATCGTTTGAGATTCAACTCCCTCAATTAACTATCAACGACCAGCTTATCTATTTGCACATAACGTTGTCAAACCGACTGTGTTTAATTAAATTTTTCTTTAAGGTAAGGATATTTATGTGGGATTTTTTATATAAATTTACGTATCGTTTTCTTTATTTGTTAGTTTCTTGCATATATATATATATATATATATATATATATATATATATATATATTGCGTATAACGTTATAGTCTTCTAATATCAATTTTGAATTTCAAATTTTGTGGTAAAAATTACTATTTTTTTTTTAATTTCGAACGTTCGCCCAAAAATGGAAGTTGAGTTTTTGATCGGAATTAACCCTAGAACACTAATAAATCATAAAAATTCCAAATTTAAAAATATAAGGTATTTGTTTCTATTTGTATATCCATTTAATTGTTTAAGTTTTAAACCCTTGGGTCGGTTCGGATTATATTTTATATTTTGGGGTTTTTTTAATTGTACGATGATTTTATTTGATCTCTTATAATGTTAGTATTGTGTAAATCAAATATATTATTTACTATGACATTTTCCAGGAAAACTTTAATTCAAGTACCTTACATATGAAGTTGAAATTTTCGCTTTTTAGGTGAAGGATGAAGGTGAGACGTGGAACCATAAATTTTTGAGTCCAACGAAATGAATATTTGATAAGTTCAACAATCAATAAATACATTCAACAATCAAATAAATACATGGGAATACGACAAGACTCTGGGTCTTTTATTTGTTATTTATATTACTTTTTTTATTTTTATATTACTAACGTGTGATGATAAAGAGACGAGTGATAATTGAACAGTGGAACATTCACGAAATAATAGATATATGATGCTTTTAGTGAAAAGAATATAATATGACCTGACCATATCTAATTTATTATGTAAAGATATAGATTATATACCTTTGAAAGTCGGAGAAATGGAAGGCCATCAGCGGAGCGGGGTAATCGCAACGCTTTTTATTTGAGTTTTTAAAAAATAGTTTTTGTCTACTATGAAGTATAAAATAATTTGTTTATTTCTAAGTATTTTTGCAGTAATGAAATTTTATAGCAAATTTTCAAAAAAATTATTTCATGCCACCTTGGACTTTAATATTTCACAAACGGGACTCAAAAATATGAACTGATAAATAAACCTAATGGTAAATAAATATTATTTTAAAACACGGATTGATATCCAACTAGAAAACCTGGTCGAAGAAAATATTTGTCTCTGCTTTGCAACTAAGGGAAGAAAAATTAATTTCATTTTAACGATGCCTACAGGTGGGTACCTGTAAATCATCATGCAGGTTAGTCTAAAACTTTGCAACAGATGAAGAGACGAATTTGACAAAATTATAAGGGTTCCTTGTTCCAATTTGGGGGTCATAAAATTAAAGACTACAAAAAATACTCGTACGTATTGTTTCCTGAAGGACATGTAGGGCATAAAAAATGTTATGTAGTTTTGTTTAACAAAAACAAACTTTATTTTACGAGGCATAAATCTGTTTACAAGTTCAGTGCAGTTTAAAAGTAATTTCATTTATGTGTAAATTGAAAGGAGATACTTTTTAAGAATGTAATCGGCTGTTTTACTTTAAATTGGATAAGGTTGGTCCCCATAAAACCAATCCGTAATAAAATTTAGCTTCACTTAAACACGATCCCCCCAGTAAGACTATGTAACGAACAACAGACGAGATGGTCGTTTAAACTTAATTGAGGGAGTTTGAGACTCCCATGGGGGCATTGCTCGTGTATGTATTGGAGATAAAAGATTTGATGAAGAATTAAAAATTAAACTATTTTTAGAGACTGCATGGTGGTAGTTTATGTATACAATGTCTTTGGATTATATAGCATCCGAAAGTATTTGAAATCAAAAGTTTTTCATTTTTATATCTAAAGGCAGATTTACATTGGGTCAGTAGCTGACGTCAGTGCTGGCGCCGAAAACTAACTCATACTATTTACACGCAGTCAGTATTTCGTCAGTAGTCGAGGATATTTATTTTGGTGTACACACGTTCGTAAAGTCAGTGCGTAAAAATGAATTCTCGAAAACAGCAAAAAATCAACATTAATCATTTGTTGAGAAAATTTACCTTTGTGATGATGCAAGAACTAACTGGAATGTTAGAAAATGAGGTATCTTAACAGAAACGAATATGGGTAAGAAAATGGATAGATGATAGAGATAAAACTGGAGGTTCTGCTCTGTTGTTAACCCAGTTGAGAATTGAAGATCCTGGGGAATACAAAGTGGCTTTGAGAATGACCCCAAAAAACTTTGACGATCTGCTTATGTCGTTATCAAGCTCTATTCAGCGTCAAGACACATTTATGAGAGACGCCTTACCAGCCAAAGTGAAACTCGAAATTACGCTGACATTTTTGGCTACTGGAATGTCGTTTCGAAATCTCAGTCACTTTTATCGCGTGTCGATACCATCTATTTCTAATTTAATACCGGAAGTGTGTTGGGCAATATATGAGTCATTGAAAACACAGATTAAGGTAAGAAAGTTATTTACTTAAAAATTCTTAAATTATTCAAAAAATTAACGATCACATATAAATTATAATAACCTATAGTAATAGTAGGTACTAAGCTGTATCAAAAGCATACTTAGTAACATCAGCACAGTCGCCTTCACAATTATCGTTATTAAGAGCTGTATTAGGGGCGGTACTGATGATTACCTGACTGGGATCTACATATCTTGGAGTTTGAGTTGGCGATGAAAAGTAAAATCCCAAAGAGCTGTTACTTGAGGCAGTCATCTGAGTGACATCGGGGGGATAAAACCCTAAGGAACAACTGCTGCCGCTGTTTGTCGTAGACGCTGGACTAAGAGTATCACGATTCTGCTGAGGCTGTGTACGAGTAGTAGCCCCCATAGAAAAGTGTGTATTTGGGTAAATATTCACGTTTCTTCTTCTCTTTTCTAGATCTGTTAGTCTCCATTTGGATAATATTCTTTGGATTTCTTCTTGTGCTATTATACATTGTTCCTCACAGAGTTTTTTTAACTGAGAGGCCACATGCTTTCCATAAATATCACAATCACTTCTTTCGAAAACGGATTTAACACCAGATGGAATTTCCCCTCGTGTTACGGAGCAATTGATGGGAAGCATGTCACTATCAAAGCTCCGCCAAATAGTGGAAGTGAATTTTACAACTATAAAAAAACAAATAGTATTGTTTTGATGGCTATTGCAGACCATAACTACTGTTTCTCATACATCGATGTTGGTGCGAATGGCAGCGCTTCTGATGGGGGAGTTTTTAAAAATTCTTCGATTTATCGCCGTTTAGAAGATGGATTACTGCCAGTTGATGGATTCATTGTTGGCGATGCAGCTTTTCCGTTAAAGACCTATTTACTAAAACCGTATCCAGGTTCGCAACTGTCTACCAGTGAAAAAATATTCAATTACAGACTATCTCGTGCAAGGCGTATAGTGGAAAATGCTTTTGGAATTCTAGTTTCTAGATTCCGTGTATTCGAAAAAGCAATTCCCACCAGTTTGAACACAATTGATGCAATCGTCTGTGCATCCTGTGCCCTTCACAATTGGTTGCAAAAAACATCTAACTCCTACATAACACCTACTCGTGTAGACAGAGAGGACTCTGAAGGACAAATAATACCAGGTACTTGGAGATCGGAAATAACTCCATTAATAAGTATAACTGATCAAGTTAGAGGTAACCATTCCGTTAATGCGAAACAGAAAAGAGATTTATTGAAAAATTACTTTGTGACGAACGGAAGTGTACCGTGGCAGTTTAACAGAATTTCTTAAATTATATTTGTTTTATTTTAATACTAAGAATAAATAAATATTGTGGGTACTTACTGTTGTTTTCCTTTGTATAGACACATTTCTTATAAAAGCGTCCATTTCTGCGAACCATTTCAATTTTGGAGTATAGACATTTCCACCAGCGCCTGATTTTGAGGACTTTTTTATTTTATCCAGTTCCAAGTAGTAAGTTGCCCTCAAGTATTTAATTTTATTTTTGACCTCGTTAAGGCCAAATCCTTCTAAATTCATTTCTCGTGCAATATTATGTAATGCTGTTGCACGCATTTCTTTATTTCTATAATTTTGTGCTTTATTATCCCACAGGCATTCATTATCGCGGTATAGTTGAATAAGCTTTAAGTTTTCCGTGTCGCTCAGTTTTCGCGTCATTTTGTGATGCGTGGTCCCCGTACAATAGAGCGGCAGCGATTGACTTCGGCATTTACACGGCGTCAGTTGCGCTGGCGTGGGTGGCGGGGGTCGCGGACTGACGCCAAAAATATGAAGCGGGAATATTGAAGTCAGTACTGACGCGACAGTACTGTACTGACTTGAAATCAATTTACACGATGGCAGTGCCAGGTCAGCACTGACTCGGCAGTGGACTGACGTCAGCTACTGACTCAATGTAAATCTGCCTTAACTCTAAAATGAATTTATTTTCTTGCAATTTCAGATTTTTCCTTTCACAATATTATATAGCAAATATGTGTTTGTCTTGGATTTCTTTCCATCCAACATTGATAATTTTGGTATTCGAGAACAGAACGGTGGAGAAAATTTTACATTTTTGAACATATGCCAAATAAAAAAAACAAAAATACGCGTTTTCCCTAAAGTACACGACAACCGATTAGGATAAATCGGGATGAGAATAAATCGGAATTATGTTAATCGCGACTCTTCATATTACTCTGAATAAAAACGATAGATTTGTTTTTTTGGTAGGTCGTAGATTTGGAAAAGAAATCAAGGTCATTTCACGCGTTATTTTTAACGTTTTGTATTAGTTTGGGTACGTAGTTGGTGTCATCGTTACAGTCTCCGACGTCTAATCGTTTCTACGAATCTGAAATTATATACTAGTCTATAAAGTGTAAGATTAAGAATTCTTATTTGGGGGAATATTTAAACAATTAGACGGTTGATACTTCAGTGTCTTTATAGGAATTTTTAGGCAGTAATTTTAGGTAGTCAGCTAGGGAATGTGTATGATTGTAATAAATCAATGTAGATGATCAATACTATGTCGAATCAATATTCACGTTAGAAGGTAGATAGCTATTATCTCTCCTCCTTTATTAAAAAAAGGTAGGTTTTAAGTTAAAGACTACTGAGATCTTCTTTAAAATTAGGCATTACTGTTTCTTGGATACCCCATCTACGGGTTTTGCATACCACAAAAAACGTTATGTATAATTTTTTTTCTTTTTACTTTCAATAAAAATATTAAGTAATATGTTCGCATTTGGTAAGGGGTTCACGAAAATTAGGGAAGGAGGGTGTTTTAAGGCTAATTATTGTCGATGAACACGAATCGCACTGGATTTTGTGAGTGTGTATGTGCATATCTGTGTAATCATTCTTCGCTTTCAGCGGTTTGTCAACATTGTAAGGAGAGTCCGATTACCTTTGAACTTTTTGTGATTCGTAGTTTCACATAAGGAAATATTCGAAATTACCCATGAATTTTTTCCAAATTTTTTCAAAATCCCCCACGGATTTCGGAATTTTTTTTAAATTCCCCACAGACTTTCAACTAAAAGTTATCTTTGACTAAAATAAAAGTAACGGAAAGAAATTAAAAACGTGCTTCACAAGTTTATTACTTAAGTTTCTATTGCCTAAGATAATTTCACCAAACCTAACCTAACCTAACCCAAACTAACTTAATCCAACATGATTCAACTTAACCAAACCTAACCCAATCTAACCTATCCTAACCCAATCTAATCTAACTTGATCCAATCTAACTCAACCTAACCTAATCTAACCCAGCATAACGCAATCTAAATAAAATTTTAGACTCAGCCTAACCCTACATTACCTAACCCAACTTAATCCAAATTAAACCAACAAAATTCAATCTAACCTAAATTAACCTAAATCAATACGACCTAATTTAACCTAACCCAACACAACCCAATTTAACCCAGCTTAAATGAATTTACCCCGATTTAACTTCCACTCTCCGCTTTATTTCTCGAGCGCTAATAATTGAATTTCTAGTCCCGAAGAAAACATCTGATAAAAAGTGTACCTCAGATTTTGATTGGTGTCTTAAGATTTATCTAAGTTATAACTTAATTTACACCGATCTAGTAGTTTTGTGTGGCTCTCAGATAAATAAAATACAGAAAGGCAAAATGTTCCAATATAAATATATGAAAGAAATAACAGGACGGTTAATTTTAATCGGAACTCCAAGAATAATTCCGTTGAGCTTCCATTCAAATCGGTGCAATAGTTTTTGCTAGACTCTGAAACAAACAGACGAAGAGGCTGATAATAATTGTAATACAATAAGTGTTTTAAGTTAAGAGAAGCATAAATGGTATATTCATTAATTTAAAAAAATACCTTCAATGTTCACACACCTCTGCCACAGTTTAATAATATTGTAGCAATATATCTATATAAAAGTTTAATGTTGCCGCAATATTATCAGACATCATCATAAATACTTACATAAGAAAAATCTTATTTCTAAACAAATGTCACTTTAGTTGTCAATAATCAAACAATTTCTATGGAACCTTTAGCTGTTTCGTATTTCTTCGATAAATAACAAATAAATATATTTTACTTCATCGTTTGTGTCGTAACTCGCAGGTTTTAAATTTATGCCGCCAAGCTTCTCAAAGGCCAAAGTAATAAAATGAAAGTAAAAAGCAGAAACATTTTTAAAATGCCCTTAAATTAAAGTGCCCTAAAATTCAATACTTACAGTCATAGAAATGAGTATATTGAACATTTTCTTTTAGTATAAATATTAGGTTTAATGTTTGCTTTTAATTTTCCAGGTATTATGCCAGCGAATTGAGAATTACAAGATAAACGATAGTTATTAAGATACGTAGATTTATTTATCGCAAATAGTTTATTGTTTTATTTTTAAATTACTTAAAAAAGTATTATTGTGCAGAAAATAATTTTAAAGTCATTCTAATGTTTTATAAATATTTACCATTAAACTTAGCAATCGCAGATTAGGTTTAAAATTGGGTTTTTAATTTTTTAGGTATTACGCTAGCGAACCGAGTATTATAAGATAATCCATAGTCATTAAGAGACGTAGATTTATTTATTGCCAATAGCTTATTATTTTTGTTTTTGAAACGATTCGAAAAAAAATAATATCGTGCATAAATTAATTTTAAAGTCATTCTAACGCTTCAACAATATTTATAATTAAACTTAGCAATAGCAGAATTTTGGTCACATGTCCACGTTAACTGAGAGGCAAAGTCACACGGAAGAGGAAGGAATATAAGAATACAACGATTAGAGTTCAGACGTTAAAATTTGGCTTTATGGAAAAGAGATTACAACACTCGTGAGTATATTATTTCAGGATAGGCGGCAAGTGTCGCTAGATGGGCGGACGGCCCATCGTTTAGACTAAACAATTTATAGCGCGAGCTCGATTGATCGGGCCTCTTCAATAGCATCGTCGGCTTAAAGTATCAGGTGTGTGTTTTATTACAAATTGATGAATTATTCTACCTTAAATAATTTAGTACGTAATTTAATGAAATTGTCTGTCTTTTGGTTTTTGAATTAATGGCACAGTGAGTTATTGTTATTTGTGTGGCAATCGCTTGAACCAGATTTGTTACTGAAGTGGATTGGTTATGGTCAATTTGTGTTTGTAAATTTAATCCATTTCCATTATTGGTTGAAGATTGATGTTATGGAAAATTGGGTTATTTGTATTATTCGAGTAACAGATAAATCATATGCCGGTGTAAAGCAAGTCTTGACAGTTGCGATAAACAAATTTGTATTAAAATAGTTTAGTAAAACTTGTTAGTTAACATATATTGAATAATTTGTTTCACATAAGTTAACACTACAATCTGCTGAAAACTTATTGATTCTAATAATGTAAACAAATATTTCATAGAAGTTACCCGCAATAAATATTTTTAGTTTCATTAGCATTATTTCATAATTTCTCTTCAACAGAGAAATTTTTCATTATCTTTGATTAATCGGCAAAAATATGTAGCAAGTAATGTTTCAAATATTACTTGCTACATAATTTTGTCGATTAATTAATAGTTATTTTTTATTTAATTTTTTTATTATATAGCCTAACTTAATTGTTATGTTATAGCCTAAAATATGAATTTGGAAAACGAAATAAAATTTTAAAACATTCTACTACACATTTATTCATAGTCACTATTACTGAATGGCGGCGAAAGCATTAATGATTGGGCATAATATTTTAATCTAATAACTGTAAGTTAATATCAGAGTAATTGTAAATACATAAAAGAACTGAAGTGAAATTTACTCGTTACATTTATTGAAGGATAGTTTATATTTGTGTTAAAAAAAGATCTTTTTTATATTTGGAT